>JBAIZL010000005.1:33703616-34281116 GCA_036971475.1 Prosapia bicincta
TATATACAAATATTAAAATATACCTACGAAGTATCCAGTCAGGATAGATTTGGTTATATTTTTCTGTATCTGCAATAAGTATCTATATTTATCAAAATTCTTGTCTAGTAAAAAAACAAATAAATCAATTAAAAAACATATTCTAATAAAAAACAACGTAAGACTCAATATTTTCCTTTTTTTTAAAGCTTGAAAAGTGCTTAAAAGCTTGTGTAGTTTGATAGGCGTCTTTAAAAAATTACTAATCGCATAGATTAGGTCAGTATCATACATTTACTTTTACTTTATTCAATACACTATCTACAAACACATTCCTTATTTGTCCTTGGGGATGGTATTAGTTATTACCTCTCTTTCACCATTATAGTGAGTGAACCATTTTCTTTGTGTATTCAGTCCTCACGAGCTGTCATTTTATTTTACAGGTCATCATGGTGCCTAAAGATAGGACATTTCCAATTCTATCCCACTTTACCTACCTTTCCTTAACCTTCGTCTTACACCTTGGCGTGACGGGTAGTCCACGATAGAGAGTAGGTCTCTTCAGATTGCGATCATGCGCACATGAGCCATAGCTCTGCCTTAAATCCCAGATCTAGGAGTTTTATCACATTACCATAGTACCATTAATACATATTTCCTTTAGCATGTTACACAGGTGGTAATATTTTTACTTGCAATAAAACAGGTGTGTGAATGTGTAAGAGAGAGCGCCCCTTGGAGTAGCTTTTGTAGCTGAATTAGAAATAAACTTAAACATAATTCTTTGTAAAAATAAAAAATAATAATATTTATATCATATGTTCTGGAGCATAGATTGTATCACCTCTTGCAGATTCTGTTACTACCACGTAAGGTCATTTTGTTGTAGTTTATTTAAAAATAATAAAACAGTTGCTTTGAACTGGTTTATTTTTTTACAAAATTTTCTCTTAGGATATTTTTAATTTAAAGTATTTTTCGCAACTAATAACCCTAAATAGTTTTAATTATCACTTAAACAATAGTTTATGACTATCCAAACTTTAAATTTTGTAAATTTAAAGTTCGAATATTCATAAACTATTGTTAAGTGATTAATAAGATTCACCGAACGTAATGGACTACAAAATTCAAGAGTCCTAAATAGTTTTACTGGTATTGTCTCAACTGGTTTCTAAATAGTTGTACTGAACTGCTTTATTGGTAGAATGTATTCAACAGCCACAGACGTCACTAATTTGACAAAGGTCCTGATTATATAAGCTAAAATATTCAACAGAAGTGAAGGGCTTTACGTTAGAAGTGGCTACTTCAAATATATTGCTCGCGTTTTAATTTCTTAATACATATGGACACGGAGCTACAAATCATTGACTTGATTGTGTTACATTAGCTAAAACATTGTTTTCATAGTAGTATGCAGGATTGAAAAGGCGTTTTCAAATTAACAGGGGATGTTGGTGAAATGCCATTTTGAAAGTGGCGTTTTATATTTATGCTATAATTTTTAATGTTAAATTAAGTTATTTTACCAACAGAGCATTGGTAAAATGGGGGGGGGGCAGGGATTTTGAACATACATTTTTATGGGCTCACCATATTTTGATAATAAATGTAAATATAATTAAACATTTTCAATACCTAATGGACGGAGAGCCTTACCAAAGTACAAGAAGCTCATTTTGAGGAGCAATGCATCAAATTTTGGAAACTATTTTCTATATTTTTGTTTAATATAAATTATTCAATAAAGTATTCTAAAAAAATCACATACAGTTTAAAAATAGTGTATTAGACAAATAAATTAACGAGAAATAACATTGAAAACGGAAAATTTTATTTTCTTTCTCTTACAGATATATTGTTGTGCTTCTTTACTTGCTGATTACAATAATTTCGACATGGTGTTTCATTTCCTTTTTACAATAATTTAGATGTGCTGCTTCAGTTGCTGATTACAATAATTTTGAAGAGTGCTCCTTCACTGGAATTTTGTTTGCCTGGTCGGACCTTTTGCATCTTTCTTGAAAATTCACTAAAATTTTGTTTCCTTCCGCACCAAATATTCCGTACACCCGGGAGGTTATCTTTATTTCCATGTTATAACTTCACATACAAATTTATAGTTGTGTGTATTTATATATGTATGTGTATCTATGTATACAACGTAGTGTCATAGCTCTGAACAACTTCAGGAACTTCATGTTTCTTGCTGGAACTTCTGGAAATTTCTTTCTGTTTTTAAGATTAGCGATTTCCTTCATTATTTTTGCTCGAACCCATTTTGCAAACGGTGTTTTGCCGTCTCCCAGGATGCACGTGTGCGGGGCACGGACGCGGGCTGGTTACATCCCATGAATTTTGATGATGTTTCCGAAAAGGTACCGAACCTAGGCCGGTGGTTAGAGCAAGAAGAATTTTGATGGTTCTGGTGGCAGCTAAATTAAAACAAAACATACTTTGTTAAACCATTCTTTCATTTAATTCATTTAATTTTACTGAATAGAATTGGGCCAAATCTGAATTTTGGGGACTATAAATCTTAAACATTTACTCTCAGTACTGTATTAGTTAGGTTTCAGACGTATAGGAATATTTTCGTGACAAAATCATTACGTTTGACTTACTAAGCTACATAATGTGTTTATAATTTTATGTATTGGCAAAGTGTATTAATTACAATATATTGTACGTTAGAGACCATTGGCTCCGCTGAATAGGTCGGGGCGTAGTAGAACAAACATTTTTCCAAATAAGATGGCTTGAAATATTTAAATAATTTTTATCATTTATTGCTTTTATTATGTATTAAAATGTGTAACATTATTATTTTTAGTTTTAAAGTTCAAATATCAATATAAATAATACTAAGAAATAAAACAAGTATAAAGGGGTAGTTATGGAAGACGTAGTTTCGAGTGTTGAGCAAGGACACATTTTAGCCTGATATACAAAATAGCTCAACTTTTAGTTAAAAAATTCCAATATGAATGCTAACAATAAGAACGAACACAAGAGTAAAAGGTTATGTACAGAGGAGGTAGTTGCATGTGTTGAGTTAGGACACATTCTAGCCTGATAATACAAGGTAGCTCAACTTTTGGTTTAAAAATTCCAATATGAATATTAACATTACAAAAAAAGACAAACAAATGTAAAAGACTAAGTACAGAATAGGTAGTTACGAGGATTGTACGAGGACACATTCTAAGATGATAATACAAGGTAGCTAAACTATTATTTTACAAAATTCCAATATGAATATTGACATTACGAACGAACAAAAACAAATGTAAAATGGTAAGTACAGAAGAGGTAGCTACTAGTTTTGTACGAGGACACGTTCTAGCCTGATAATACAAGCTAGCTCTACTTTTATTTAAAAAATTCTAATATGAATATTAACACTACGAGCCAACACAAACAAATGTAAAAGATTATGTACAGAAGAGGTAGTTGCGAATGTTGATAATAAAAGTTTGAAATACCTCAAATTTATAAGCTCAAATTTTACTTCAATGTAGCAGCACTAATGTCATATTATTGGTCTGGTCTTGGAATAGTGTCTGGTCTTGGAATAGAGTCTGGTCTATAAAAATAATGTGATAGAATACGCTCTAATTGGACTGGTAAAACTCACTAAAAAGATGAATAATTTGACAATGGAAATATTAGTTTTGGTGTTCTCGGTGGCGCTTATTTCAAGTGAGTTCATGAAAAGTTTGGTGGAACAGCAGTAAATTATACTTCTAAGTAAAAAATTTAAAATTCGATCTTATGTTCGATTTTTTTCATGTTACACTCTTCTACGGAAAATTTCCAATCTAATTTGGGTTTTTTACTTGAAACTAGCTTTATTGTATGTTTTCAAAGGATTTCTTTGCTAAACGAGACTTTTTATGATTTGATAAACTCAAACAAAGTTGAGTGAATATCGTTTAAAATTTCTCTCAAAACCTATAAAAAATAAGTTTAATACACAAACAGTTTTTTCTTTGATATTTCTAAACTTGAGTTTGAAGTATTTTAATACAGGAATTTGTATGATAAGTAAATGATATCATAGGTTACGTACCTGAAATGACCCTGTTCTTCAGAAGATTTTGCAAAGGTTGTGTCGAGAGGAAAGATTTCGAAGATTGGTCGAGATGAAGAACTTGAGTTAGGGGTAGACGCTCATTTCAGCAACCTGTGTGAAAAAATAAATATTAAAAATACATTAGGTAATATTTAGCTGCTCTTCAATATTATTATTATTTTTAAAAAATAAACTCATATTTGCAGTAGTAAAGTGAAACTAATACGATATGCTTTCTTTTGTATACGTCACAATCCTTTTCTCTCGCACTTGAAACAAAACCCTATTACCTATGATCGTAATATAGGTTACTACTATTCCAGTTCATACAGAGCTAGATTCCACTTGATGGTTTCTAGATTGTAAGCCTTTGGGGTTTATTGTGTCTAATATGTTTATTACATAGTCGGGCTTTTTCTGGTTTTTAGACCTATATGTTCCTCGATTGTCATTAACGTTTTTCAACAATATTGTTAAAAGTCCTCAAGTTTTAGTTTTTTATTTATCTATTTGTATGTTTGATTTGTTTTAACTTTTAATCCCTTTAATGCATTACCAGTTGTATGTTGATTACTGTTGGGGTTCTATTGCTATTTATTAATGAGTAGCTAGGTTTAGATTGAATAGATTAGTTTTTCCTTGGATAGGTTTATCACTTACGACACCTTTTTGTTTGTTTTTATATTATTAATGACAATTTGCATTTGATTTTGTATATGACTAAATTTAATACCTTTTTGCACGGTATATATTTCGAGAGGTAATAATTTCAAAGGGTACCTGTTTCCCATTATAAGCAAGAGTTCATTAACTGGAGATAGCTTGCAGTTTTTGAATTATATGTTTACGTTTTTTCTATTACATGCTTTGGAGATATTTTAAATTTTATTCCTTAAATGCAAACATGCCAGTTTTGTTGCTTATTGGAGTTTTCTTTTTTACCCTTTTTGTAAAAAACTTGAGTTTAAATATTATTTTTATGTAGAGTTTTTAATAAATGTGATATATAAAGGTTTTTACGATGTATTGTGTAGCGAATATAAAGTGAATAGATGCCATTTCTTGTTTATGTTTAGAATCTTTTGTGTTGGTTTTGTTCTAAGAAAAAGAAACAAACCAGAAGTCTTAGGAATATTAAAACGTTAAAAGCACAGGGGAAGTTTAGTGTAGGGTGTCTCATTTTTAATGTTCTCACTTAAGCTAAGAGTGCTTGAAGGATGGAAAATATAATTAGTTGTTAAGGTAGTGTTTATTAACAATGATGATGAATTTGTGCTTACCTCCACCAGAAACCGATCCAAACCTCGAAGCCAGAACGTGGCTTCTGAAAAAAAAAGAAAACGGAACAGGCTTCAACATTTGTTGTTGTAAAATAACATTAAAATATATTCTAAAGAAATGCATAAATAAATATTATTTTCAATATTAGTAACAATTTTAATATCCCCCTTAATAGTAAAACCAAATTTTTAGAAATTGATATCGTTATTAAAAAGAAGTTTGAGAACAGAAATATATATATATATATATATATATATATATATATATATATATATATATATATATATATATATATATATATATATATATAATAGTATATAGAAATAGAGTTAGTTATTTCAGTTTAGGCCTACAGTAAGACATTTCGTGGGAAGACCATGGAGTTTTACTACCCGAAGCATTAGTCACAACTTGGTAGAACTCCCCTCTTCCTCGCCTTTCCTTCTGTTACCACATTTTCTCACAATTTACGCTACAGGTTAGTTCCTATGAACTTAGTGCCAAGTAGTAGTTTGTTTGTGTGTTTAAACCATTGGTTTTTGTATGGGGCCATTGTACGTTTACAATGACTGATAAGAGGAAAGCAATGGTTTATTAATTCAGGATGAAATGGAGTAAAAATATTTAAAACTGAACGGCGAAAAGGAAATGAATCTACAGTATGGATTAGAAGAATCCTTTGTTAGTAACGCTTTCAAACAAAACATAGACTAATAATATTGAATACAAATCAGACAACTCATGGATAAACAAAATAAATAACCTTGAAAAGGAGACCTACTATAAAAAAAAGTATTTCAATCATTTACGAAGTGAGGTAATCCTTGTTTGTGGGTAAACAAGGTTTTTTAAAAGGCTACTTCAAAAAAAATTCTGTTCATCAGCGTTGTTGACGAGGTTCAAAGAGGTAATGGGCGAGGGTCTAGCGGTGACATAACTATTGTCAAAAATATGTTAAGAAGGAAATTACAATACTGTGGAGTCAGTCCAGATGTTGAAACGTTTATCCTACTCAAGCACTATCATTTGAGAGCGAACGGAAGTAAATTCTGGAATTAATATGCAATAATTTGTAATGTCCATAATGACGTGAAATATGCCAACGAGATATCAGAAATTTACCTGTTCGTTATTAAAAAATATTTTTAAAAAAGGATTAGAGCTTCAAACGTCCTAGTAGAGGTCTTCAACCAAAAGAAATGCTCTATGGACCAACAACTATTAAGGAGTGTTTTAAAGAAATGATATTCCTCAAATCAAACAACATTTGAAGTCTAAGTCATACTACAGATAGTTATATAGTTTACTGTAAATCCTTACCGATCAACAGAAAAACATTTTTTTTCTGACACGTAATATTTTATGTCTTTGCCCCCTAATTTCACCTCTCAATAATACAATCAATCGAACACTCAAGTAAAAAATACAGAGCAATCTTACTAATGAAGGGACTGATCGTCGGGGATTTTCTAAGGCTTTATACAATTCCTGAGAGCATTTATGACATAAACAAAGTTAAAGTGAGATTTACCTGCGATTGTGAAGCTCAGAAAAAAAATTAAAAGTGAGTCAATAATTTGGTAGTCTTTAAAAGAAGATACTTCTATCTGTGATTTAGCTAGTTTAGTTGAGTCCGATACTGGAAGTGACGTCGGTAAAGGAAACATTATCAAGTAAATAATTTGATGGGCACAGGTTTAGAACAACTTACTGATGGAATCTTATGTAGAGAATCAAGTATGGTTTTGGAGGAAAATGAAGAACAGGAAAATACGATTACGAAAAGGGGATAGGACGAGAAAAAATGTACACCGTTATGAAGCTGTAGCACATACTGAAGGCCCCATTCAATATCTGGAGGGGCAAGACGTATCATTCTCGGACATTTTGCTGAAATAACCTCAATCTCAGGTGAAGGAGGGCGTTTTATGTCGAAAAATACAATTCTTTTTTTCTTGTAAATATTTTTCTTTTCTTCCATGGTGTTACATTCCGGTGTGGATCTTGGCTTTCTCAATCAGCCTTCGGCAGGTACCTGAAACCTGTGAGTCTGCTTTCCAGTTCCTCACATTCATCAGGGTTCTGGTACCTTAGCGACAAAATTGCTAGGACAGCCATTGCTCTCATTTTGTAGATAGCTCCATCTAATAGAACTCTGTAGAATACATCCCCATCCTCCAATCGGGACACATACCCTGTCCAGCGTTGTCTTCCAATTTTTATTACTTTCACCATGTTGGCTTTACTAAACAGCTGGTAAAGCTCACAATTTTTTCCTTCTTCACTGCCTACCAATGTTCACAAGGTCAAGAATCCCTCTAAGGATTTTCCTTTCAAAGTTAGCCAGGTAGTTTTTTTAGTTCGTCGTTAATGCCTAAGATTCAGACACATAAGTTAGTACCGGACGAATCTTTATCTTATGCAGCATCATTTTTGTTTTCTCACTTACTAGCTGCTTAGATCTTTGCGTAACCTAAAGTTGGCTATTATATAGGAAACCTTATTATAGAAGCTTACAATGGGTCCCAGATAAATGAATTGATCCAATACTTCAAATGAGAAGGGTCCCAGTTCAACAAACCCACTTGGCTGTTGGTCTACTTCAGAGTTGCCACACCGGAGACACTTTCTTTTCTCTTCATTTATTTCAAGTTTCATCTACTTGGCATTTATTGTAAATATGGAGACTATAAAAGCTATTAAAATATTTGCATACAATAATAATATTCTTTTTAACTCAATAAATTTCCGAACTAATTTCAAAAGCAACTTTGGTTAATTTTCGTCCTATATTTGAATTGTCTGTAGAATAATTCGCTGTCATCCCGCAGATAACCAGGAGTTTGCCTTATCAGGAATTGCATAAAACCATCTATTACACATTTAACGCATTTAACATTTGTTAAATAAGACTTTTTTTTAAATCAGTTTAATAACGAGAAACATTTCTGAATAAACTTATAAATTTGTAATATATACGAAACATAACATGTTCATATGTATTAACATTACTATAATTAGGAATTCAAAATCAATTTAGCAGTAGGCAAGGGATGATGTAAATGTTTAGGAATAAATCACTGCCCTTACAAAAGTACTTTTAAATACGATAGTATAGAGACTGGACATATATATATATATATGTATAAACTATATAAGGAAAACATTAAAATTACTCACAAAATGACTGGGACCTGCGAAGGTCCCCAAATTTTGATCCAAGTAACTCCGAGTCGCTAAAGCACATCAATTTGGTTCTAAGAATGGTGGCCAGCTGTTCTTCTTCCTCCTCCTCGGCAATTACCGGGAGGGTAGGAGTAAATCTTAATTTGGGATAACCATAAATGAAATGTTTGTGTAAATCTAGAATGGAGGTGGTATAGTTTTCATTGTGTCTTTCTGAAATGAGAAAAATAATGATATAATATTTCTATAGTTTAAAAAAATATTTACTTTTTTATTTTTATAAATTATATATATATATATATATATATATATATATATATATATATATATATATATGTATTTATAATGTTTATTTATACAAATATTTTTTGTATGGATAAATTATGCATTTTCCGTTTATTTGTATTTTATGTATTTTCAAATACACGAAAAACACAATTATCGTTTATGATACAAATTTTTTTATAATTTTAAAAAGTTAACATTGTTTTTATGAATCCAGAGAGAGAAAGTGACAGAGAGAGAGAGAGAGAGAGGGGGGGGGAGAGCGCATATTGCTAAGAATAAATAGCAATTATTTTGTTGTGTTCTTACAGCACTTACTTTTTGTTTTTGAATTGGATCAATTATTAGATCTTTTCTTTGTTCAGTAAACTAATCACTAACTAAATAAATCAGTTTTATAGAATGTAGTAATTTAACTGATTTTGTTGTAATATGGTCTCATGGTCATTCATTTTCCCCTTAAAATCAACTAATCTAATCAGAGTAGGAGAATGTGAATTAATTGTATGTAAATCTAGACACGAGTGTGCTCAAGGGTGAAGTTGGATGGTATCTCCCCCAATGTGTGTAACAAGCTTGCGTCTTGTTTTCTGTGTATATAATGTATAAACTATACTTTGCATTTAAATCAGACCAATATTCACGGTGGGAGAGCATAATGTTTCACTCATGATGCTTGTGCAAAGCTAGAGGTTACCTAGAAGAGTGTTTGTAACAGGAGATCCTGGATTAGTTGAATCATCCCGGATTTTGTGTCCCTTGTTCATAGAAAGTATTAGAAATATCCAAAGACGAATCTTATCTCTACTTCTTATGTTTTTATACATTTGGAGTTATCACTGAAACTTACGGATTCATACTGCTGTTTCACATCGAGTTATATAAGGTTTGGTAAAAACGTGTATTGCACTGTTCAGTAATAACAAGGAATAGAATGTGTGGTTTTGTAAAAACAAAAAAAATTTAAAATTATCTAATTCATATAAATAACTAAACTATCCGTGTAAATGTGGTTTTACTCTCCGTGTAAACTGAAACTGTATATTGAAGAATTTTAATGTGAAATATTTATTTTTAAATAAGATACCATCTCTAAATATTAGAATTAGAAGTTATTTTTGCTATGAAATTAACACAAAAAATGAATTAGATCTTGGAGAGTCTACGAGGAATAATGTACCAGTCCTGACTGAGGAAATGAAGCATAGCCTATAACGAAATATTACCATCTTGTTAGTCACGAAGTATTTGATTGTTGTTTCATAAGTGTTCAGTTAGAGCAAACGGTTGTTCGTCAATCAATCAATCATGTAAAGTGTATAACCTAATAATGTGACTGGTTTAAATCATGAATATTAGCTTTGTGATATTCAGAGTGCGTGCGAGCGCTTGGTTTAGAGCAATAAAATTTATGATCTCATCTTTACGAAAGAATTTGTGAATTTGTCTTCCTGTTACATTTGTTGTGTAGGAAAATATGGAAACTTAGAGGAAATGAAGGTAGGCTTAGGAAAAAGAACATGTTTCCCTAGATCTTTGAAGAGAAATCATGGCCGACGTGGAGAGGATCGCTCTCCTGAATTATACCTGTTCTGAAGACAAACAGAGCTGTATTCTCGGAATGCTCATGCGGGAAGACACTGAAATAGCAAAATGAATCTGAGTTGGAAATTTGAGGTTTAATAGGCTATACCAAATATCAAAATACGGATATGTAAAATAATCGTGAGCAAAAGAATGATATCAATATACATTTTTTCGAGGAAAAAGTTAGATATATTTTCGATAAACATTTCTTTCGAACAAAGCACGAAACAAGAAGGCTATGACACCAAAAGAAAGCAGATCTGATGACATTTTTTCTAAGTCTTCTTCTATTCTCATAGAGATCGTAAGCATATGAATGAAAGAATAATTCATCAGAACGACAGTTGAATAACTATGGAATATACCAAGACACAAATAACACAAATAAAAACTTTCATTTTGAAATAAAGTAAAAACGACAACAATTTATTAGAGTGCACAATAATACGGATGTTTCTATATATTTTACTCACAAAACTTGAAATGGAGAATATAGACCATGAATAATTTAATTTAATTTAATTTCATCGGAGTTTTCCATTAAATGGCAAATTAAATATCTGTTATTTCATCAAACCTGAAATGATTTATTACGAATTATTATAATGTGATAGGTTCCCCTCTACATCGAAGAAACTGGAGTTATAGAATGGTGGTGACTAATAGCGTTTAATAGTATTATTTGTAAATTGTAACTGAAAATTGTTATCGTTTTGATCAAGACTGGTGGCATATTTTTACTCACCGAATTCGTGATATGTAGGCGCTGGTTTTATTACAATGAAATCATCCTCTACTTCGTTCTCCGCCTCCTCTTCATTTCGCACCTCCAACAGCTCTTCTCCCTCCACCTCATCTCGTACTTCCATTTCCAATATCTCTTCCCCCTCCACCTCATCTCGTACTTCAGCCATCTCGTTCAGCTCCACTAACTCCACTACCTTCTCAACCTCCTCCACTGAAAGCAATATAAGACATACTGCTTAAGATTCATATTTCATTCATATTCATAACGCTTTACATTTAAAAATACAATTTTATTCCAATCGTTAGTCAGCTTTAAAACATTTCTAACAGGCTATTTTAAAGTATTGTCGTAAACTATATTACGGGAAATAGTTTAAAAAGCAAAAAGTTTAATAGTTGAGAAGTCGAATATAACGTTTTTTGTTATTAGTATGTAGAAGCTAATTTTGTTATATCTCAAAATACGTAAATTTAAAGTAGAATTTGTAAAATAAATTATAGGCTAAAGCAAAAACAACTGTGCAGTGCTTCTTTTTTAAATGTAACTTCTTAACGATGACTATTTTATAAACTGCTCCCTATAAATTCTCCGTTGTCAAAAGATAATGTGGAACTATTATTATAAAACATTATGCACTTAAACATCGTACAATAAAGGCAAACCACTTGTATTCAACTCGATACCGCAAAAATTTTATTTGAACAGATCATCGGATTTTTTTTATAAGTATTTCGTTTTTCGACCTAATTTTTTTTCAGTATTAGTTTTCAGAAGTTCCTTGTTTATAAAAAGGCGTTAAAGTTACATTAAAAAAACACCAAAAATTATTATTTTATTTTGAACAAAATAATCCTCTGCCTAACCTTGAAGATAGTATTCCTGTAACTGGCTTCCAAATAAATAATCGACAACTTGTGTCTGGTTTATGGCCTGATGTTAGCATTTCTAATTTTAAAACAACTATCTCAAGACTATTGGGGAGCGATGATTTAATAAAGTGATTTATTAGTGATTTTGAGGAGGGATGGTGATGCTTAATTAGACTAGACATTGGAGGAAACTTATTGCTTTGGTGGTTTATGTTCATGAAATATACCCTCATATGTCTAAAACATGAAAATATAATAAAGTTAATGAATGGAATTATGATTCCTTAGGATTCCTTGAGTGTAAATTATATTAACTTAAAATTAAAGGTTTTTTAAACAAAGGGCCAAAAATATTTTTTTAATAATTTCCTTTTAATTTGTAATAATCGTTACTTTTTACGTTTTAGAATATAAGTCATTAGTGTACAATGAAGCCAATAGGGGAAATGTTAATTTGCAACATTGTATGTGTGGTGTAGTTGTAGCACGGACAGGGGAACGGCTCTAAAACATAATGAAAGTCCACCCTTTATGCTAGGAATTATCAACCTGATTATTTATATAATATGTATTCTTTGTTTATATTATTAAATTAATTTTTTTTCCTTGAAATACGATTGCAATGATAGCGAAGAAAGGCATTGTTGCATTCTAGAACTAGTTTTAATTTAAGCTAGAAACATTCCACAAATAATTACCTTCATCTTCCTTCGCATTGGCCCTGAAGCAGCACGTGACTGTAACAAGATAAGACATTATTATATTAGATCTTTGATCTTACAAATTGTACAATATTAGTTGTGTTGGTTGAAGATTATCTTGTTGCGTGTACTGTATTTTCATTTATATTTACTGAAAAACATCTATTAAGTTTACAATATTGATACTTAAAAATAAACAAGCACAAAAACAAACTCTTTATCTCTCTCTCTCTCTCTCTATTTCACACACACACACACACATACACACAAGCGCACACGCACACGCACACACACACACACATACACACGCAAACACGTACACACAAAAACACGCACTAACACAAACACAAAAACAAATACACTCACCTCAACACACATACAGATACATACACACACACATAAACACACACACACACACACACACACACACACACATACACACACAAACACGCACATACTAATACACACATACACACGAATATATAAAAACGCACACATCCCTACACATACTTAGGATTGCACAAATGTATTCTTTGTTTAAATGAAAAGTTATATTATGTACGATCATTTGGTTCTTTTGGAATATATATTTGTGTCTGTGTGATATTGGAAAAAAGAGAGGAGGAAGGAAATGTAGCAGAGAGGGAGGGACGAATGGGAAAATGAAGAAATAGAGAGATTGGGAGATAGAGAGTTGGATGTGATGGATAGATAGAGATAGATTCACAGTAGGGTAAAATAAACAGATAAATAAATATATATTTAAATATGGTAGACTTTACACGTGTATATATATATATATATGTGTGTGTGTGTGTGTGTTTACTATAGCCTATGTTTTAGGCCTATAGCTTACATTATTGTAATTTTCATTCCTGATGATGTTGGTACTGTTTACCAACGAAAAGCTTTGAATTTAAATTAGTAAATATTCTTGTATTTGAATAACCTATGTATATATATAGATATGTGTGTGTGTGTATGTATATATATATATATATATATATATATATATATATATATATATATATATATATATATAGGCTTATATGAGAGAGAGAGAGATAAAGAGACAGAGAGGGAGAGAGAGGAAGGGAAAGAGATAAGAAGAGTTGGGCTATAGGAGTTAACTCAAAGAGAGTGATATAGAGATTGAAAAGGAGAGACAGAGAGAGAGGAATTATTGCACACTAACTACACGTTAATCATTTGAGTTATATTGTAGAATAAAATCTCTCCAGAGTAGAAGACAAACGAACATGAATTAAGGAAAGGCTTAAGCGACCTCTTACAGCAGAATTGAGGGTGTAATATGAAAACTATTAGGTAAAAGAGAAATGCAGTTTAGAAGAAAAATAAACCTGGTGATATCTTGACCTATATGGATCTGATAGATAGAATCATTAGTGGAAATATGTTAAAAGAATGTAGGTAAAGCAAGGTGATACTGTTGTAGAAAATTGGCTAAGAATAATAAAATGTAGGCAGAGAACATATGTTTAAGAGATATATGTTATTTAAGGAGATCTAAGACTTGGCCTAAGTGACAGCTATCTTTTAAAAAATGTAACAAATGCAGAGTGTGTAACCTACAAAACAAAGTTTTGAAACCTCATGGACAAATATTTAGGAAGAGATGAATTTAATTCTACTTTTAATAGAATACTACCACTATTATTCTGATAGGAATTTAGATAATTATACCATTTGCAGTTAGAATGCAACTGTGGACTCAAAATCTCACAAAAAATTTGTTTATAATAAACACACACACAACAAACTATAGGCTTCCTATAAACATCAAAAGAAAGCCTACAGTTTGCTCTCGTCACCATTACATGAAGAAAGGTAATGCTATTCTTCGCTTCTACCTCAGTAGTGAACTCTATCGAAAGAAATAGCCATTAAGTTCCCGACAAAACTCATCAAGGTTTTTCTTTCCACCAAAAATTACAAACACATCATCCACATACCGGACGTGGAAAAATTTCATCGTCTCCTTAGCTGTTATCTCAAACCTGCTCATAAATAAAGCAGGGAACAAACACTTTGCTCATTTTAAAAACAACAAGGCGGAATACTCGGCTATGGCCAAGCATTCCCTGGACAACCAGCGTTATTTTACTTCTGACCATCCTAAGTTGTTGAAGCAAATCATGAGGCACAATACTATGGATGCTTGGGAGACACGGTTTATTAACAAATTTCAAGGTGTTTCAATAAATAATGAGTCCATGGTTCATCCCTTCTGAATCCAAATTCTGTGTTGTTTTGCTAAACACGAGATTCATAACTGTTTTCCTTTTCTTATTTGAGATATAATAAGTATTAAATTAGTTGTTACGTCTTCCTTGTAAAAATGTTAAAATATGGGTAAGTGTTGATGTTTGTTTATTTATCTTGACTTTGTTTTTAGTTTTAATTTCGTATAAACTGATTTTTTAGTGAATTGTTTATAACGTGTATTTTTATACTATAATATGATTGTTATTTTTTAACTGTATAAGTTTTGTTTAGGATTTGTTTATTTATGATGATGTTAAAAAATGTGGGGGGGGGGGTGAAAGAACAAAATATTAATTATAATAGCAGTTATGTAAAATATATACCTTTCCTGAGTAAGAAGTGTTGTGCTATGTAACTAATTAATTTTATTGCTTAACATTGTATTTTTATCTTGTATGTTTTACTTGACTTGTAAGATAGTTTGACAAATTGTTACTAGTAGCCAAGCACTGAGTAAGGCTACATCGTCGCCTAAACTAGTTTGTTGTGTGCGTATTTATTAAAACCTAATTTTTTGTGAGATTTTGAGTTCACTATTTTGACTTTTACCTTTGTAGTATATAATTCTAAGTCAGGTTATTTCAATTAGTTTTTTAAAGAATGTTTATAGAAATTAGACAAAATACATTTACAACTACTTTTATTTTTTTCAGTATATATATATATATATATATATATATATATATATATATATATATATATATATATATATATATATACTTTTGTTAAATAATGAATTTGCCATTTTGAATATACCTTAAACATAAGATATTACTTATAAGATATTTTCTAATAAAATCATCTTTGCTTTGTGTCCGTTTAGTTTTAGAGTATAAATCGTTATTTAATCCCGATATAATATTTTGTTTTTACATTGCAAAACTCGTCGTAAAGCTTCAAATACCTTTGTTTTTTGGGAAGCAAACATTTCGAACTAACATAAACTGAGACTATCAAGACCCATATTTGTGACAAATGCTGATATACCGCGGAGGATGTCGAAAAATGCCAGATATGTTGGTAAGAGGCTTTGAATTTGCTTAGGTTATGATATATTCGATATTTTGTAGGTAAATGGCTACAATACACAAAGCTTCCCTGATTCTCACAGTAGGTTGTTCGTGTTTGTCAACATTTACCTGCAAATTTTCAAATGTTCAAGAATACAATCAAATTAATGGGCTTTTGCTAACTTATTTTATGATCTAGACAAGAATATGATTATTCAAATAATGTGTTACAAATTATAGATATGCTACTAGGCCTAACGATATTTTACAGTAACATAAACATAAGGAGTTTTGCAGGTTCCGTTTTAGGGATATTTAGGAGGAGAAATGGTTGCGTATGATTATAGTTTTGTAGAAGACAGGTATTGTGTTGTTAAACATAATACTTTGCAAAATAATGTTAGACATATAATTTTCTGTATAAAAAACTGGTTGTTTCTATCAAAACCGTCTCAATTATTGATGTCAGGTGAGGGTAAGTAGCATTAATTTGTTAAGGTATATGTTAAGGTCATTCTGACGTATAGTCTTTCAAACCAAGACAGCCCATCATAGAATAAGGACAAGCGCAACATGCGAAAGTGCTTTTCCGAAGTTTTGAATCGTTAAATTATGGGTCTTTTCCATTATACGACCACATGGCTCAAAATATTTTCGTGTATTATCATAGTAGTTATATAATTGTGTTAAGAAAAACTTACAAAAGTTCCAAACTTTTCTGAGACACATTTTTTGCAGTCAAACAAAAAATATTTCGATCAAAAATGATTTTACGAAACTATGGTAATGAAAACTTAAATTATTTTTAATTGTTGTAAGCTGATCAATTTATATGGTTTAGCCAACCAAAGATTTTATGCATAGAAAATGATCTATATATCAAAAAAAAGAATAACCATTACATTTTATTACTCATTTGTATTTAGTTATTATTAAAAATCCAAAAAAATTGTAAAATGTATGTTTCACGGTAACATTTAAAACTTCATCTCGTCAAGTAATTACGAAGACTTGGATGGCCCTTTATATCTACATTAAGCAATTTTTTGCTGGCAGGTAGTAATTTAATTATTAATTGAGTTTTTAGAATTGAGAAAGGAAAATTATAAAAATATCCGTACTATATATGCTTTAATAATGTTAGTTTTCAAAACATATAACACATTACAAGGAATGCTATATTACAGGAGGCATTTTAAAAGATAATAACAGAAATATGTGATTAAATTGCTATGCTTGATTTATTACAGGATAATGCAAGAAGAAATAAATAAAATTAGTCACCTAACTGGAAACAAATACTTATAGTTTCTTATTAATTTAAACATACTCTAATTTAAAATGATAGCTTTACAAGCACAACATTCACAGCATAGAAGACAATAACATATTGAGCCAACATATGGGTACAGATTTAGGGAAAACATATTTAGAATTTAAAGAAGGAAACTGGAAAGTTTTATCGGAATAATAAAGATAGGGGTTAGAAATTAAAAGTAGAAGTGGGTTTAACATGAACAAAAGTCCGAGAAGAACGAATGAGATGCGCTGAAATAACAACGGCATTAAAGATGATTAGGTTAGCACGATAGTAATAAATACACGAAAACCTCTTACCCACAAACTTACTTTATTTTACCCTTATGTACATTTCAGTTACAAAGTAACCATCCTCAGAGGGATAACATACAAAGACTGTTATAACATACAGTCTTTGTATGTTATCCCTCTGAGGATGGTTACTTTGTAACTGAAATGTACATAAGGGTAAAATAAAGAAAGATTGTGGTTAAGAGGTTTTTGTGTATTTATTGTTAAATTCAACCACAGTATATTCCGAATAAATAGTAATTAGCACGATAGGCAGCATAAGTATCTGGAACCTGCATTAAAAAGCACGAGAAACGCATAGGTAGACTTTGAAAGCAATATGAAAAGCATATGAAGAAGAATGTTAGAGCATTTATTAAAACGAAATGGTTTTTTTACGGTCGAGACATAAATATAAGTGTTACAATTTATATTTATTTCGTTTGTTTGTGTAAGTGTATGTGCGTGTGTGTGTTTTTCACAAACGGTAAAAATGTAACCGTAAATACGAAGAGAGATGATAAACTCCAAAGTACAGTAGAGTCTCGAAAATCCGAGTCCCGATTTTTCGAGGTTCTATTAAATATTTCTATTTCAGACTATTTTATCCATTTGAAAGGAAATTTAAAATTATTTACTGTTAGATAGTGCACCGTCACATCCCGATAAAGATCAACTCTGATCTAATGATATCCATACTTTATTTCTACCCACAAATGTTACGAGGCTAATCCAACAGATGGATCTGAATGTCCTAGAATGTATGAAAGTATATAGACGTTACCTTTTATAATCTCTCTTTAAAGCGATTGAAGGGGAAGAAAGCTTGGTAGGGTTCCGAAAGGAAATACAGTTAACGAAGGTGTTTACAGTATAGCCGAGTCTTGGAACGAAATAAAAGTAGAAATATTAAGTAAGTGATCGAATACAGCCTTGAGTCATAATAAAACCGTTGAGTGTGTCATTGATCCACAGGAAGAATCAGTTTTGATATTTCTTATCAAGAAACTTGACAGGACGTGCGTCGATGGATGAGTAAGGACGGACGTAACTAAGTAAGAATAACACGTATGGCGACTATTGAAATCATACAACTACTGAAGGCAGTGATGACAATAATAAAAATAAAGTTTTAACTGAGAGAGTACAAGAAGGAAAACCTAGTGACGGTGAAGAAACTACCGCCTTGGAAACTTCACTAGCTATATTAATTATGGAGCATTCCTAATTATAACATTAGGGTTCATTAGTACTTCTGTTTTTTTTAAATGTACAGTAACGTATTTCCGTGTAATCCGAGTGTTCGGTAATCCGTGAGGGTCTCACGCCAATCTACCTCGAATTATCGAGACTCTACTGTTTTAAAAATCGTATCAAATTAATTATTAAGTGAATTACTTACCATATGCTTTGTAGTGTTGCTATGTTGCTGCGCACACCGTCTTATGCAGATACCTTACTTCAATATATCTATTTTTTACTATTTTTTGGTAAAAGATAAAAATTTATTCAAGGTAACATAATAAGAACTAAACATATTGTTAATTTTTAAATTTAATTTTTAGACAAATTATAATTTTTACTTATAAATAGTTGAGAAAATACGTAAAATATGAGAATTGCGATTTGTGTCAGAGTAAGCTATGGGTTAGCATCTACTTCATTGACACGTTATTAGACTCTGAACGTATCTAAAGATTAGAGTGATGTACATCTAGGGTCGTCTTTGAAAAACACAGAGTAAACTAATTTTTTGCATCTCTTAGCAGCTACACACTTAGCATACCTAATTAGGAGTATCGACTTTCTTAGGCTGCATTTAACACTTCATACATTGATTTTTCCTGTAACAAAATTGTTAAATTTGTCATTAGAGATTAAAAAGTAATCAATAACATCGAACATAAAAATGTCCTTCTTGATTTTTTTTTTAAATATGTACTAATTTCTACATTTTCCTTTTCATATGCGAAATGAAAGGATTAATTTAATTAGTAGAACGCTAGTCAAGAATATTCCTCCTCCACATTTTCGTCAGAGGTAGATCTTCTATTTAATACGTTTCAGTCACAACTATCACAAAAATGATTGTAGTGAAACCTAAAATAACATGAGAAATGTAAAAAGGAATTATTTAGTTAACATATAAACATACTTAGATGTTTGTAAAAGTAGCATAGATCTATTAAACTAGCAAAGTGTTCCGTATTAAATGAGTCAAGATACGCTTGAAAATAGGAAAAAATAAAGAAGATAACCATTTAAACGTCTGTTAGCAGGCTGCATTGTACAATATATTCTATTTCCTTGAGCTATAACAATTGTAAGATGCTTATCTAAAGATTTTATGCTTGTAAAGAGTAAACTGTAATATTTCCTACTACTTTAACTACATTTTCTGAATAATAGCTTTTATTTTAAAATACAGTTATAAACTAAATAGTACATTAAGATAAACCTGGTCATGATTTTAAAATTTAGTAGCTGTAGCCATTAAAAGATATTTAATGTTGACTTAAACTTACTCAGGCTATTTAAATTGCTAATATTAAGAATTTATTTAAACATATTTGTCATTCAGGCATATTTCAAAGTCAAGTACTGGAATATAATTATTCAGTATCTATGAAATTAAAAATAACTAAGTATTCCGCTACTTATTACGTTATTAAAAGTTTCTTATTTATAATGTCAAGCATAAAGAATATTTATAATCTAATGGTTGTAATATTTTTGTATTTATTATTCAGTTTGAACTTTATGTTTATGAACTATAAGACACCGTTATCAGAAAAACCTATCCTACATTAACCTACATCGTTATTACAAAACGTTTAAACTATCTGGCTTCTAAATAGCAAATATACATTTAAAAACCAAATTTATGTTTAGTTAATATACAAAAGAAGTATAATTTGATGTTACTTACTTAATTTGATTACTTATAATATTACCCTTTACGACAAAAAAGATTCAAAGCCGTAACATTGTTATTGTAACCCTTAAAGAGAAGCAAGGTTTTTATAAAATTGTTGATCTCAGACATAATAATAGTGTTTAGGTCATACTTAATTTTTTTTTTGAAATTTATTTTTAATGTTTAAAATGTTTTATGGGTAGGTTGTTGGATTTTATTTTCCGTCTATATGTCCTAATTTGACAGGCTGTAAGTTAACTGCAAAATAAAGACCATAACAAAGAAAGTTTTCTAAAGTTCGTTGGAGTGTAAAGAAAAGTCTCCCCAAACAGTAAGTTTTGCTTAGAGGCCCTATCACTCGGACTTGCTTGGTTCCTTTCTTTCTCCTTTCCTTTGTCATTTTTGTCCATGGTTAGTTGTGTACTAAGAGAGGTATTGAAGTTAATGCCCATTTAAGACAAACAATAAAAAAGATGTGGTCCAAAACCACGCAATTATAATTAAGTAAGCATCTTGCTGTTAATTCCGGAATTAAAAGTTTCTTATTTATAATGTCAAGCTTATAGAATATTTATAATCGAATGGTTGTAATATTTTTATATTTATTATTCGGTTTGAGCTTTATGTTTATGAACTATAAGGCGCCGTTATCAGAAAAACCTACCCTACAATAACTTACATCATTAATAAAACCAGTAGTCAGAGCTCTAGTCCAAAATGTTTATACTATCTGGCTTCTTAATAGCAAATATAGTTTTAAAAACTAAATTTCTGTTTAGTTAATATACAAAAGAAATATAATTTGATGTTATGTAGTTATCATCAGACAAGAATATTTATTCCTATCAGAAAATACACTCTTATCTTTTCTTAGGTCATCTCTATTTGTGAAGGAGATAAAATAATTTCTGTAACAGTAGGTTATAGTTCAAGAAGAGACTACTTATTCGACGAAGTAGATAGCATTAAAACAGGCCTTAAAAGTCCAATACCGTACAGAAAACTTTACCCCAAGAAAATAAAAACTAAAGAATGTCTCCAAGAATCGTCCAAATATTATAACGAAACTCGTAAAGAATATTTAGAGATCTTTCGATATAAATATGTGAAATAAAAGAATGTGTTTTAGAAGGAATATCAGGCAATTCAATGCAGAGGGCATAAATAAGTGTAAAGCCAGTGTTTGTTAAGCCTATTACTAACACTAGAATAGGAAAAAGATCAGGTTATTTTTACCAAGAAAAAAGTATTATAAACTTTTCGTCAATAAAATGTATTTAGAAACGGTTATCTGAAAAACTCATCAACGCGGTAAACAGTGTTGCAGGATGCAAATTAAATTTCCGCTTCCGATAGTTTTAATTAAACTTTAAAATTTGTTTTCTCTGAATTTAAAATATGTTTTAACAAATATTCTTCTGCATACTGTAGGATTTTTATACAGATAATATTAAAATCAAATGAACTGTAATTTGTTGGGTCAGAGTGAGAAATCTTGTTATGAGTTAATAACTTATAATGAAGCTAAGCTTCAGGTGTGACAGAAGTTAGCGCTATATCAAGAATACGTTGTAGAACGTATTCCTTATAAGTTACAATCTTGTTTCCTATTAACAAAGCAATATATATATATATTTGAAATTTGAACTTTTTCAAATTAAATTTATTGAGTTACTTCAATTCAATTTGCTAATTCTAATTAATTTAGTCGAAGAACATATTAGTTTTATGTTAAAGTGAGGATAAAACTAATTTCCAGGCATTAATTAATTTAAATTCAAAAAAGCGATACTGGAAAAAATAAATCAATTCTGTCTTAGGTCAAAAACAACAAAAAACATTAGTTACTTTTAATTAAATAATTACAATTAATAAAATATGTAGCCTATATATATATATATATATATATATATATATATATATATATATATATATATATTTATAAATATATATATGACAGAATCATATATTATGATATATATTATTTGAAAAATCTGTATTAACATAATAATTTTATGTGCTAGATGTTTAAAAAAATCTATTTGAACTTGAGACGATGAATCAAAAGTATTATACTCAAGAATGATAAATTCAACAAGTTCTATAATTATATATATAGGCAGAGTGTGAACTAATAGTAGGGCTTCATAAACTTAAAAATTGGTTTTTCTCATTTACCATAAATTAAGTTTCACTAGCTATTAACTAGGAATTAGTTAATAAAGTTACAAAGGTTTTCTATGATTTACATCTAACATTTTGGATTACCAATGTTTTAAAATAAAATAATGTTTCACAAGGACATTCTTTAATAAGTTTCAAAATTCAATGTTTCATAAAATTTCTCCTACATGAAGAATGAGACAATCGAGAAATGAATTGATAACTTTATTATTTTAATTTTTTTATAGGACTGTATGGTGAATATTTTTACAAAATGTTAATATTTTAAATTCTGAAAATATTAGATTAATTTATGCAAACTATTTTTAAAATTTGGAATTCCTTGGAAGTTTTTTTTAATTATTTAAACATTGAAACTATAAGATTATTTTATAAGGAAAACATTTTAATGAAATCGATAAGAAAAACGAAACTAAGGAATCAATCATAATGGTGCAAATGAAGAGGAAGGTCACAAGGCACTAGTAAGTGGTTTCATTGTTTCGGTATTAACTAAATACGCGTGGAATTGTATATTAGTAATGTAAAGTCTACATTACTGCTATGTTATATTAATACGATGTGTAGTAACTGGATGTGTTCATGGTATTTAATTTAACTTATGTAATATTCGTATTTACATTAGGTGTAGATTTTGAATTTGGTATTTTATGAACAGGAAATTCGTTTCTGTGATCGTAGCTAAACTCCTACACCTTAATAGGCAAAAAACAAACTCGTATATTACAATATATGTCATACTGTATTAACTCACATGAAAATAATTCAAATTTAACTCCTTCAATAAATTTACATAATCTTGTTTTTCTAAAATCAAGTCAACATTTAATTTATCTCTCTATAATATAAAGCCAAAATATTATTGTTATTTAATATTGTTAGACAATATAATATAAATGTATTTGTTTACGCACGTTTTGACTGTTCAAAACTTACTGCATAGTTACAATGTAAAGAGTTTACAGGTAAAATAGATTTTACTTGGAGGATGAGATAAATGATGGCGTGCTAGGGTCGTTAAGTTTTGAAATAAAAATTTAAAAGGAAATGCTTGTATTTCAATGGATTACAAAAAGTAGTTTTACAACATTAGAAATATCATCTCGTGGATAATTATTTTATTGCAATAAAATGTTTTGTAAAATTACGTCATTGTTGATTTATTCTATTCAAAGATTATACAACTATATATATAGTAGTTATTTATCGTCATCAAGCAAAAACTAGACACAGATTAATTTTAAATTTATCACAGTTGAACTGTTACAACATTAATGGTTCCAAGCAATAAACTTTTTTTTAAGTCAGTTCCTGTTTTAAGTTAACAATCAAAACTAAAATTTTATTTTAGTTTATTTTTATTTTATAATTACAACTAATAATAATATGTATTTACATATGTTACAATAACAATATTAAGTACCGAAAAAGAAAGCGAATTCCCTTGCAATTTGCCATTTTTCTTTCTATGTATGGTGGTGGACTATTATTTTTGTTTGTTACTATTCATATGCTTTATCTTTTTTTGTAGCTTAGATTGTGTTGTAGTTTCTTTTCGCTTTACTCTGCATTGTCAATTTGTGAAGCAATGTTCAATATCGTTTATCCAGTTTTTTTGTTTATTTTATTCATTTTTATCATTTTTAATTCTTGAGCATTATTTATGATATTGTGTAGTAACCATAGCAACAATTTCAGGTTGTGCAATGGATGTTTCGACGACAACCAGATAGGAGCAAAAGAAAAATTCATATACTTCTTGAAAAATACACTTCTAGCTATTTAAAAGTTGGATCAGTGCCAAAAGCGCTAAATTTTTAGAGTGAATATACTCAGTTTGAATCCAACATTAGTCTCCCCCAAATTTTTATAATTTATTTATTGAATAGATACTTGAAAAACTTTTTACATCAATTGTCATCCCCTACATGTTAAAAAAAAATATAGCCTGTGTGAACTTATTTGAATGAATAAAAATGTTTTACTAACGATTGAAAAGTTTTACATAAAAAGAGTATGAGCAATTAGGAATTGAGAAATCACCGCAATAATTAAATGCAAAAAACACACAATATAAAAGTTTGCACTACTCGGAATATTATTTCAGGACGTCGTCAGTACGTCGTTTTACAAAGAAATTAATGATTCTATAGGAGAACTCCAGACCGTAATATTGCTCTAATCTACTGTGTTTGTAAAATATTTACTTACACTAAATTTGATATGACCACTGAAAATTTCAAAGCTAATTATTTTTTCCATAAATATTTTCAAGATCAATATCGAAGAAACGACCGCACAGATTTAGCTTTGCCACGATCTATGATTTCCTGCAATTGCACTGGTTCCTCGCCCCTTATTCTTTGTACGAGTTTCAAGCGTATCACAAGCATGTCAAAAGCTTCTACTAAAATTTAAGCCAATAAGCTTTAGAGTAACATAAATACATGTTATAAGAGTAAATAATGAGAGTAGTAGATTTAATTTTTAAAATATCATAAGTAAATTAAGTGTAAAGTTTAATGTGTAAGGTTATTAAGAAGAACTGTGTCAATTTATTTATCTAAACGGGTAAACGCATTTTAGTCAGGTATTAAAAATATTTAGTTTTTCAGAAACGTAAGTATTCTTAGCTTTTAAATATTTTAAATAATTGGAAATGTTTACTGAACATTTATAAAAAATTACTCAAAATCTGTATAAGTATAACAGTTTTAATTCAAAGACGTTTTTGGAAGTTTTGTTATCGTCTTCATGTCATTTTTCAAGGAAGACCTTTAGAGGCTTCGCCCACGGGCTATTCAGTAAATATGAAATCTCTGGTTCAGGGCTCCAAATATTTAAATCACATTTTCATGTTTTTGTGATTTATGGTTTATCTTTTTCCTTATTTAGTTATTTAAATTGATATGACCCAGTCCATATATTTGTTTAACGAAAGGAACCTCTGTTAAATTTTAAAGTATAAAATTATATGTACATTTTTGATATTTTTGACGAATCACGTATTATTATGCGTTTATTATGTTTCATACGTTGTGAAGAAATAAGATATTGTTCATTAATTTTTTTCCACGACTATTTGGTACAAATAAAAGATATACCTTTGCAGAAATTGTTGTCCTGCCATGACCAGATATACCCCAGCGACAGTTGGGTCGTTGAAGTGTTGTCTATGTTATCTGGCAAGTTTTCAATTTTTACTTAATTACAGTTTTTAAAATTTCGATTTCTGGCTGCATCTTTCCAAATTATTATTCTTTTTTCATACTTCTATATTTACATCCTACAACATATTTGTGTTCAGAGATATCAGACATCTGAATGTTTTTTCTTAATAGTGTATCTTATTTTACACGTTTTAATGCGCCCCTACGTTATGATGGAAATGTATCCAAAAACTTTCAGGTTCCTAGCATTAATGCTATTTGTTGTGCTATCTGATGGTTATCAGTCAGCCACTCAAGGACATTGTCAAACAGGATATAGATAAATGAATCGCCACATTTTTTAATCTAAAAGTACGAGATCCGACTTGCAGCCCGGTAGTTATATTTATTCTGATGATGCAATGATGTACGGTAGTACATAGAAGTGACTTTATGAACCGTGACTATTGACTTTCCGTAATTTGGCTTTGCACTCTTTGGTTATATTAAATGTTTGACGTACTTTAAGACATATGAGACACGAAATCTATGAAAAGTAGATAATAGGCCAAATTATAACTAAAACCTTTATATATATATATATATATTTCTACTGTTATGTGAATATTCCTGATGATGTTGGTACTGTTAGAAAACGAAAAGCTTTGAATTGTAAATTCAATTATAATTCTTGTATTTGTATTTTGACTAGTTCTTTATTAATTCACAAGAATACATATTGCGAAATTTATATATATATATATATACATATGTGTGTGTGTGTGAGTGTGTGTGTGTGTGTGTGTGTGTGTGTGTGTGTGTGTGTGTGTGTGTGTGTGTGTGTGTGTGTGTGAGTATGCGTGTGTGTATGTGAAAACTTTCTGGGATTTTTAAAGAATGTTTCAGCACCACTCGTGCTTTAAGAAAACTCTAGAGTCGTTAGATCAAAAATAAACATCATTTTAGAAGAAAGCATGTCTGGACAATGTCAACAGATATTTCTTTCAATCAAGGGAAAACTTACCGAATCAGTGAACAGAATTCATTCTCTTCATGTTTACAGCAAGCTTTGATTCTTTAACAATAAATGTGATATCTTTACATTATAAACTTTATCGTGGGCACAGATATGATTGCGACTCGTAAAATACACATCTAAAAATATTTCAGACATTTACAACCTTCACAAGAAAGAATTGAATTAGAAAGTTGCCTGTTTTCTCTCTGGCATCAAAATTGTCTCCAAAATTCATCGATTTTCTTAATATTAAAAAAAATTTAATAGAAATACTAATCAAATTATATCAGGTAGCATGTGTGGCAGCTATCTCGCGTCGTATTGCTAAGGTGGGGCCCGAAAGCAAAACAATATGGCCAGTAGCATGAAGCACCTGTTTCGCCTGATTCAAGCATGTGTAAATTTTGAACCATTCTGGTGCTGAGTGTTTTTATTTTTTAGGAGAGATGTACTTCAGAGCTCCTGATCCGAGGACGTATGCTTTGGAAAATGAGGACGAGTTATGTCTCAGGGAGTTCTTGGAAGCAATCATGATAAGCATTAGGCAGATCGGTTCTCGGGAGTGACTCAATACGTTTTATAAGCGTCGTTATTATTTTGAGATTTAAACGGTTTAGGTTTTTGTTATTCTGGTAGTAATAGTTTTCCTTACTATTAATTGAATTTTAATAATAATTGAATATTTTTCCTTTTTAATTGAACTTTTTATGTAAAAATTGAATATTATGAGGGATAAATCCTTCTTTAATTAGTTACATAAGTAATAAATGTCATGAATTAAATTAAATTTCAAAAAAGAACTTCTGCCTACGTTTATTTGTTGCCAGTAGTAAATGTAATCGTTATTTTATCGTTGCTTGTTTATATTTTCGCCCAATGTTCATTGGAAAACTACGCCGGAGTTTGACATGAAGACAAGTTTTAATTAAAACAATCCAAACAAATAATTTCAATTTAAAATTTCATTCCAAAACAATTCTCTGTTTAAATAACAATTTTGCTGGATATTCTGATTTTCATAATACAAAAAAACCATAATACAAAAGCTTTAACCAAAAGGCAATTAAGTACTGACGTAATATGTCTTTAAACAGTATATCTATGTTAATATGTATGCGGGGTTTACATTATGTTGATTTTAAGGTTGGGAAATTTTAATTCTTACCCTTTTTACCCCCCCTCCCCTCCTTTATGCAAGAGATAAGGATATTAGAGGAGATAACTTATAAGCTGTATGGCATAAATTATATAGAATATCCCGATTAAATTCAGTTACAGAGTTTATTATTTTATCATAAGATCTTAAAATCTTGCGTTTCATCCAGCATTTAAATACACAACATTAAATTTTGAAGAATATATAATTGTAGTACATAAATAAATACTTTAATTAGGTGACAGCAATCGAATTTAAAACCAAATCTTGTGATTTATGATAAATATCACTCATTAAATAAATTCGGTTTAACTCTCGTAAATGGAATACGGCCATTGCATGATATTACATTGTAATGGTGAGGTAGAACTAATTTCTAAATTATGTAAATTTCTTAACCTTAATCAGCAATTTTTTATGCCAACCGCTACTAGCAGCTATGTTACTCAATATAACACTCTTTTAGTCATGTAAAAATTTATTGAGAGTAGGCATTGACCAACTTTTTCCAGTAATGATGTAAATTTATATTCTAAACCTATAACTGATAAACCTAACCTTTACTCGATCGAAAATATAAAAGAATTATATGTAACCTATATTGCTATAAATTACTCTTTTGGTACCACTTAAACAAAAACAACTAATTATTGATATTTTTCTTCAGACGCGTTCGTACTAGGTCAGTACATTTTTCAATGGTGTGAGTCACGGACAAGACTGTACAGCATTGATCAATGCACTGATTTAGTTTGAAACGCGTCTGGTAAAAAATATCAGTAAGTAGTTGGTTGTCTGCCAAATAATAACAAAAGTAGTAATATGTATAAAAAACCTCAAGATGTTGTAACACTATTAAAAATAAGGTGTTACATATAAATTCATTTATATATTTTATTTTTATTTAATGATTATATCGTCCCAATATAAAAGAAAAGTTTTGTTTAATTGGTGCACATTGTGAAGCTAGCATAGGTAGTAAGCGCTCTTAGCGGGCGAAATTGAAAAATATCGTACGAGTTAGTAACATAAGGCAATTAACCACATCACGCCATGTGACGTAAGCATGAGGCGATACTTGTGAACCAATCAGAATATTTATATATATAAATAAGGGTGGGAGTTTGTTTGAAAATTTCAGTTAGCGCGTCCTTGCAACGACCCCACTTCTCCAAAAGTCTTCGAACGAGACGGACGAGATAACACTTTCGGACATAACTTAGAAATTTATAAGCTTGCAGTATTCAAAATTTAAGATGTCAAGGCCGGTACCAAATTGTATTAACGCAACAAAAAAAGAAGTCAGAAGCGATTATTAAAGTGTTTCAAATAAGTAAAAGTTTATATCATTTTTGTTTAAGAGCGCTGATTGCAAGAGCGATGTGTTAAGTGTTAAGTGTACAAAAGTGTTTAATGGTATATGCTATAGTGTTTTACAAGTAATGTCCACAACCAGGTACGTTTTAGATAATAATAAAGAAAATGTATTTTAATGTTAACTAAGTTGAATTTTAATTGATGAACGGTAGAAATCGCCTTTGAATATTCATTTCTAAAATTAAATTGGAAAACTTAAGTTACTACCTTCTCGAAATATAATCGTCAGTGTGTAGTAAATTTGAAAAGTTAACAAGTTAATTTAAAAATGTATGGAATAGTTAGCAGTAATTAAAGGTTAATTACTCGACACATTGGTGTCATTTGTTCTTTTGTAATTTGTCATTGATTAATAAATTGTATAACTTTTTGTATTTTAAAAATTTCAATTCTTATTTTACAAATAACCTTCAAAGATTAGAAGACCGTCATAGACAGACAGTATCTGCCTGAGCTATGACGTTAGAACTAGAGCCCCGGGTAAGTAAAATTAATTATTTTGGTAATAAGTTAAATCACATTTCAAATTAAAGTAAACTTACCCCCAGTATAAAGGGCTACTCCGTTACAAATGCCCAACTCTGCTGGAATTTAAATTACTGCTAAATTCAAATTACTGCTGGTTTTTTGTTGTTTTCTAAAATGTAAGTCTCATACTCTGCTAGTTTTTGAAAAATTTATCAATTAAAAAGTTGGATGATAATTACTGCTAACGAATTCTAAAGATTAATGCCATTTATGTGTTAATTAGGTAAATTGTGCAGCCCTCCTTAAGATTACTCGTCAGTGTGTAATAAAGTTATTTTCAAATAAATAAAATGTCTAGCGATTTAAAAACAAATAAGTTGGTAAAAGACGAGTTCATTTTCGAACTAAAAATTAGAAATGTAAAGGTTAGAACGGACAGTACAGTATATGTAATGATTAAGGTCTTTGCTGAAGAATAGGACTATGCACAAGGTATTTGCTGGAGAAAAGTCCATTGTTATGTGAGACCATCAGCCTTTTTATTTCCTTCCACAGTAACATGGCTTGATAGCAATTGTAGTTGTATGGTCCAATCATCTTCTATTAGGTTGTAGAGTCTCAATCGGCATGCAAGTCTGTTTTGGCAATTGGTTTTCCTTCTGTTTTAGAATGCAATTATCAATTCCTGGCTCTTTATTAGAAATACAACTTTTTGGTTCTGTTCCATGTTTTCATGCCTTTTTCCTGCTTCATGAGTTACACCGAACTCCCTTTCATAATGCTTAATATTCGCCTCACGAATAATGTCTAATATTATTCCCTCATAAATAACATGACCCAATATTTTATTTAAAAATACCATTCTTACTCACCATTATTGATTTTACTTTCTTTATCATGGTAATCTAATTTCAATTAAAGTTGAATTATTTTCCACCAGTGCTACTCCCATATATTGGTAGGTATAGCTGCAGCCATGAAGCAGTTCAGAAATACTTACTAGTCAACGCCCACCCTTTGCTGGTTAGCCATTTGGTGGAATGCTGGCCAGTAGAGGCTTTCAATCTTCTTGTATTCATCTTCTTTTTGGTTCACAGCGATGAGGTCCAGACAATGGAGTAGGTGGCCTGCATACATCCTGAATTGCTGCTACATCGTACAGGCTGCTACTCACGTACACCATTCGTTTCAGATGGACAGTCAGGTAGTCGTGGCAAGTAGTAGTTCTGAAGGCAGTCAGTACTACATCTCTAGGTAAGATTCAAGGTATGGATGAGTCTATCAGCTTAGCCCAATTCTTCCCTATGTGGTCTCGTATGTTGCAATTCCTGGCCCAGTTGTTTCCGCTTGCTTGTTGTGGTCTTTGCTGAAGAATAGGACTATAGGCAAAGTATTTGCTGGAATAAAGTACATTGATATGTGAGACCATCTGCCTCTTTATTTCGTTCCACTGCAACATGGCTTGATAGCAACTGTAGGTGTATGGTCCAACCATCTTCTATTTAGTTGTAGAGTCTCAATTAGCATGCAAGTGTGATTTTGGCAATTGGTGTTCTTGCTTTTTTAAAATTCAATTATCAAATCCTGGCTCTTTATTAGAAATACAACTTTTTGGTTCTGTTACAAGTTTTCATGCCTTTTTGCTGCTTCAGGAATTTCACCGAATTCCCTTTCATAATGCTTTAGAGTCGCCTCACGAATAATGTCTAATATTATTCCCTCATAAATTACATGAGTCAATATTTTATTTAAAAATACCATTTTTACTCACCATTATTGATTTTACTTTCTTCATCATGGTGATCCAATTTCAATGGAAGTTTTAACTATTTTCCACCAGTGCTACTCCCATATATTGGTAGGTATAGCTGTAGCTATGCAACCTGTTTTACTATGTTTTCAAACACCCTGGATCATTTTTTGTAATCAATCTGAAATTATAGAGAAAAAGTTATTACACATTGTAATAGTGATTAAGAACCATATTTTTTAAATTAAAATATTGATTTTGATTGTATCACAGATATTGTTAAAAGAAATATATTCACATATGTTATCAATAGATTGCATTTATTTTCTGAAAATAATTTAATTTAAATTGTATTAGTCATTTACATTTCAATAAACAATTCACCTAGGCATGTAAAAACACAACAGTACATATATAAAAATTGGTAATGATTTATACCTTGTTAAACATACATTTTTACACCTATAAAGTATCTACTGAAAAACACTCAATCTGATTCATTCCTGAGCCACGGTACTCATGTAAAACAGTCCTGGTGCAGTTCAGAAATACTTACTAGTCAACGCCCACCCTTTGCTGGTTAGCCATTTCATGGAGTCCTGACTAGTAGAAGCTGACAATCTTCTTGTATTAATCTTCTTCTTGCTCCATAGGGATGAGGTCCACACAATGAGGTAGTTTGCCTGCATACATCCTGAATTGCTGATGCATCGTACAGGCTGCTTCTTACATACAAAATTTGTTGCCGAAAGTGGAATGTCAGGTAGTCGTGGCAAGTAGTAGTTCTGAAGCACAGTTACTACTACAACTCTAGGTAAGATTCAAGGTATGGTTGAGTCTATCAGCTTAGCCCAATTCTTCCCTATGCTGTCTCGTATGTTGTGTGTCCTGGCCCAGTTGTTTACCGCTTGCTTGATTAAGGTCTTTGATGAAGAATAGGACTAAGTTCATTGTAATTGCTGGAGAGCAGTGCATTGTTATGGGAGATCTTCGGCCTTTTTATTTCTTTCCATACCAACATGGCTTGATATCAACAGTAGGTGTATGGTCCAACCATCTTTTATTAAGTTGTAGAGTGGCAATCGACATGCAGGTGTGTTTTGGCAATTGGTGTTCCTGCTGTTTTAGAATGCAATTATCAAATTATGGCACTTTATTAGAAATATTGCGTTTTGGTTCTGTTCCATTTTTTCATGCCTTTTTGCTGCCTCATGAATTACATCGATCTCCATTTCATAATTCTAGAGTGCCGCCTCACGAATAATGTCTAGTTTTATTCCTTCATAATTTACATGAGCCAATATTTTATTTAAAAATACCATTCTTACTCACCATTATTGATTTTACTTTCTTCATCATGGTAATCAAGTTCAATGGAAGTTTAATAATGGAATTATTTTCCAGTAGTGCTACTCCCAAATATTGGTAGGTATACAGATATTGTAGATGCAGATATGAAACCTGTTTTCACTATGTTTTCAAACACGCTGGATCATTTTTGTAATCAATCTGAAATTATTTAGAAAAAGTTATTACACTTTGTAATATTAAGCACCATATTTTTATCCTGAATTGTAGCTATATCATACAGGCTGCTTCTTGCATACACCAATCGTTTGAGATGGGCTGTCAGGTAGCTATGGTTAGTGGTAGTTCTAAAGGCAGCTAGTACTACATCTCTAGGTAAGTTTTAAGGTGTGGGTGAGTCTATCAGCTTAGTCCAATTCTTCCTTTTGCTGTCTCATATGTTGTCCTGCCCCAGCTGTTTACTGCCTCCTTGATTGAGGTCTTCGCTGAAGAATAGGACTAAGCACAAGGTAATTGCTGGAGAGCAGTCCAGTGTTTTGTGAGAACTTTGGCCTTTTTATTCCCTTCCACACTAACATGGCTTGATATCAACTGCAGGTGCATGGTCAAACCACCTTCTATTAAGTTGTAGTCTCAATCAGCATGCAGTTTTGTTCTGGCGATTGGTGTACTTGCTGTTTCAGAATGCAATTATTAAACCCTGGCACTCTATTAGAAATACAGCTGAATGTTTCTGTTTATTTTTGCATGCCTTTTTGCTGCTCCATGAATTTGTCCAAACTCCCCGTCATAATTCATGAGAGGCGCCCCCCACGACCAAGGAGCCTTGGAAAACCTTTGAGACATCTTCAAATGCGTTATTTTCTTTTCCCGACATTATTGATAGGTCAATGTATATGTGGATGCACTCTGGTTCTGGATATTTAAAGTTGATCGTCTCTAGCACAGATGACAATGTCCAATGTCTGGGGAACAATGCTCTTTGCATCCATGGTCTTTGCAAAATAAATGATTTCTGGTTAACGCTAACTGATCAACAGCGATTTACAATAGGTCCACCAAACAGATATAGGCTACATGCAAACTCCTAAAATTTAAGAATTGATAAGTGTGATATAATGTATTAAAATATACATACATAAAAACACTCAGCAACTTCTAAAAACGATTAATGTAAATTACACATAGGTCTCTATACTCATGTAAACACACCCAGGTACAGTTAAGAAATGCTTAGCATGATTTACATGTTTTCAAATATACCTAACTCCAATATATATCTCTTCTAAAAATCCCAAATGTGATATAATTTTAAGCCACCACACTCATGTATAATAGTCTGGTACATTTAGATATGATGAGTATCACTTACATGTATCCAAATATACATACATGAAAACTGTCAGCAACTCTTAAAAATGATTAGGATGACTACACATAGGTCTCTATTCTCATGTAAACACACCCAGGTACAGTTAAGAAATGCTGAGCATGATTTACATGTTTTCAAATATACCTAACTCCAATAAGTTTCTGTTCTAATAATCTCCCAATGTGATCTACTTCTTAGTTACCATACTCATGCACAACAGTCCAGTGGGCTCAGAAATGATAAGTGTGCTTTATATGTATACAAATATACATATATAAAACACTCAGCAACCTTTTACGAAACCTAGTGTTATTTACATTACATTAATTATAGATTGCTTTATAATGTTTGTAATTTTTGAAAAAAGGGTTATTATTAAATATGTATAAATAGAATTCTGTAAGACTCAGGTACTGTTGAAAAACTAAATACAATACTAAATAATTCTATTAAGAAATTCTAACTGTCTAATATTATTCCTTCATAAATAACATGACCCAATATTTTATTTAAAAATACCATTCTTACTCACCATTATTGATTTTACATTCTTCATCCTGGTAATCTAATTTCAATGAAACTTAAATTATCTTCCACTAATGCTACTCCCATATATTGGTAGGTATTGATGCAGCTATGAAGCCTGTTTTCACTATGTTTTCAAACACGCTGGATCATTTTCTGTAATCAATCTGAAATTATTTAGAAAAAGTTGTTACACATTGTAATAGTTGAACTATATTTTTTAAAAGTAAAATATTGAATTGTGTTGTGTGGGGTAATTAGATGTATTATATATGACAATATCGGTAGTTGTTGTTTTTCTGTATTTTTTGAAATTATGTCTGGTGTTGTGTTTGGTGATGGTAAGGTCAAGAAAGTTTATTTTATTGTTTTCTTTTAATTCGATGGTAAATGTGAGGTTTTAGTGTATGGTGTTATTGTAATTTTGTAGTTGTTTCGTTTGCCGTTTGTTGCCGTTGTATAATATTAAAATCTCAACTACAATATTTATGGTAATAAATTATTTTATCTGTGTGATTATTGTTCTGTAGAAATGTATTGTATTGTTGTTCGATATGATGTAGGTATATTTCTGCTAGGATGCCTGATATGGGGGAACCCATAGGGAGGCCGTCTTTCTGTGTGTAGAATTTGTGTTGGCAAACCATACAAAAAACAACAAATACATATCCCTCACCTACCACAACAAAAACATACATGTGTAGAATTTGTGTTGGCAAACCATACAAAAAACAACAAATACATATCCCTCACCTACCACAACAAAAACATACACACAATAGCTCCACATTAAAAAAACCTCCATTACCAAATATCTTACAAAACAACAAACACTTTAAAACAGCACATACAACCTTTAAAAAGAAACTGACAAATACAAACTCTCAGGCATTTACAAATTAACTTGTAACGATTGTCCCAGCTATTACTTTGGCCAAACCGGCAGGTCATTCTATACACCCTTCGAAGAACACATTACCCAAAAAAAAACAAACAAACCCTAAATCCAGCTATGCAAAACACCAAAAAACACCCAACACACACACCGACATACACACTAATTTAAATGTTCTACACACATTAAAACAAAGTAAAAAACTAACAAATTTAGAAAAATATGAAATATACAAACACTTCACGACAGATAAAGAAAATGTATTAAATGATCACACACATTTTGAAGCCAACAGTCTTTCCTATTATATGACACACAACCAAAACAACCCACCCCATTCCACAGTCATAAATCCATTCCCGTTAGAGCCTCTACACCTAACCGATGCCGCCAGTAGATGGTTAGCTTTGTAAAAGCAACAAATGTTTTAAAATGCGTCAGCAAGTAAGCAATTACGTATTCACTTAGTTAAGTTTTTTTAAAATTAGTTTATCATAAAAGTTGTACAGTTTTCACAGAAATCAACACTACTCTCATTTAACAAATAAAAATATTAAACAAATAATTTTACAACATAAATATCCTGAAACCCCAATTTTTAACGAACAATATTTCACAAACTCATGTTTCTGAAATCCTAGACATCCTTCAAACCTTAAAGAAAATTGCACCTGTATCTCCAATTTCAATTTACTTTCAGATGACCTACACATCAGCAGCATTTCCAGTAAAATATGGAGAGTACAGCACACTTAAAACTCAAATAATCCCATCATACTTTCAGTATCTACAGAATACGAACAACAGACACACTCATCCACATACATTTTAAAACACCAGATCCAAAAAAGCATTCTGCTTTTAGATTTAAGCTTCATGTTTTGAAAGAAAAATGATGTCCACTAAAAACGTAAAAAATGAAGTCGCAACACGACATCAACAACAAAGATAAACTACAAGCACTAGACATATACAAACTAAACTGCGACAAATGTAACAAATTCTACATTGGACAAACAGGTCACCGCTTTAAACAAAGAGTCGAGGAACACAAACAGAGCACCAACTCAACATTTTACAATCACATAAAGAAACAAGACACAAATACACAGACATTTACCATAAACTAGAAATCCTACACATCAACAAAATAGGACCACATCTTAACACACTACAACAATATGAAATTTACAGACACACAAAAACACAAAGTACAAACATATTAAAGAAACAAACACAATACAAATCGCACATACTCTTTGATACTGTTGAAAACCTGCCTTTAAAGCCGTCACCGCTTGACCCGACATCCCAAGCAGAAGATCGCCACATAGCGATCAAAAATGTTCTGTCTCAGTAAGTTTTAACAAATTTACAAAATTTAAAGTTTGGATAGTCATTAACTTTTCTTTAAGTGATTAAATTAAAAATATAATTATTATTTATATTCAAATTTAATTTTCACAATTTTTTAAAGACTATAATATTTAAATCATATAATACTCATTCTCTTTAACATTAAACAATATCTATTGACCGCCGAAATTGAAAGTCTTTAATGGCGCCTTATTTATATCACGCTTTTTCGATCACTAATATTTTAAAATCAACATCATTAAGCCAGAGTGAAAAAAGTGTCTCATTTACTGGAATGAAGTACTGCTGCAAAATTCCATCACTGCATGGCATTACTTTCTAAAAAAAGAACATTTCTTACTTTCTGCAAACATTGCTATGGGTAATTCTGGGGTGGTTGGAATATCACACGTGTAACGAATAAAGACCCAGTACACTACCTTGGAGTACTCCGGCGTTGATTTCCTTAATTTCAGAATATTCTCCTTTCTGTTTTACCCTGAATGTTCTGCCTGTTATATGTGATGTTAACAATGAAACATATTCCTTTAAGAGCATCTTATTTAATTTATGGATCAGGCCATCATGCCACAACTTATTAAAAGCTTAGGTCACATCTAGAAATAGCGCAGTGCAAATCTGTTTATTTTCTAAGGCCTTTTCTATTATATCCGTTATTCTATGCACTTGATCTATGGTGGAATGTTTTTTCTCTGAATCCAAACTGGTATTCTGGAATCAGATCATTTTTTGCTATGACTGGTTTAAGCCTTTTCAGTAAGAGCTTTTCGAATAGCTTAGAAATTGTAGAAAGTAGCGATATCGGTCTATATGACTCAATATCATTAGGTGATTTTCCTGGTTTGGGTAACATTACAACTTCTGCTACCTTCCAGATATCTGGCACATATTAAGTCTAAATGCTGCATTAATAAAATAAGTAAGCATGACTACTCCTTTTCTTGGGAGCTCTCTCAATATATGATGAGATCAAATCCTGGGGTTATTTTGGAATTAAGATTTATCAGAATTTCTTGACCCACTCCTTTATAGATGCCAGTGGTATTTCTTCTGACATTATATTGATACTATCATCCAAATCATAATAGTTTATCATTATGTTGGGCTGGAATATGTCTGGTAAATGTTCTGGCAAATAAGCCTGCTTTTTTCTTTTCATTTCTTATCCAACATCCATTATCTTTCCTCATTGGAGGTATTGAAGTAATTGGCCTCTTGATTTTTCTGGTGGCTCTCTAAAGGAAATAATTTGTTTCTTTCGTTGCATCCATATTCTCCAAATAAAAGTTTATTCAATCCTGTTTGAGTTTTCAGATTAGCCTGTTTATTTTTGGACTTTTGTTATTTAAAATAAATTTCTCTACTGGGTCTCTGAACTGCTGCCATCTTCTTCTTGCCTTTCTTTTTTCTAGTTTCCTTATTTCTACTGGGTAGCTGTTTCCTTTAGTGACATAATTAGTCTGTCTTGTGTTATTATATGAAGCAGTTTGTATAATCACTATAAATATTTCACATTCTTTGTCAAGTTGCTCTTTGGTCTTCAAATTAGTTCAATTTGATTTTGTACTTCCTGTCTGAAGCTATCCCAATCTGTGTTTTTGTTCACCAAATATGACCCAAACTATTTCCTGATGATTTTTTTCACTCAAGGTTAGTATCACTGCTGAGTGAGCTGAGTTCAAATCCAAATTTTCCTCAATATCTATGAACTTTGCTGATATCTTTTAGGTTATGAAGATATCAAAAAAATCTGAATGGTAAGTTTGATAAACTTTAAAACCTTTTATCTTAAGACATGAATCTTTTGTAAAATGGGTTTCCTATATCAGGCAGATATCAATTTTTTGTTCTGTTAGAAATAATTTGATTTCCTCCTTTTTGTTTAAAACTCTGTTGGCATTCCAAGTAGCAATCCTTAAGTCTCCTCTTATTACTTATAACGTTTTGAAATAGCTCCATTATTTCTGGTTTCCATAATGTCAAGTCTAGTATTAACTTGAGTAATCATTTCCATCATGTTTCATAACATAATTTTTATGTTTAAATCTCTTGGGACTGTTTCAGGTTGTCATTTTTAACCATTTTGCTATAACTGACCCCTTCTGTTACTCTATTTCATATAAACATTTTTTGTGTTGAAGCTTTGGTAAATAATTAATTTCTCTTACACTTTTAAAAAAATGTTTTAACTTGCCTATAGTAGCACTTACTTTGCTTGTTGAGGACGGCCGTTTCGGGAGATGTGTCCCTTTGTCAACTCAGACCGTAACTGATCTCAAGGTTTACGTAGGTTAGGGTGGGGGTGGGATATTTTGGTGGTGTGGGTGTATTTTGTGTGTATTAGGAGTTATGATGTCAAAAAGTGCGTGTGAGTTGTAATGTAATTGTGTATTGAGTATGTGTGTAGGGTGTAGTTTGAAGTGCCTATATATTTCGTATTGTTCGGTTGTGTAGCATTGGTTATTTCTGTGTTGTTTATGAAGAATTTGTAGGTTAGATGTTATGTCTATGTAGTCGTGTTTAGTGGAGTTGAGTCTTGTCTAGTGGAGTACCAACGCTACACAACCGAACAATACAAAATATATAGGCACTTCAAACACACCCTACACACATACTCAATACACAATTACATTACAACTCACATGCACTTTTTGACATCATAACTCCTAATACACACAAAATACACCCACACCACCAAAATATCCCACCCCCACCCTAACCTACGTAAACCTTGAGATCAGTTACGGTCTGAGTTGACAAAGGGACACATCTCCCGAAACGGCCGTCCTCAACAAGCAAAGTAAGTGCTACTATAGGCAAGTTAAAACATTTTTTAAAAAGTGTAAGTGATTACTAGTAGCTCACGCGAAGATGGAATCAACAAAAATTAATTTCTTTAATTTCTGCCAGCCCTTTGACTACTTCACATTCTCTGTAGATTACAGGGTGATGTTCTGAGCAATTAGCACATTGAGGTAGTAGGCCTATCTCTTTCGACTTTGTACATTGTGCCGATGCATGATGTCCTGCACACCTAACGCAAATGGAATTCCTTCCACAAAATCTCTGATTCGGTCCATATCTAATATTTCTTAAATTGTGAAATCAGTGTATCCATTCTTTATTGCTTTTATTCTCCCTTTCAAATGGTACAAATATTTTATGTTGTATATTTTGTATGTCCTCAGTATTATGGGAATGTTAATATGAACATTGGTACGTCTATCAAGCCTTCCTTTGTCTTTCTGCGTTTTACTCCAGTACTTATGATTTTAAAATCTTGTGCTGCTAATTCCTTAACTATCTCTTTTGGATTGCATATTTTGGGTCATGACTCTTATTGGTCGATTTTGTTTATCTTCATAACTTCTTCTCTTGAGCTATTGCTACTACTTCCATATACTCCTCTGGTGTATCTACATTTATTTTTACCTGGTCGTTGGAGAAGCACTTGGTCAGGTAGTTATTTTTATTCAAGTTCAAGGAGTGTTTTATATCATTTTAAATGTCTGACTTTGCTTACCACTACTGGGGGCGGTTTTGTTATTTTTACTGTTTTGTTCATTTTTTTACTGTTCTCTGTTCCACTTGTTATTTTAGGAGATTCAGTAGCTTTTTTTTTAGAGCCACATGTGATCCAGGCTGTTTCTCTATGCACTATATTTTTTACCTCGGACTTAGTAGGACTTTCTAAGTTGTATTCATTGGCATTTTTAGTTGTCAGTTTCGATATTTCTGTTTCCAGGTCTCTTATTTTATTTAAAGCTCGTTGTAACTCTCCTTTTTGTTTATTGATTTCTATTTGTTATTCTATTGAGTCATAAATTGATGTCTCATTAGCTACTTGATTAACATGTAGCCTATCCTTGTGCATTGATGTTGTTGGAAGATTACTTTGGTTGGGCTTTGGTATTGCTCCAGGTAACTGAATTTGACTCTGTAACGAATTTGACTTCTCCAGCAACCCCTGAGATAGGTGCACTGATGAAATTTCAGTGAATGAACTACTTTAATTTGATATACTCTGTAAGAGTAGTTTATTAATTTTACTATTGCCAAATACTGTATTACTTCTATTTCGCATCTGTATTACTTCTATTTCGCATCAGTGATTTTTCTATTTTATTACTTTTCTGAAACCGGTTGTCCATTTCCATTTGGTGATTGATATTTATACCACATCAGATTTAGATAAAAACATGTTCACTCTAATCAAGTTAATTTACAAAATATCTAATAACTGTAATACAAGTATTAAATTGAAATCACTCAAATGTTCATAAACTGTACTGCAACAGTAATACTAGAGAGAGCCCATATTCCTACAGTTGGCCTTCTGGTTTACCCTTTCTTAATGAGGTAATGATATTTTTAAAAAACACCATTACTTTTATACTATTGGGAGGCATTTTTTACCTTTTTTGTGGTTAAAATCAAACAAATTGTATAAATAGAAAAGTCGAAAATATGTAAGTTTGACCACTAATGATAAGGTGGACCCATATTAGAGCAAATTACTTCTAGATTTTATGAAAATAACCATAAGATAAACATATAAAATACGAATGTTAGTAAGTTCAATGACATAGTAAAAAATGATATACTGAAATCATGATATTAATATTTGTATCATAAAAAAATTATACATTATTTTCAAAATCCTGGCTATAGAATCATTGATTTAAGAATTTTAGGTTTGTAATGACTATAAATTAATAAGCTTGTGAATGCATTTATGTGTGTGTGTGTGTGTGTGTGTGTTTGTGAGTGTGTTTGTGTGTGTGTTTGTGTTGTGTGTGTGTGTGTGAGAGAGAGAGAGAGCGTGTGTGTATATGTGTGTGTGTGTGTATGTGTTTGTGTGTGTGTGTTTATATTATATCTAGCTATACATAACCTAGCATATATTAAATTATAATTTTCCTATATCTTTTATAGTCAGGAATTTTAATAATGAAAACTTAATAAAATCCAAAATTTCAAAGTGCAAATAATACAGAGTACATTTTTAGTTGCATTTTACCTACATTTTTAACTGTAAACAAATATTTCATTACATATTTCTATATCAAAAATTGAATAGTTTTGAAGTTCTAGAAGTAAAAAGTCTTTGAAAAAACCCCATCACGCGAAAATGTCTGTGAAAATGAAAAATTGACGAGGCTGTATTTTTATGGTTTACACAAGAGAGACAGAAAGGATTCCCTATTAGTGGCTCATTAATACAAGAAAGGCACTAAACAAATTATTGAACGGTGATTTGGAATTTACTGCTGGCAATAGATGGTTGGATAGATGGAAGAGAAGGCACGGAATTAGACAACTAACGGCAAGCGGGAAGAGGATATCAGCTGATAATCTTGCTGCAAAAGAATATTTAGACGCATTCTCAGATTTGATTTCATCTGAAAATTACCCACCCCAGCAAGTGTATAATGCGGATGAGACTAGACTGGATTTTAAAGTCCTTCCCACTGAAAGTCTTGCTTCTAAAGAGGAATCTTCTGTGCCAGGCTTTAAAACGAGCAAACAGAGTCTCACAGTTTTAGCCTGCAGTAGACCTAACGTTGCGGGAACAAATAAGCTACCATTAATGGTGATTGGAAAATCCGCCAAGCCACGAGACCTTAAGACTATGAACTTGAATTCTCTCCCTGTTCATTACAGAAATTAGTGTAAGGCGTGGATGACTGGTAATATTGTCAAGGAGTGGTTCAAAAATTAATTTGTTCCATCAGTAACAAAATTTAATGAATAAAATGAACTACCACCAAAATTCTGTGTTAATGAAATGACACAGTAGTAAAGTATAGGCCTACGTATTATATCATGTTTTTACAGTGTTAATTCCAATAGATTACACATCTCAGTCCTGTTTTACGTAAGTAGCAAACTTTCAGTACATACTTCATTAAATTTAAATACTTTTTTAAAAATTTGGTTTTCATCAAATCATGTTCGGATATCGAGGGGGTTCGGATTTGAGGGGTTCCACTGTAATACAATGTTTTTTCAAGTAAATTCTTACTTAAATCAACAAAGAAAACATTTATTTTATACTTTTGTAATTTGTAGTCCACTGCGTTTGGTGAAACTTAATTAATCACTTTTACCTAAGTTTATGACTATCCGAATATTAAATTTTTTAAATTTGTAAAAACTTTCTGAGACAGTGCCTTTTCGATAGCTCCGTGGCGATCTTCATCAGTGTCTAAATTTTCTTTAAAACCGTATTCTTGTACTCGTGAACTGAAGCCTGCCTTGCTGTATTAAATTCTTGAATTTTGTAGTCCATTAAGTGTGGTGAAACTTAATTAATCCCTTTTACATTAGTTTATGACTATCCGAACTGATGATTAATTAAGTTTCACCAAACGTAACGGACTATAAAATTCAAGAGCTTAACACAGCAAGAAAGGTTCATACACAAATACAGGCAGCGGTTTAAAAAAAAAATTAGGCACTGATAAAGATCGCCACGGAGCAGTCGAAAACGTTCTGCCTCAGTAAGTTTTTACAAATTTATAAAATTTAAAGTTCGGATAAACTAATGTAAAAGAGATTAATTTATTTTATAATTACAATTAATATAAATAGGTCAGAATAACAATATTAAGCCTAAGAGGCAAAATAGAAAGCGAATTTCCTTGCAATTTTCCTTTCTATGTAAAGTGTTGGACTATTACTTTTGTTTGTTTATAGGCTTTCGTTTTATCGTCGTTTGCATTGTGTTATAGTTTCGTTGCCCATTGTCCTTTGATAAAGCACGGTAAGATAAAGTTTATCCAGTTGGTTTATTTTATTCTTTTCATTCATTTTTAATCCTAGACTATTATGTATAGTATTGTGTGGAAACCATGGCAGCAATTTAAGGTTGTGCAATGTGGGCTGTTCATATAGATCTTTGCGAAGTATATTTGTAGCTATGGAAAGTTGGCTCAGTGCGAAAAAGCTCTAGACTTCGAACATGAAGATAATCAGTTTGATCCGCTCTAGACTCCCAAATTTTTATAATTTAGTTATTCAATAAATATTTGAAGCAAACTGTATTAAAATTAATTGTCAGCCATTATAGGTTAAAAAAGAATTATTAGAACTTGACTGGATGAATAAAAACGTATTTTATTAACGATTGAAAATTTGTACAAGATATATTAGGAGAATGTGAGATAATAGAAGGAATTTAAAAATCAATGGAAACAGATTTGAAATGTTTATCGACACAATCTTCTATGTTAAAACTTCTTAAGAAACATAAATACTGTTAACACATTCCTCACAGTTTAAAATAACATTTCCCGATTGAAAGACAAATGCGAGCCGAGATGTGTCTCGTGTGCCACTGTGTTTCCCAAGTCAAAGCAGTGGAGCATTAAAAAACAGTGATACTAGGGAAAAAGGTGGCCGTGCGAATTCTCGAGACTGTTGAACGCATAAGAATTGCTGTGGAAAGAAGTTCACAGAGAACTGGGTGTCCAGAGTGCTACGCTTGGAATTTCAGACAGCTCCGAATGATTTTGAGCTTAGACTCCATCACGGACCCTTCCACTGAACCAAAGAAACATTTTGGTGCGCAATGTCCTCTTTGGGAATCAGAGGCACTTATTGTCAAAAGCAGTACATTTAATGTAAGGTTATTAAAGAAATATGTAAAACCAATTGAAATAAGTGTGTACTCGTGCTAGTAAAATCTTAAACAACGCAAGTGTAAGTGGGCTTCCTTCCCTTCATTAAAGCAGGCAATGACATAGACATCTAGACATTATAGATGGGCATTGTAGTTTATAGTAGCCTATTTAACCCCTATGAAACGAGTACTTTCCAAAGGAGGGTCATAAAAAGAATTAAATAAAGATAGAGCTACTGTTTAAAGTAGTATTTGGGGATCGGAGAGTCACCCAAATATTAACAATAAGAGTGTTAAGAAGAAAATAAACATTGATCTCGAAATGTACACGAGATTATGATTGAAAACTAATTTAATATTATTATTTACGTGAATTGGTAAACTGCAGTTACCAAAATTACTCTTGTTTTGGCTTTATTCTTACCAATAAATCACATTAGTTGACTTTAAAATAGGCTACTTAAAATATCTGGAATCAAACCAAATTACACTCTTCATATCTAAAGCTGTTTTATACCTTAAAACAGATTGTCCGACAAAACTATTTTTTTCATATATAGGCCTACATCTTCTTTTATTGTAACTAATATATTTATATATTGCGTTGAATTTGACACATTGTGCTAAACTTTAAATTCTAGAAGTAAAACTATGTTTGTATGTTTTTCATTTTAAATGTATAGTTGGAAAATAATTGATTACATCTATTTCGTTGTTTTTATTCTGACCAATTTATATTATTATGACATATTTATGTTGGCCTATAAATAATTTACGCAATTGCTTTGTAAATATTAATGTTCCTTTTTATTTAATAAAATGTCTTGCTGCAGGTCATTAAAAACGTATATAGTCTTTTCCGTAAAAGTATTTATTGATTGTTAATAAATAAGTTGTTCAGTCATTTTGACAGGGTAAAGGGTAGACATTTTTGTCTTTCGTAAAACTAATGTGATTTGAAATTCGTGTAGCACTAAGCCGTAGGATACGTTGTGCTTGCTACCTGGCAGTATCCTTCCCAGCGATAATATGTTCTTCTTAACCTTCAATTAAACAAGAAGTCTCAGCAAAAGAATGTTAAGCGTAAAGATTGAAAACATTAAGCGAAATGTTTGGAAAACTTGAAATAGGAGACCTTTCCTTAATAATCCTTCTTTGCGCCCAGCGAATTACCATTGTAATATCCACAAATAAAAAAATGTGCCAGTTTGGACCTTATTTAAGTATAAAACAACTTTTAAAGAAGTAATATACAACATTTTTTCAAGTCAGTTCCTTCTTAACACGGGAAAATTTAGATTGTTTATTTTTATTTTATAATTAAAGTTAATATAATAATATATACATATATATGTCAGAACAACAATAATAAGTGCTTGAATTTTTTAGTCCATTACGTTCGGTGAATCTTATTAATCAGACACTGATGAAGATCGGCACATAGCGATCATAAACGTTCTGTCTCAGTAAGTTTTAACAAATTTACTAAATTTAAAGTTCGGATAGTCATAAACTATTGTTTGGGGATTAATAATAAGTGGTAAAATAGAGAGCGAATTTCCTTGCAATTTTCCGTTTTGGTTTCTATATATGGTGCTGGACCGTTATTTTAGTTTGTTACTATTTATCCGCTCTCTTTTTATCGCCGTTTGTATTGTATTATAGTTTGTTCTCCCATTGTCCATTGGTAAAGCAAGGTTCGATAATTTTTATCCAGTTTGTTTATTTTATTCTTTTCATTAATTTTTGATCCTAGACCATTATTTATAGCAGTAGAGATTGCGGCGGGATAGTCAGGTCACTTGAGTCGTGGGAAAACCCAGCCTTCAGGCGGTCTTACGTCATTAACCCTTTCAACCCTTTAGCCTTCAGGCGGTCTTACGTCATTAACCCTTTCAACCCTTTCAACCCTTTAGCCTTCAGGCGGTCTTACGTCATTAACCCTTTTAATCCTATTAACCCTTTTAACCCTTTCAACCCTTTCAACCCTTTAGCCTTCAGGCGGTCTTACGTCATTAACCCTTTTAATCCTTTTAGTTAACCCTTTCCCTTTCAAGACTGGTGCCGTCGATTCTGAAAAAAATCGTTTTACCTGAGCCGTATTCGAACCCCGTATGTTTGTGTTTAGAACCATCAACGCTAACCTCTCGGCTAACTTGTCCAAACAATAGAGACGCTTTTATTTGTGCTATATGACCAGTATTGTCGTTAGTCTTCTTGCATGATAGGATGTCATTGATCCTTTCTCAAGAGTTGAAAGGGTTGAAAGGGTTAAAAGGGTTAAAAGGGTTGAAAGGGTTAAAAGGGTTAAAGGGTTGAAAGGGTTGAAAGGGTTAAAAGGGTTAAAAGGGTTAAAAGGATTGAAAGGGTTAAAACGGTTAAAACGGTTAAATGGGTTAAAAGGGTTAAAAAGGGTTAAAAAGGGTTAAAAGGGTTAAAACGGTTAAAACGGTTAAAAGGGTTAAAAGGGTTAAAAAGGGTTAAAAAGGGTTAAAAGGGTTAAAAGGGTTGAAATGGTTAAAAGGGGTAAAAGGGTTAAAAGGGTTAAAAGGGTTGAAAGGGTTAAAAGGGTTAAAAGGGTTTAAAAGGGTTGAAAGAGTTAAAAGGGGTTAAAAGGGTTGAAAGGGGTTAAAAGGGTTGAAAGGGTTAAAAAGGGTTGAAAGGGGTTAAAAGGGTTAAAAGGGTTGAAAGGGTTAAAAGGGTTGAAAGGGTTAAAAGGGTTGAAAGGGTTAAAAGGGTTGAGCGGGTTAAACGAAAGGGTTGAAAGGGTTGAAAGGGTTTGAAGTCCAAGTTGACCTGATGTCAAAAATCGTCGTATTCGTACCTTCTGCGCCCCGTCTTGAGGAAATAATGTCTTTAGGCGTAATCAACATGCTAGTACTGTATGAACTTGTTTACTTCCAAGCTTAATTGTTTTCTTTATTATTTATAATTCTTATAAATCAAACGAATATAAATAGAATATTGGAGTTTTATTATTTTATTTTTCTAAAACAAGACGTTTGGCTCGTTATATGAAATATATTCTTGTTTAAAAGACAGTAAGTTATACACTGTGTATAAACACTGATATTTCAACACGAAAATATAAATGACATTATTTGCAAGTAAAACACATAGTACAGGAGTATGTTACATCTAAGTATAAATTAAATGGTCATTAAGTTTTAATCATTCAATTAGCATATATAGTATTATATTTTTTTAATTAAAGAAATTAAACTTTATAAATAGAATATAAGAAAAGTCAATTACAATATACGTGATTCTTTGTTGATAAAGTATGTGGCAATTCCTAATCCAGAGGTATCCGACAGAGGGTGGTGGAGTGGTGCCTTAGCCTATATTAATTTACCCGATGACGCCGTATTCGAAACCCTTTAAAAAATCTGGTACCTCCCAAACGCCTCAGGTCTTGTCACTGCCTCCCAAACGCCTCAGGTCTTGTCACTGCCTCCCAAACGCCTCAGGTCTTGTTATTACTGTATTCAAGAGATACTGATTCTGTACCTCCCTTATCCAAACGCCTCAAGTCCGATACCTTCCTGGTCATTGACTCAACCCTGTACCTCCCTTATCCAAATGCCTCAAGTCTTATCATTATCCGTACTCTGTAAATTAATTATTGGTTTTACATAGGCTAATGACAGATCACAGACAATTAATTCATGCTCTAAACGTTTTACATTTCTTTCTGAAATTCTTTTCCCAGAGCTCGTTTTTATCACCAATATACAACGTGATTTACAATTTTAAAATTCATAACATTACAAAAAAAAACATAATAAAAAAATCAACAATACCGAACTTTTAATAAATAATCTTATTTACAAGTCATTTTAGTTAATTGTCTGTGATCTGTCATTAGTCTATATAACAGCATTTACAAAATCAAAGTCGTTTATCAGATTTACTGTCGCTTCGTTTCTAGATTATTTTTGTCAATAAATGCGTAGATGCTGACTTGTTTCGTAAATTACTTTTGTCGTGATTGTTACTTTTGCCTTTGGCAGAGAAAACGAATTGAAATATCTCAAACTGTTCTAGTTTCAGTAGAGAAAACGAAACTGAAATTGCTCAAACTGTTTATTCTAGTTTTACTATATAATTAGGAATTTCCTACTTCAACACAATAGCAGTTGATTGTTGGTTCAGTTGTTTGCTAGACTTTCTTAGAGGTAAGTCAAGGTTTTGTTATTGTCAATATTTTAACTAATAACCACAAAATAACTTTATTTATTCACTTCTTGAGCTACTGTAGCCTATGTTATAATATCTTAAATTATAAACCCAAAAACAGAGGATATCAACCTTAATTCTAGACATGTTCGTGTTATTCTTCGTATGCAAAATACTATACAAAGTAAGTTTAAAAACATGTAAAGAATCCCTTTGTCGTAATTCTTAACTATGTATTTACACATTAATTTCTACTACAATTAATTTTAATACGTTAATTACTACCGCATCTACTCTATGACTTTATTCCCATACAAACACTCAAATGCTTTTTGAGTTAAGTGATAAAGTTTTCGATTACCTATTGAACTCTTTCAAATCCTTCTATTAGTTCATACCATCGTTACATATAACTTGTTTAAATTTTCAACCGTTAATAAAATACTTAATAAGTTAAATACACATTATTACAAGTAATATAAACAAACATGTTTAAAACCAATTCCCACTTAGGTCAACAAAGAAATATTTTATGTTAATTAATTTTTTTTATTAAATAATCACAATTAATATTAATAAAGTAACATAACCAATGTGTTAAAACATCTGTTCTACAACATGGCCTACAATTTAAATCAGCTGTTTTATGAAATTATATGTTATCATTTGTTTTAGGTCAAGTGGGGAGAAAAAACTATATTAAATACCTTGCCCCTTTTGTGAAACATTTTTCTAAAATATAAATCTAAAATATTTGAGAAACTGTATTACCATGAAGTGCTATCTACTACAAGTTTAAAAATGTTGAATAAATGAATTTACTATGGTGCTTTTAATAATTCTACTTATTTGTTTTCATATTTTGCGATTACATTTTTATAAATATTGTATATTTAATATTTTATATTTTTGTTCTCAGTTTATTAGTGTATTATAAATTGTTAAATTGGCTTTCATGTTAAATAAAGAGTCAAATACACAATATTACAAGTAATATAAACAAACATGCTTAAAAACAAATTTCCACTTTGATCAACAAAGAAATATTGTATGTTAATTAATTTTTTATTGAATAATTACAATTAATATTAATAAAGTAACATAACCATTGTGTTAAAACACCTGTTCTACAACATGGCCTACAATTTAAATCAGCTGTTTTATGAAATTATATGTTATCACTTGTTTTAGGTCAAGTGGAAAGAAAAAACTATATTAAATACCTTGCCCATTTTGTGAAACATTTTTCTAAAATATAAATCTAAAATATTCACAACATTCCGACTCTCATGACATTCCTGTTAAACATTAATCTTATATTAAAGTTAAAATAATATATACTCCAAACATGATGTAAAATCTTAACCTATTTAAAAGTAATTTCTGTGATATCAACACAGTTGATGAAGTGTTATAAGGAATTGAAAGAAAATAATGTAAAGCATATAAAAACTTAAAGAGAGTTCAAACTATTAAATGATGGTACAGTCAGATCCAGAAGATTTACTGATGAATCGAATTTGTAGTTATTACAGGGTATAAACGAAAATTTACGAAATTATTACCAACTGAAAAATATATTATGTGTTACATGTTCATATTCTTAGTGTATAAAAGAAATATTTTATATTGATTGTTGTTTATAAAGAAAATTAGTATTAAATAATTCTTATGGCCTTTTCGAACAATTTGCATGGAATAATGTTTTTTCAATTATGTGATAAAAAAGGTTTTGACAATTTAAGAGTATTTCTTAGCTAGTAGCAATTTATCAAGCAATAATTATAAACTATTAATAAAATAATACTTTGTATTTACAAAGTATTTTCATTTACATTAATTTTGTCAGTTTAAATTCTAAAGTTAACAGGTTTTCATTGAAAAATATATAGTCTACATAGGTTAAACACAATATTAGCAATTTCTAATGTTGCATATTGACATTATAAAATAAATCTGTAACAAATGTTTAAATTTATATAAAATATATTTATAAGCTGCATTAATTAGTTGCTATTTGTTGTTTCATGCTACGTCAATGGAAGGGTTGGTGATCTATACGGAGGTAACCATTCCTTAACCAAATTGACCTGATGATGTCAAAAATAGTCGTACCTTGTGTGTCCTGTCTTGAGGAAATACTCAACCCGATACGGACTTGCTACCCATTTCCTACCCTTATTCGAACCGTGGATGGCAAAGATCTTGCTCGGTTATTTACGTAGTCCTGCCTTTATAGTGCTACGACTGTCTCACAGGTAAGTTCTAATTTAGTATTTCATTTGAAAAAATGTTTGTCTAAACTATGGCATAATATTTAAAGCTAAGTAAAACCAATTTTATTTTGTTATATACCACAAGACATGTGTTTACAAAATATTTTAAGTTTAGTTTATAACGATGACCTTGGAAGATTAAATGGTCTTTCTCTTCAATTTAGATTGTCACACAAGACGACAGTATTATATTTTCTATAATCAAATATAAATATTTTTTAGAATTATTCTTTTAGAAAGATTTTATGCCGCTTATGTTAACTTTGTGCTTAGTTTAGATCACCTATATTTTAAATCACTGCAACCTATATGTACAGTGCTTTTCAGAGATGAATCTAGACATGCTTAATGCATGTTTTGTCTAAGTAACAGTTTTGGCAAGTTGATATTTTAATCGTATAGATTATTCTCTAACAAAGGGCCCATACCTTATTTATAATCATGTTCTATTCTTCTTATGCATATAGATACGATTCTGTTCCGAAATATATAATTTGACATTTTAAAATAACATTAAATAAGTCGTACATATCATCCTGTAACAGATCTTATGGATGCCTAAACGGCTGAACAGAAGTTAAATTTAAAGAGTTTTTTTAACCTAGGATGGTTCTTGTGAGGTTTGGTATAGGTCTAGGAGCGTTCATAAACCGATGTATCTTATGAATGCCTAAGCCGATGTTAATTTGAACGGTTTACATTAACCATAAACAATGCACCAATCATTGACAAACATACTTGATAGTCACACGAATAACTATACGTTGAGATAAACTTTGTATGTTAACCACTTAATGAAATGAAACATTGTCTATCCTATTGCAGTAAATGAAATGAATTATTTAAGTGTTTGATTTTCTTATTGTTTTAGGTCAAGTGGAAAGAAAAAACTATATTAAATACCTTGCCCCTTTTGTGAAACATTTTTCTAAAATATAAATCTAAAATATTTGAGAAACTGTATTACCATGAAGTGCTATCTACTACAAGTTTAAAAATGTTGATAAATGAATTTACTATGGTGCTTTTAATAATTCTACTTATTTGTTTTCATATTTTGCGATTACATTTTTATAAATATTGTATATTTAATATTTTATATTTTTTGTTCTCAGTTTATTAGTGTATTATAAATTGTTAAATTGGCTTTCATGTTAAATAAAGAGTCAAATACACAATATTACAAGTAATATAAACAAACATGCATCTTAATAGAAAAAACTGCACTTTTATAATTTAATTCTATAAACTTCTCTAATTAAAAACAATATTATTTTCTGTGTAATTTAAGTGAATAGAAAACAATTGTATTTTTTGACTGACATGTATTTTTATTGAAATAATTAGTCTTTTAAAAATGGAAAGAAGCTAAATTACAAATAATATTGTGAATTTGATTCACGTAGTGGGTAAAATAAATATTATGTATTGTAATAATACATAAATCGTTTGTAATAGACTTTTCTAGTATTATATTTTTAAAGTTCAAGCATTGTACTATCGCATTGTAATAGAAGGAATATTCATTTTAAAGGAAATGGAGGAATCGTTTTCAAATGCCAAGTTGGACAAAACACAGTGTAAGTATATTTTTAACAGGTACATACATGCATACTTACATACATACATAAATACATACATATATACATAAGTACTTGATTTTCTGTCTGAGTTCCGAACGATAATTGTTCATATTAGCATTTTTCATTATTATAATTTTCATTAATGTTATTTCATTGCGTTAATACCGTTTCAAAGTTAATTAACAAAAGAGTACCTATGTTCTTCATCTAAGCAATGTTCCTTCACTTCTAAGCATTGTTATCTTTATTTTTATTGATATCTAAATTTTTACTGTGTGTAAAATGACAAGTTTAATAGAATTTAAATGATAAGAGTAAAATTCTTGAGAATTCATCTATGTGTGACTAAAATTCACCAGATATCTTGAATTTTGAAACAGACAAGTCAATTGTTCCATTAACAAGTGAAAATGCTTTAAAAGAAGCTCTCACAGATATCATTCAAAATTTGTTGCACTAATCTTTAAAAACAGAGAAACATAAGTATTTAGAATAGATAGGAGTTATAAATATTTGATTTTGCTACAAAAGAAACAATTTTGTACATTTGTCTACAAAAACTTGTTGACATAAATGCAACAATGGTTGCCGTATTTAAAGACAATGCTATTTTTGCTCTGTAGATCTCATTAGGAACGATCGATTAAACGGGCATTTCTACTATCCTGAGCAACTATCTTCAATTATCTTTATACACGAATACTTCACATAGTGGGTAATAGAATTGTTTGTATCATTTCTTTAATTTATAATAAATATTATGTATTGTAATAATACATAAATCGTTTTTAATAGACTTTTCTAGTATTGTATTTTTAAAAAAATCAATCATTGTACTAATGCATTGAAATAGAAGGAATATTCTTTTTTTTTTTTTTTTTTTTTTAAATGAAATGGAGGAATCTTTTTCAAATGCCAAATTGGACAAAACACAGTGTAAGTATATTTTTAACAGGTACATACATGCATACATACATACATACATATTTAATCACTATACTAATGCATTGTAATAGAAGATATATTCTGTTTTAATGAAATGGAGGAATCGTTTTCAAATACCAAATTGGACAAAACACAGTGTAAGTATATTTTTAACAGGTACATACATGCATACATACATACATACATATATACATACATATATACATATAAGTACATAAAAATATTTTTCGATGTTTCGATTGCAGATTTAAAAGTATTCTTATCTGTGTAAGCTTTCTTGACAATAGTTAACATTAGAAATAACCTAGGCTTTCTAGGCAGTATAATATAGAAAATATTTCAACTGAAAATGTCTAATAATGAAGTACAACTGCTGTATTCCTGAATAATAGGAAAATTAAGCCTATTATTAATTTCTAAGACAACTGTTGAGGATATTATTATAAAGTATTGAGAAAAGGGTTGAGGAAGGGGTTAAGAAATGATCAATGACCCTGGATAATGTCCACCTGAGACAATTCCGAGCTCTGTACAAACTATCACGTGACATGATTTTGTCAAGAAAGAAGACTCACAATACGCCCATGATTTTGTTAAGAACGGATTTAGGGGAAAAGGGTTAAGGAAAGGTATTTAATATAACTTTTGAAAGAAGTATTTAAATCATTTTAAATATTTAGTGTTGTAAATATATGTACAAATTATTATTATTATTTTTAATTCACCTACTAATCATTAAGCGTTATCAAAGACATACTATCATTATTGCTATCAAGTTAACAAATAGTCATTGCCACAGGTAGCTTCAGTAATCCAATATTTTTGTGTATTATTACAATACATAATATTTATTTTTAATTAAAGAAATTAATACAAACAATTCTGTTACACACTACGTAAAACTAGTTTATAACAATATTATTTTTAATTAAAATTCATTACATTTTTTAAATACTATTGTTTTCAATGAAAGAAATTATATATTATTAAATTGTTTTGCTCTTCAAACTTTGTATAAGTAATATCAAAACGAAAATTACATAATTACATTTAAAAAGTACAGTTTTTTTTCAAAAGACTATGCAAATCATTTAATTAATAAATATTTTCATGTTAAAGTACCAAAGTATTTATAAACTGTATGATTTGCATATGCAATATCAAAATACTATATTTGTAAAAATACTAATAATTCAATTCTACTATAGTTGATGAATAAAAATACTCACTGTATTAGTGTTCAGAAAAAGATCATCTACGTTCTTCGAAGAAATTCAACCATTTCTCTTCACTCTTAGTTCCAATTCAACTGTTCGTTCAAAATTGTCTACTTGTTTATTAGCAATTTCTCAAAATTTCCAAAGTTGTTTTTCAAGGTTGAGATGAGTCACTTGAGTCCTTGGAAAAAAGCCTTCAGGCGGGCATTAGCTTACGTCATTAACCCATTTATTTAATCCTTTCGTTTAACTCTTTCATTTAACCCTTTCAACCCTTTCATTTAACCCTTTTCCTTAACCCTTTCACCCCTTTTCCGCTTAACCCCCCACCTAACAGTAGGTTAGGTTAGAAGCACTCTGGCTAGCTTAGGTTAGTGGGTTGAAAATAATTTTTCTAAAAACTACCCCTCTAGACGTGGTTGAACACCCAACAGTAGGTTAGGTTAGAAGCACTCTGGCTAGCTTAGGTTAGTGGGTTGAAAATAATTTTTCCTAAAAACTACCCCTCTAGACGTGGTTGAACCCTCCCCCAAGGCTACGATCAAGGTCACATCGACCACCTGCATCATCCAAAACCACCCCTAACTTCTACAACCACAGGTCAGTGATGCCCGTGATGGAGATACGACCAACCTTTGAAAGTTAGGGGTGGTTTTGGATGATGCAGGCGGTCGATGTGACCTTGATCGTAGCCTTTTGGGAGGGTTCAACCACGTCTAGAGGGGTAGTTTTTAGGAAAAATTATTTTCAACCCACTAACCTAAGCTAGCCAGAGTGCTTCTAACCTAACCTACTGTTGGGTGTTCAACCACGTCTAGAGGGGTAGTTTTTAGAAAAATTATTTTCAACCCACTAACCTAAGCTAGCCAGAGTGCTTCTAACCTAACCTACTGTTAGGTGGGGGGTTAAGCGGAAAAGGGGTGAAAGGGTTAAGGAAAAGGGTTAAATGAAAGGGTTGAAAGGGTTAAATGAAAGAGTTAAACGAAAGGATTAAATAAATGGGTTAATGACGTAAGCTAATGCCCGCCTGAAGGCTTTTTTCCAAGGACTCAAGTGACTCATCTCAACCTTGAAAAACAACTTTGGAAATTTTGAGAAATTGCTAATAAACAAGTAGACAATTTTGAACGAACAGTTGAATTGGAACTAAGAGTGAAGAGAAATGGTTGAATTTCTTCGAAGAACGTAGATGATCTTTTTCTGAACACTAATACAGTGAGTATTTTTATTCATCAACTATAGTAGAATTGAATTATTAGTATTTTTACAAATATAGTATTTTGATATTGCATATGCAAATCATACAGTTTATAAATACTTTGGTACTTTAACATGAAAATATTTATTAATTAAATGATTTGCATAGTCTTTTGAAAAAAAACTGTACTTTTTAAATGTAATTATGTAATTTTCGTTTTGATATTACTTATACAAAGTTTGAAGAGCAAAACAATTTAATAATATATAATTTCTTTCATTGAAAACAATAGTATTTAAAAAATGTAATGAATTTTAATTAAAAATAATATTGTTATAAACTAGTTTTACGTAGTGTGTAACAGAATTGTTTGTATTAATTTCTTTAATTAAAAATAAATATTATGTATTGTAATAATACACAAAAATATTGGATTACTGAAGCTACCTGTGGCAATGACTATTTGTTAACTTGATAGCAATAATGATAGTATGTCTTTGATAACGCTTAATGATTAGTAGGTGAATTAAAAATAATAATAATAATTTGTACATATATTTACAACACTAAATATTTAAAATGATTTAAATACTTCTTTCAAAAGTTATATTAAATACCTTTCCTTAACCCTTTTCCCCTAAATCCGTTCTTAACAAAATCATGGGCGTATTGTGAGTCTTCTTTCTTGACAAAATCATGTCACGTGATAGTTTGTACAGAGCTCGGAATTGTCTCAGGTGGACATTATCCAGGGTCATTGATCATTTCTTAACCCCTTCCTCAACCCTTTTCTCAATACTTTATAATAATATCCTCAACAGTTGTCTTAGAAATTAATAATAGGCTTAATTTTCCTATTATTCAGGAATACAGCAGTTGTACTTCATTATTAGACATTTTCAGTTGAAATATTTTCTATATTATACTGCCTAGAAAGCCTAGGTTATTTCTAATGTTAACTATTGTCAAGAAAGCTTACACAGATAAGAATACTTTTAAATCTGCAATCGAAACATCGAAAAATATTTTTATGTACTTATATGTATATATGTATGTATATATGTATGTATGTATGTATGCATGTATGTACCTGTTAAAAATATACTTACACTGTGTTTTGTCCAATTTGGTATTTGAAAACGATTCCTCCATTTCATTAAAACAGAATATATCTTCTATTACAATGCATTAGTATAGTGATTAAATATGTATGTATGTATGTATGCATGTATGTACCTGTTAAAAATATACTTACACTGTGTTTTGTCCAATTTGGCATTTGAAAAAGATTCCTCCATTTCATTTAAAAAAAAAAAAAAAAAAAAAAAAAGAATATTCCTTCTATTTCAATGCATTAGTACAATGATTGATTTTTTTAAAAATACAATACTAGAAAAGTCTATTAAAAACGATTTATGTATTATTACAATACCTAATATTTATTATAAATTAAAGAAATGATACAAACAATTCTATTACCCACTATGTGAAGTATTCGTGTATAAAGATAATTGAAGATAGTTGCTCAGGATAGTAGAAATGCCCGTTTAATCGATCGTTCCTAATGAGATCTACAGAGCAAAAATAGCATTGTCTTTAAATACGGCAACCATTGTTGCATTTATGTCAACAAGTTTTTGTAGACAAATGTACAAAATTGTTTCTTTTGTAGCAAAATCAAATATTTATAACTCCTATCTATTCTAAATACTTATGTTTCTCTGTTTTTAAAGATTAGTGCAACAAATTTTGAATGATATCTGTGAGAGCTTCTTTTAAAGCATTTTCACTTGTTAATGGAACAATTGACTTGTCTGTTTCAAAATTCAAGATATCTGGTGAATTTTAGTCACACATAGATGAATTCTCAAGAATTTTACTCTTATCATTTAAATTCTATTAAACTTGTCATTTTACACACAGTAAAAATTTAGATATCAATAAAAATAAAGATAACAATGCTTAGAAGTGAAGGAACATTGCTTAGATGAAGAACATAGGTACTCTTTTGTTAATTAACTTTGAAACGGTATTAACGCAATGAAATAACATTAATGAAAATTATAATAATGAAAAATGCTAATATGAACAATTATCGTTCGGAACTCAGACAGAAAATCAAGTACTTATGTATATATGTATGTATTTATGTATGTATGTAAGTATGCATGTATGTACCTGTTAAAAATATACTTACACTGTGTTTTGTCCAACTTGGCATTTGAAAACGATTCCTCCATTTCCTTTAAAATGAATATTCCTTCTATTACAATGCGATAGTACAATGCTTGAACTTTAAAAATACAATACTAGAAAAGTCTATTACAAACGATTTATGTATTATTACAATACATAATATTTATTTTACCCACTACGTGAATCAAATTCACAATATTATTTGTAATTTAGCTTCTTTCCATTTTTAAAAGACTAATTATTTCAATAAAAATACATGTCAGTCAAAAAATACAATTGTTTTCTATTCACTTAAATTACACAGAAAATAATATTGTTTTTAATTAGAGAAGTTTATAGAATTAAATTATAAAAGTGCAGTTTTTTCTATTAAGATGCATGTTTGTTTATATTACTTGTAATATTGTGTATTTGACTCTTTATTTAACATGAAAGCCAATTTAACAATTTATAATACACTAATAAACTGAGAACAAAAAATATAAAATATTAAATATACAATATTTATAAAAATGTAATCGCAAAATATGAAAACAAATAAGTAGAATTATTAAAAGCACCATAGTAAATTCATTTATCAACATTTTTAAACTTGTAGTAGATAGCACTTCATGGTAATACAGTTTCTCAAATATTTTAGATTTATATTTTAGAAAAATGTTTCACAAAAGGGGCAAGGTATTTAATATAGTTTTTTCTTTCCACTTGACCTAAAACAATAAGAAAATCAAACACTTAAATAATTCATTTCATTTACTGCAATAGGATAGACAATGTTTCATTTCATTAAGTGGTTAACATACAAAGTTTATCTCAACGTATAGTTATTCGTGTGACTATCAAGTATGTTTGTCAATGATTGGTGCATTGTTTATGGTTAATGTAAACCGTTCAAATTAACATCGGCTTAGGCATTCATAAGATACATCGGTTTATGAACGCTCCTAGACCTATACCAAACCTCACAAGAACCATCCTAGGTTAAAAAAACTCTTTAAATTTAACTTCTGTTCAGCCGTTTAGGCATCCATAAGATCTGTTACAGGATGATATGTACGACTTATTTAATGTTATTTTAAAATGTCAAATTATATATTTCGGAACAGAATCGTATCTATATGCATAAGAAGAATAGAACATGATTATAAATAAGGTATGGGCCCTTTGTTAGAGAATAATCTATACGATTAAAATATCAACTTGCCAAAACTGTTACTTAGACAAAACATGCATTAAGCATGTCTAGATTCATCTCTGAAAAGCACTGTACATATAGGTTGCAGTGATTTAAAATATAGGTGATCTAAACTAAGCACAAAGTTAACATAAGCGGCATAAAATCTTTCTAAAAGAATAATTCTAAAAAATATTTATATTTGATTATAGAAAATATAATACTGTCGTCTTGTGTGACAATCTAAATTGAAGAGAAAGACCATTTAATCTTCCAAGGTCATCGTTATAAACTAAACTTAAAATATTTTGTAAACACATGTCTTGTGGTATATAACAAAATAAAATTGGTTTTACTTAGCTTTAAATATTATGCCATAGTTTAGACAAACATTTTTTCAAATGAAATACTAAATTAGAACTTACCTGTGAGACAGTCGTAGCACTATAAAGGCAGGACTACGTAAATAACCGAGCAAGATCTTTGCCATCCACGGTTCGAATAAGGGTAGGAAATGGGTAGCAAGTCCGTATCGGGTTGAGTATTTCCTCAAGACAGGACACACAAGGTACGACTATTTTTGACATCATCAGGTCAATTTGGTTAAGGAATGGTTACCTCCGTATAGATCACCAACCCTTCCATTGACGTAGCATGAAACAACAAATAGCAACTAATTAATGCAGCTTATAAATATATTTTATATAAATTTAAACATTTGTTACAGATTTATTTTATAATGTCAATATGCAACATTAGAAATTGCTAATATTGTGTTTAACCTATGTAGACTATATATTTTTCAATGAAAACCTGTTAACTTTAGAATTTAAACTGACAAAATTAATGTAAATGAAAATACTTTGTAAATACAAAGTATTATTTTATTAATAGTTTATAATTATTGCTTGATAAATTGCTACTAGCTAAGAAATACTCTTAAATTGTCAAAACCTTTTTTATCACATAATTGAAAAAACATTATTCCATGCAAATTGTTCGAAAAGGCCATAAGAATTATTTAATACTAATTTTCTTTATAAACAACAATCAATATAAAATATTTCTTTTATACACTAAGAATATGAACATGTAACACATAATATATTTTTCAGTTGGTAATAATTTCGTAAATTTTCGTTTATACCCTGTAATAACTACAAATTCGATTCATCAGTAAATCTTCTGGATCTGACTGTACCATCATTTAATAGTTTGAACTCTCTTTAAGTTTTTATATGCTTTACATTATTTTCTTTCAATTCCTTATAACACTTCATCAACTGTGTTGATATCACAGAAATTACTTTTAAATAGGTTAAGATTTTACATCATGTTTGGAGTATATATTATTTTAACTTTAATATAAGATTAATGTTTAACAGGAATGTCATGAGAGTCGGAATGTTGTGAATATTTTAGATTTATATTTTAGAAAAATGTTTCACAAAATGGGCAAGGTATTTAATATAGTTTTTTCTTTCCACTTGACCTAAAACAAGTGATAACATATAATTTCATAAAACAGCTGATTTAAATTGTAGGCCATGTTGTAGAACAGGTGTTTTAACACAATGGTTATGTTACTTTATTAATATTAATTGTAATTATTCAATAAAAAATTAATTAACATACAATATTTCTTTGTTGATCAAAGTGGAAATTTGTTTTTAAGCATGTTTGTTTATATTACTTGTAATATTGTGTATTTGACTCTTTATTTAACATGAAAGCCAATTTAACAATTTATAATACACTAATAAACTGAGAACAAAAATATAAAATATTAAATATACAATATTTATAAAAATGTAATCGCAAAATATGAAAACAAATAAGTAGAATTATTAAAAGCACCATAGTAAATTCATTTATTCAACATTTTTAAACTTGTAGTAGATAGCACTTCATGGTAATACAGTTTCTCAAATATTTTAGATTTATATTTTAGAAAAATGTTTCACAAAAGGGGCAAGGTATTTAATATAGTTTTTTCTCCCCACTTGACCTAAAACAAATGATAACATATAATTTCATAAAACAGCTGATTTAAATTGTAGGCCATGTTGTAGAACAGATGTTTTAACACATTGGTTATGTTACTTTATTAATATTAATTGTGATTATTTAATAAAAAAAATTAATTAACATAAAATATTTCTTTGTTGACCTAAGTGGGAATTGGTTTTAAACATGTTTGTTTATATTACTTGTAATAATGTGTATTTAACTTATTAAGTATTTTATTAACGGTTGAAAATTTAAACAAGTTATATGTAACGATGGTATGAACTAATAGAAGGATTTGAAAGAGTTCAATAGGTAATCGAAAACTTTATCACTTAACTCAAAAAGCATTTGAGTGTTTGTATGGGAATAAAGTCATAGAGTAGATGCGGTAGTAATTAACGTATTAAAATTAATTGTAGTAGAAATTAATGTGTAAATACATAGTTAAGAATTACGACAAAGGGATTCTTTACATGTTTTTAAACTTACTTTGTATAGTATTTTGCATACGAAGAATAACACGAACATGTCTAGAATTAAGGTTGATATCCTCTGTTTTTGGGTTTATAATTTAAGATATTATAACATAGGCTACAGTAGCTCAAGAAGTGAATAAATAAAGTTATTTTGTGGTTATTAGTTAAAATATTGACAATAACAAAACCTTGACTTACCTCTAAGAAAGTCTAGCAAACAACTGAACCAACAATCAACTGCTATTGTGTTGAAGTAGGAAATTCCTAATTATATAGTAAAACTAGAATAAACAGTTTGAGCAATTTCAGTTTCGTTTTCTCTACTGAAACTAGAACAGTTTGAGATATTTCAATTCGTTTTCTCTGCCAAAGGCAAAAGTAACAATCACGACAAAAGTAATTTACGAAACAAGTCAGCATCTACGCATTTATTGACAAAAATAATCTAGAAACGAAGCGACAGTAAATCTGATAAACGACTTTGATTTTGTAAATGCTGTTATATAGACTAATGACAGATCACAGACAATTAACTAAAATGACTTGTAAATAAGATTATTTATTAAAAGTTCGGTATTGTTGATTTTTTTATTATGTTTTTTTTTGTAATGTTATGAATTTTAAAATTGTAAATCACGTTGTATATTGGTGATAAAAACGAGCTCTGGGAAAAGAATTTCAGAAAGAAATGTAAAACGTTTAGAGCATGAATTAATTGTCTGTGATCTGTCATTAGCCTATGTAAAACCAATAATTAATTTACAGAGTACGGATAATGATAAGACTTGAGGCATTTGGATAAGGGAGGTACAGGGTTGAGTCAATGACCAGGAAGGTATCGGACTTGAGGCGTTTGGATAAGGGAGGTACAGAATCAGTATCTCTTGAATACAGTAATAACAAGACCTGAGGCATTTGGGAGGCAGTGACAAGACCTGAGGCGTTTGGGAGGCAGTGACAAGACCTGAGGCGTTTGGGAGGTACCAGATTTTTTAAAGGGTTTCGAATACGGCGTCATCGGGTAAATTAATATAGGCTAAGGCACCACTCCACCACCCTCTGTCGGATACCTCTGGATTAGGAATTGCCACATACTTTATCAACAAAGAATCACGTATATTGTAATTGACTTTTCTTATATTCTATTTATAAAGTTTAATTTCTTTAATTAAAAAAATATAATACTATATATGCTAATTGAATGATTAAAACTTAATGACCATTTAATTTATACTTAGATGTAACATACTCCTGTACTATGTGTTTTACTTGCAAATAATGTCATTTATATTTTCGTGTTGAAATATCAGTGTTTATACACAGTGTATAACTTACTGTCTTTTAAACAAGAATATATTTCATATAACGAGCCAAACGTCTTGTTTTAGAAAAATAAAATAATAAAACTCCAATATTCTATTTATATTCGTTTGATTTATAAGAATTATAAATAATAAAGAAAACAATTAAGCTTGGAAGTAAACAAGTTCATACAGTACTAGCATGTTGATTACGCCTAAAGACATTATTTCCTCAAGACGGGGCGCAGAAGGTACGAATACGACGATTTTTGACATCAGGTCAACTTGGACTTCAAACCCTTTCAACCCTTTCAACCCTTTCGTTTAACCCGCTCAACCCTTTTAACCCTTTCAACCCTTTTAACCCTTTCAACCCTTTTAACCCTTTCAACCCTTTTAACCCTTTTAACCCCTTTCAACCCTTTTTAACCCTTTCAACCCTTTTAACCCCTTTCAACCCTTTTAACCCCTTTTAACTCTTTCAACCCTTTTAAACCCTTTTAACCCTTTTAACCCTTTCAACCCTTTTAACCCTTTTAACCCTTTTACCCCTTTTAACCATTTCAACCCTTTTAACCCTTTTAACCCTTTTTAACCCTTTTTAACCCTTTTAACCCTTTTAACCGTTTTAACCGTTTTAACCCTTTTAACCCTTTTTAACCCTTTTTAACCCATTTAACCGTTTTAACCGTTTTAACCCTTTCAATCCTTTTAACCCTTTTAACCCTTTCAACCCTTTTAACCCTTTAACCCTTTTAACCCTTTTAACCCTTTCAACCCTTTTAACCCTTTCAACCCTTTTAACCCTTTCAACCCTTTCAACTCTTGAGAAAGGATCAATGACATCCTATCATGCAAGAAGACTAACGACAATACTGGTCATATAGCACAAATAAAAGCGTCTCTATTGTTTGGACAAGTTAGCCGAGAGGTTAGCGTTGATGGTTCTAAACACAAACATACGGGGTTCGAATACGGCTCAGGTAAAACGATTTTTTTCAGAATCGACGGCACCAGTCTTGAAAGGGAAAGGGTTAACTAAAAGGATTAAAAGGGTTAATGACGTAAGACCGCCTGAAGGCTAAAGGGTTGAAAGGGTTGAAAGGGTTAAAAGGGTTAATAGGATTAAAAGGGTTAATGACGTAAGACCGCCTGAAGGCTAAAGGGTTGAAAGGGTTGAAAGGGTTAATGACGTAAGACCGCCTGAAGGCTAAAGGGTTGAAAGGGTTAATGACGTAAGACCGCCTGAAGGCTGGGTTTTCCCACGACTCAAGTGACCTGACTATCCCGCCGCAATCTCTACTTATAGCATTGTGTGGTAACCATGGCAAAAATTTAAGGCTGTGCAATGGAGGCTTTTCATATAGGTCTTTGTGAAGTTCATTTGTAGCTATGGAATGTTGACTCAGATCCAAAAGCTTCTAGACATCGAACATGAAGATACTCCGTTTGAATCCGACCTAAGCCCCCAAATTTTTATAATTTAGTTATTGAATAAATATTTGAAATATACTGTATTAACATCATTTCAGTCTCGTCTTTACCTCTTTCAATAATGTTGAACAAACTTTTATAATAGAACAAACAGTTAAGATGTTATGTTTCCCCCAGTTTCTTAGACAAAGAATTTATTTAACTCTGCGCGTGTAAACATGATTAATGAAGGCACTAATTTTTTTTTTGATAGCGAAAAAAAGTAATAGATTACCGTGAATGCTGAGCGCTATCCGGAAATGTTAACATTCTCGCCAATCTCGGAAATGTTTAGGCCATTCTTCAATTCACAGCTTCGTCAACCTTGTTTCAGCAATATGGAGTAACACGAAATTTTAGTAATGGATTCCATTACATATTGGCTCTGGAAGAAAAATAATAAATTTTAAATAGGTTGTGTTGTAATGTTTTACTAAAAAATTCCACACGCACATTGTTACATGCTGACTTAAAGGTGCTTAATCATGCAGGGTTTTAGGAAAATTAAATTTTAGGGCTATGAGAAGTCAGTGAAAGGTAATGCCGTGCTGAACATTGCTGTTTTGTACGAATAATTTCATTACATTCATAATTCATGAAAATTTACATCCATAAACTACTGAAACAACATGATGCCTCTGTCATTCTTGGACACTTTTGGTTTTCATATGAACGAAAGTTTAAACGTAGTAATATAACGATTTTTAAATTAATTCAATTAGCTCACACTCTCCTGATATACATCTTGAACAAATTTTCAATCGTTAATAAAATACGTTTTTGTTCATTCCATATGTTGACAGTATTTATGATTCTTAAAAACGTCTCAACATAGTATAAGATTTTATCGATAAACATTTCAAATCTGATTCCAATTATTTTTAAATTCCTTCTATTAGCTGACATTCTTCTAATATATCTTGTACAAATTTTCAATCGTTAATAAAATATGTTTGTGTTCATTCAATCAAGTTCTAATAACTTTTTTTAACCTATAGTGGATGACAATTCATGTGAATACAATTTTTTCAAATATTTATTCAATAACTAAATTATAAAAATTTTGTAATTACATAGCTTTGCCAATGTGCCACTTTCCCATAGCCAGAAATCGATTTCTCAAATATGTATATGAATTTTGCTTTTGCCTTAATCTGGCTGTCGTCGATAGGGCTTAAATAGGCTACTATAAACTACAATGCTCATCTATAATGTCTAGATGTCTATGTCATTGCCTACTTTAATGAAGGAAAGGAAGACCTCTTACACTTGCGTTGTTTAAGAGTTTACTAGCACGAGTCTACACTTATTTCAATTGGTTTTACATATTTCTTTAATAATCTTGCATTAAATGTACTGCTTTTGACAATAAGTGCCTTTGATTCCCAACGAAGACATTGCGCACCAAAATGTTTCTTTGGTTCAGTGGAAGGGTCCGTGATGGAGTCTAAGCTCAAAATCATTCGGAGCTGTCTGAAATTCCAAGCTAGCACTCTGGACACTCAGTTCTCTGTGAACTTCTTTCCACAGCAATTCGTATGCGTTCAACAGTCTCGAGAATTCGCACGGCCACCTTTTTTCCTTGTATCACTGTTTTTTAATGCTCCACTGCTTTGGCTTGGGAAACACAGTGGCACACGAGACACGTCTCGGCTCGAATTTGTCTTTCAATCGGGAAATGTTATTTTAAACTGTGATGAATATGTTAACAGTACTTAAGTTTCTTAAAACGTTTCAACATAGAATAAGATTGTATCGATAAACATTTCAAATCTGTTTCCATTGACATTTAAATTCATTCTATTAGCTGACATTCTCCTAATATATCTTGTACAAATTTTCAATCATTAATAAAATGTTTTTATTCATCCAATCAAGCTCTAATAATTCTTTTTTAACCTATAATGGATGACAATTAATGTTAATACAGTTTTTTTCAAATATTTATTGAATAACTAAATTATAAAAATTTGGGAGTCTAGGTCGGATTCAAATTAAGTATCTTCTTGTCTAGCGAACTTCGTCTTCAAATGGTTCGAAGTCTAGCGCTTTCTGGCAATAAGTCAACTTTCCATAACTAGAAATGAACTTTTCAAAGATCTATATAAAACCTCCATTGTATAATCTGAAATTGTTGCCATGGTTACCGCATGGTACCATAAATAATGCTCTAGGATTGTAAATGAATGAAAAGAATTAAATAGCAAACAAACTGTTTTAACGGTATCGAACCTTGCTTCAGAAATGGACAGTGCGAAAAGAAACTACAACCCAATGCAAGCGACGAAAAGAAAGGAAGTGTAAAAATAGTAGTAAATAAAAATAACTGTCCAACACCATACATAGAAAGGAAAATAGAAAATTGCCAGGATATTCACTTTCTATTTTGCCACCTAATATTTTTATTCTGTCATATGTACACACACACACACACACACACACACACACACACACACACACACACACACACACACACACACACACACACACACACACACAGCACACACACACACACACACACACACACACACACACACACACACACAAACACACACAGCACAGCACACACACACACACACACACACACACACACATATATATATATATATAGTCTATATATATATATATATTGATTATAATTATAAAATGGAAAAAAACTAAAATAAAATTTGTCTTTGTTGATTTAAGTAGGAATTGACTTGAAAAGTTTTGTTTATGTTACTTGTTTTTATGTTGATTGTAACAAGCTGATAACTGGTTATCCCATATCTTTTGTTTTTAAAAGATGGACAGACCTTATAACTATACTTTAGAGACTGTAACAGACGGGTTTAAAGGTGTTAACGGGGCTAAGCCTATAGTTTTATATTCGATTATTGAGTCTCGTGTAATGAATTTCTCAGCGTACTTCACTGTCTTGTTTTTATACACTTTTTAATAGTAATTATTAACCTTCGGAACAGTTTCATAATAAGGTTTTGGTCGTTTTATAAATTACTGCCAGATGCATTTTGGTTTTTATTGAACTGCGCCTCGTATGGAGTGATGTCAATAGTAATCTGCAAAGTTTCATTGATTAATGTTTCATTTTCTTTTTTTTATTTCCTGGCGAAAAATCAATTGTGGTTATCACCGCCAATCAACAACTAAGACAAAAATGCAATATGTTAGATAAAACGAAATAATAAAATAGAATTACAAAAACATTACGAAACAAACAAAACATAAACATAACAGTAACAATATAAAATTAAATATGTAATAATTAATATATAACAATAAAGAGAAACATAACAATAAATAAATACCATAAATCTATAACAATAAAACAAACACTTAATTTAGAAAATAAATACAAATATTGAAAAAATAACAATAAAAAATATAAAACAATAAATAACAAAATAACATAGATAATAACAATATTTAAAATATTTAACAATAGGTAACAATTTAACAATAAATAAATCTTAATGGTACTATAACAAGAACATAAAATATATTAAATGAAAATAAATAAAAAAATCTATACGCAAAACACACATAAAGAAATATATGTATAAATATAAAAGCATATATTTTTAAATATTAAATTTTAAAAAATATATTCCAGTAGTCCAAGAAAGCGATCACTCAGTCAACGGCCGAGGCATCGCCCCTTAGCACCTCCTTCAAACGGCATTTTAAATTTTAAAAAGCACGAATATTAGTTACACCAACACAATCAACCAAAATATGTTTTATTGTGAAGGTAACGCTACAGTACTGACATATTGGTGAATCTTCACGACCCATCAAACATCCATGAGTTCCAAAAGAGTGGCTAACGCGAAGGCGTGTAACTACCACTTCCTCACTGCGTTTTGAATAGAAAGAAGACCTCCATGAACGGACAGTATCTTTAATTTCCCTCAGCTTATTCTGAATCACGGTGTGCCATTCGTCATTCCAAGCAGCGAGTAATATATATTTAGCAATTACACATAATCAGATGCCATAACTCGTTGAGTAATGGGCACCAAACTTGTAGCATTCTTCGCCGCTTCATCTGTGTTTTCGAGTATTCCGCAGTGTCCAGGAACCCAAAAGAACGTTACACCCCCCCCCCCAATTAAAGGCTGTGTAGATAGCACAGAAAATATTCCCAACTAAAGAATTAACAGAGAAAACATCCTGAAGAGCAATTTTAGAGTTAGAACAAAAAAGGTAGTGGAAAGATCGAGTTTGATGACAGTTAATACTTTTAAAATGGGAAATAGTTCTGCCGTGAAAACACTGCAAGCTGAGTTATACGTACGTGTAACTACATCCCGAAGCATAAAACGCACACCCAACACCATTGTCCAGTTTAGACCTATCAGTGAAAATAATTTCACTGTGTTTATGAGATTAATAAATAGATAAAAATACATGGTGGTAGACCACATCAGGAGTATGGTGTTTTATGTATAATGGTTTTGTAACCACTATAAATAGAGGTAGATAGTACATTGATCGTTCAAACATTGTAGGAAGTTGCAACCAAAGTTTATCCATTATTCGTAACGTTCGTATACCAAATGGAGCGGTCGAACGTTGACGTCCATTTTGAATGCTGGGTGATTAGCTTCACTTTGAAGACCTGATATGTACGATATTTGCAGCGTTAGACGTCGTTTTAACAGGGGAGGTTCCCCAGCCTCGAAAAGAAGACTAGGAATTGGGCTAGTTCCAAACGCACCAGTAGCAAGTCTAAGTCCAGAGTGGGAGATGGCAGAGTTTTCAGAACTGTAGGTCGTGGGGATGAACAGGCTTGACAGCCATAATCTATTGGCGATCTAAAGACCTGTATTTGTATTTGTATTTTTAGAACCCTGAGGCCTATAGTTTTTATCCTTAGCTCGACTGGATGGGCATCAGTTTGTCAAGCTCTGTTCTTTTCAGCACTCCCAACGCGCAACGGTTCTGACCAGTCAAAACCCCTAAGAGAAGGTGAAAGTGTTGAAATGTTTAGAGATTGTGTTGACTATGTGAAAAACACCCTCTTAGTAGGTGCGGCTAGTCCAGACCCCCCCCCCCCCGCGGGTGATTAATGTTTCAATGACCCTTACCAATCGATTCTATAGTCCATTACCCTCTTCAACCTGTAGTATAAATAATTGGTAGTCCCATAGTGTGTTCCGAACGGTTATATTCCAGACTTGTAAACGTAAATCTGGACCTAGGCGAAATGTTTTAATGCTGCTTGCCATTCCTTTGAATGATATCTGATCTGGGTTCCATTGTATGTAGTTATGGCCTAACGTGTTCTCAATTCCTTAAAATATTCCTGGATTTTTCTAAGCGTCATAAAGTTGGTATGCTTTGTCATTGTACACAGTTTTACTTACAGTGTGAATGCACGATAGCTACCATGGGGTCGCATTCAAATGAACAAGGTGTCAAATAATCAAGGTATACGCAAATTTCAAATGAACAATGTGCGCGATGACCAACTAATCAAGGTGCACGACTTTCAATTAAACAAGTTACACGCATTTCAACTAATCAATGTGTCAAATAATCGTGGTCTGTTCCAAGTTACGCGCATTTCAACTAATCAATGTGTCAACTAATCAGGGTCTGTTCCAACTTACGCGCATTTCAAATAATCAAGGTGCACGAAGACCAACTAAACAAGGCCTGTTGCGGGTTATCGTATTGCCGCTCCGCAGGCGTTCACTGCACAACTCCTTTAAATTCATAAACGGTAAGTAACCTTTCATTATTATTATTTCTGTAAATATTTAAAGAGTGTGTAGTTACAAAACTAATCTAGTATTAAGATGCAAGTAATATTCGTAGTTTTAAAACTAATTAATACATAATTAGTAAATCTAAAGTAATCTTAGTCTTTGAAAAGTAGTTTGTAATAATACTTTTAATTCTTCAAAATACTACGGTTTAAACTTAATGTTATTTAAATAATTGTAATGTAGCAATTTTTGGTTATAGCATAGCTCATGAAAGTGTCTTATTATGTCTAAATATTTAAACATCGTGTTGAGTAACAGTGTAGTTAGTATTTACAAAACGATAATAATTTTAGTGTTCATTATTCAAAACTCTTCTATATTTAACATCATATTGACGCATAATTAAGAAATCAAAAGTAATCTTTCTCTTTGTAAAATAGTTATTTTTGTAACCTATATTTTTGTAATATACAAATATTGTCCATATTCATTTGTCAACTTAAAAACAATACATAAAGAGTCAAATCCGTTAATTATATTTTAGATGGCATTTAAAATAAATGTATTTGTTAAGAATTTAATTAGGTAAATATTTTAAAACCTAATTCTGAAAAATAGAAACACTATAATCAAACAGTGTGTGTCATTAGACAGGTTTCAAAATACTACGGTATACATTTATGATAATGTAAGTAATACAGCAATAACTTTCGACTTGGTTATAGCATAACTTATAAAGTATGTTATTACAATTGTAAATATTTAAACATCGTGTTGAAGGAAAGTGTAATTACAGAACGATAAGTAATATGATACAAGTTATTATTTTTCAAACGTTTCTTAAAAATTTTCTACATATAACATTATATTGACTCTTAATTAATACATCGAAAGTAATCTTTCTCTTTGCAAAATAGTTTTTAAGACTCTCTACATTTGTAACATACCAATATTGTTCATATTAATTTTTCAACTTACAAATACAAAGAGTGAAATAATAGGAAGTAATTATTAGAAAAATAACTATTGTAATATGTATGTATATATTTTTTTGCTAACTATATTGTTGGTGTCTATTGGAATATATTTCTTTGTTAAACATTTTATTAGGTAAATATTTAAAGAATTAATTCTCAAAAACAGAAACAATATATTCAAATACCGTGTGTCATTAGATTGATTCCATTATCATTAATATACTGTATGCCTAAGACAATGTAAAATGTAATTATATGTAAAATTATATGATAATTTTCAATTTAAAAAATCATTTAATTTAGTTAAGGTGATGTAATAGGATAGTAAGTAGGCTTAATTACTTCTTACATTGGCAATATGTTATAATAAAAGAATCGATAAAATTGCATAAAGGTGTAGATTTGTAAAGCAGTTTAATAAAATCCACTACCTTATAAAAAGACTATGATATTCCTTTGGTTACTAATGCCCTGACCATGTCTTGAATGTGTTAGAGAAACGTCCTATTAAAGTTGTGGGGGGAAAAAGCACTTCTCCGTTATCTTACAGGCTGTAAAGTTTATTGTTAACTTTCAGCCATGGAATTTTTTTGTTTTGTATTGTATTTTCAAAGGCATGGTTTATACGGCCTGTCAGTCAACGTGAAACAAAGGGCGTAACAGCTGGCTCCAAAGAAAAAGGGGCATGAATGTCATCAGGTTTGTTTACTTACCCCATAAATATCTATCTGTCAGCAGAGGTTTTTCGTATTTCCAATTCAGTGTTGTGTTGAGAAGCGTTTGTTACAGACCATACCAACTTATTTGGGGTACGTTTTATTGGAATTGTGAAATAAGTTTATAATAGCGGTTTACATGCGTATAAACTATTACATTTAGTTTCTTTTATCAGTTGTATTAACTGTGTTTGCTTTAAATTAGTTGAAAAACAAAACGTTAATTGTGTTAAGTTACTAAAGCATGAAACGGACCAAAAAGGTAATTATAAACGGTTTACATATTTTTTTAGTTCAATTATTCCATGTAGCAATTAAAATTAACAAGTCTTTCAGTAATACAATAAGCCTCAAATAGTTAAAGTTGTGATAAAATATATAAAATATTGATACTGTTTCCAAATTACAAAAAGGCTTGTTCAAAAACTATGTCCTGTAATTATTGTTTTTCCATAAATGTAATTAAAGTTTTTGCTAAAATCCCACACCCTATATTCTATATATGAAATCGTTCGTTTCATATGAGGGCTATAGCATAGTTCTATCCGCATGTACTTAGCTATTTTCTGTTGAAATTTTTATTTAATCTCAAAAGTTTATTTCCATTAAAAAATCTTTATTTCGAGGGAACGAATAAATTACACACAAAAACACATAATTCAAAAATTGACAAGTAAAGGAAATATTATATTCCATGTTTGATATTGCTATTTCCTAAATCTCAGATGTCTACAATGAAAAGAAAAATACTCATTCACAGATATTTAATTTCTAACTGTTGAGTCAACCTGATAATGTGTAAACGTAAAATGACATTATTTAAATAAACATTACCATCACTGATACATTGAAATTAAATTTTTGATCACATATCACTAGTTGTGAGTTCAAATCTTTAATAAGGCAGGCAAAATATTTGCATTGATAATAATATTAAACATTACAAAAAATTACTGTTTAATGTTAAGACGTTGCATATTTAAGATATTTTAAAGATGTTCATTACAATATTAGTTATTCATTTTAAAAAAACTTCCAAGAGATATTTCTTACGATACACCCGTTCCAAAAACATCGGTTATCATAATCATACTCAAACCATTCATTTAACCATGTAAATTGGTTGTCTATGCTGAAACATCTGTGAGCATCAGGTTATTATTATTATTTTTTTTTTGTAGTTACTGTGTAGGCAGTGAAAGTATTAAAAAAACGAAGTATTTTCTATTAAAGTGATCTAAAACCATTGCGTTTGAACTCGAAGTGTAAAATATCAGTACTAGTATTAAATTCCTCTTGTAATATTTCAGTCCAACAATCACACAAGTAGGGTAAAATTTTACTTTTATTACCATAATTTCCATATTCATTAAAAACGCATTTAGAGCATAATATGGCCTACTCAATACTTGAAATGAATCTCCTCTAATTCACTAATCACATCCAATTCTCATTAATATAAAGATAAAATGATACAATAATTTTTCTTTTTTCCAAACACTAGTCAATCTTCTATGATTAATAAATAGTATGAATCATTACATATAATCTGTGCATGGCATGTGAAATAGTTGTCTGGTCACTGAACAAATGTAATAAATATTTAGTTGATTCCATCATCATGTGAGCTACTAGTTTTCACCAAACAATTAGAAGTATTTATAATTATATTTGTTGACACATGTCCCGAAACGACCGTCCTCAACAAATATAAGTAAGTGCTACTTTAGGAAAGTTTATAAATACTTAAATTGTTTAGTTAAATGTATTAAATGTTAGGAAAAAATAAATTATTAAAAGAAATATTACATGAGAAGTAGTTGAAACCAATGTGACAATATAATACGTCAAAATAAATTCCTTATGAAAATATTAAGAGGTCGAATGAATTAGGTAAGTATTGCAATAGGAATTTTTAAATGTCTTGGTAATCTTTAACACTTACCTGCTGTTAAACCTACATACAGTTTGAAGCAAATATTTTTGGTTTGAACCACAGTTCATAAGTGTACCTTACTTAAGTTTCAAAACTTACTACAGCCTGTCACTTTATTGTCAATGTATTACATACTAAAAAAATAATTTAATAATAATCATAAACCATTGTTTAAGTGATTAATTTAATAAGATTTAGTTACAAATATATTCATAAATTTTATGTCTAGTTGTCATTGTTGACAGCTATGGTAACTATCTACTTTATGTTGTACGTTATTATAGTAATTAGTAATGGATAGGTGATCATGTTCTTAGGGATGAGTGTAAATGAAACTACAGTACTTCCAATTTGAAAACTTTTTAATAAATTGTCTTTTAAAATTCCTTGGCAGTGGCTAAATAATTACTAATAGTCAACATTTTCTTGATACAAAATTACATGAAATCGATCACTTGTTTACAAAACATATGTTAAATGTAATTGTGGGGATAATACTTGACCAAGATTGCATAATCTCCGATTTCTCCTTAACAACATGAAACTTGAAGAAATTGTTTTTTTTAAATTTTTCCAACTAACATAAAAACAACCCACCCATAGTAATATGTGTTAACATTATAATCCCTTTAACACAACACTGCACTGAACAACTCTAAAATTAAAAAATTTAAACACATTGCATAGTCGATAATTGCATAAAAACTGTCTATAAATTTCTTATATTTTACCTGTTGTAATTGTTCGCAGGCCATACAAAAGCACATCAAGGCTTACAAGGATTACTTATATGTGGGAGTTGCTAAACAATTCATAAATAGCTAAACAATATTGTAATAATATAATATTACATTTAATCGATCACTTATAAAATACAGTTTAAATGTGATGCTTGAGGTAAGGTATTACTTTATCAAGAATGCATCACCTTGGATGTTTCCCTAATGATTAGTATAATTTTAATCTTTATGACATAAAATTAGTAAATTTTCTCTTGTGAGTAATTATAAATTGTTTTTTTCTGAAAAACATTAATACAACCTCACACATATTAAAATGTGTTAACCCATGCCAACTGTAACCTTATCCCAACACACGTTGCCCTGAAGTAAAATGAAATAAAAAAATATTAATACAATGCGTAGTCTAGAATTGCATTGTAAACTGTCTACGATTCTAGTTATATTTTAGCCTATGTAATGTATCATTATATTGTAGTATGAGCTGTATCATTTCCTTTTTTCGGTTTTGTTTTACTCACATGTCGATAATAACACTTACTTTTTTATTAGTCCGACTTTATGAATTGAGTTAATTGCGACTACAGGCGCTTCTTTGGCAACACAAGTTTAAAGGGACAAATCACTTGGACAGGATATTATTACAGAAGGGCGTTTTGTTGGTATTTAAAAGGAGTGATAGATAATAAATCGCATTAACTTATAACAAACATATTTATAAACAAAGCCTTACTGTTTACTGCTCCTCTCAAGTTCGGCCTAGAAATAATATTTGTTGGGGTGATAGAACCCAACCATAGATTCAGTACTATAACAACTAATAGTACTACAATGTTTATATTACCTCTTGAATTTTGTCGTCTATTGCGTTCAGTTAAACTCAATTAATCACTTTAACTTCCATAAATCCAAAGGTTGGATAGTCATAAACTAATGTTTAAGTGATTAATCTATATTACATTAATAAATTAGTTACAGGCTATTAACTCAGACGATAACAGTCCGTATTATTATTTTATTAGCAATGTCACCTAGCCCTGACCGGTATTTACAAACCCCCAGTAACGGGTGTCTAAACTACAACCGTTTTAGAGCTACATTGTAGAAAAACAAATTCTAGACTACAAGATTTTTTCAACAAATTTAAATGAAATTTTATCGCATATAGTTTTATTGTAATAAATGAACTTGCAATTAAATGTTATTATAATTTTTTACCAGTTACACATGTATAACTACATATTTATTTAAAAATATGTATGTGCTTAGTTTCATATAGTTTGGATTTTATAAAGATGATAACTGGCTAAACTTTTTAATTACATTCAAATATAATGCAGCATATTTTGAGCAAATCTCTTTTATGTGTAGTCAAAGTATTGAAATTAACTTAATTAATTTATAAACACAAACTTTCATCTTAGCCTCCGGCTACAGTTTAAATAAAGGTTTTTATTATATAATTTATCTCGGCGTTTATATGTAAGTACCAAAAATTGTTATCATTCATACGATTGAAATACATATTTCTAAAATGGATATAATTCTATACACACACACAAAAATATAGGCCTACTAATAATTGTTGTATTGGTGGAAACGTGGTTTGCAAGCTAAGTCGCCTCACTGTTATTTGTACATTGACCGCGAGCTGTTTATGTTTGGAGAGATAAGAGTGGAATGCTCACAGCATCTGCGTTTACAGAAACCCTAGTTAAGTTAAGACTCTTACCAGACTATATCTAGGAATTCATTTGATTAACACATTGTAAACTTTAAAGTATATTTCAGTGTGCATTTAGGTTCAGTAACATTTACATATTATGAAATAATTTTTACAATAAATTTCAAGACCTCTCAATTATAACTAACCTTGGGAAATAAAGCGATTCAAATTTTTGTGGGTATAATATGCCTATGATTAAATAGGTCTTCGGAGTAGGAAAATATTACTTTCTTTTTTCGTAACTTGAAATTATACAGTAGGAATTTTTTTGGTAAGTCGATTCTTTTTTTTTTTAATTTTCATTTATTATTTTTTGTAGTTATGAATTTTAATCTTTATCTCAATTAGAATCGAAATCCGTTTCATGCCGTTGAATATGTTAGCAAATTTTCCACTATTTATCTATGCGAATTTTGTATATTTATATCCCTCCTATAAACAAGTTGGATGATCGTTGTTCATTTAATTTAAATGTAGAATATGATGAATTCCACACACACACACACACACACACACACACACACACACACACACACACACACACACACACACACACACACACACACACACACACACACACACACACACACACACACACACACACACACACACACACACACACACACACACACACACACACACACACACACACACACACACACACACACACACACACACACACACACACACACACACACTCACACTCACACTCACACTCACACTCACACTCACACTCACACTCACACTCACACTCACACTCACACTCACACTCACACACACACACACACACACACACACACACACTCACACACACACACACACATACACACACACACACTCACACACACACACACACACACACACACACACACACACACATTTTTAAACCACACAGCCTGTAAACCACATTTAATTGAAATCGCCATCATTAGGTAAGATTTGATTTTCCTCCCTAGAGATTGATATTCAGTTGGTCTTTACTCAGCTCCCTCACTCAACTTGTTGTCATCGGTAAAAGAATTCAATTGCCGTAATAAATTCCTTTGCCAAGCTCACCATGTAACAACTAACATCAATATAAAAGAATATTTTAATACTGATTTTAAAAAAATTAGTGAATGTTATTGCATAATATTAACCATAGTGTACAACCGTAAACAAAGGATGACAATAAATGAATTATTTCTAGATTGCTAGCGAAGAAAGGTTAATGTAAATAACGGAACTGTAATTCAATATTTTTAATTTATTTTAATTACGATCTTTATGATAGCAAATAAAAAGTAATAACCCTCATTTTGATTTTCAAGAATAAAGAGTAAATTCTCGCAAATGATGTATTTAAGTACAAGGGCATTTACGTAAATACTTCAGCGGAATTTGTCTTTTCAAATAAATTTACCATGTAGAGGGGATATGCTTCAACCTATTACCTTGTACTTAAATAATTTCAAAACCTTTACGTAAATTCAGCCTAAACCTTTATTGGTGTGTTATACAGTATATGCATTTATATTAGTCATATATGGCTACCAAATTATATTCAAGGTCCTATAAAACAAATGTTCATAAGTAATAGTAGCTATAAAGTAATTAATTACACTAAAGCCTTTTCTTAGCTTATTATTTTACCATATTATTTTTGGTAGAATATGAAAAACCCATTTTCCGTAACTAAAAAGCTCGCATAGTCAACTGCGATTGAGCGAATCTTCCTATTAACAAACATATTACACAAACAACAAATTACATTTGCTCATCAACTTCGATGGAAAATGGGACGTCATTATTTGAGTAATTATTTTTTGAAATTCCCTTGACGAATATTCCCAAAGTCCTACATATTATATCTTATCTTGCAATTATTCTTTTTCATTTTATAATCTAGTCAACCCAGTACACAATATCAGTCCAATACAAATTAATGCTTATTTTAATATTTACTAATAGGAAAAAACATTTTGTACAAACAAAATATTAATAAGAAAACGAAGTGAAAATTTATAGTAAAGTTATAATTCGCGGATTTATCTCTATTTAGTGAAGTGATGAAGTTATCATCTGGGACTTATTATAGGCTATATGTTGATTATTACTTATTGCGCTTGGCGACCTGACCTGTTAACTAAAGGTTGTTATATTTTTAACTTACACTTGGAGGAAACGATTTCGTATTAATCGTTCCTCCAAGTGTAAGCTAACAATTTAACAAGTATAATAAATAATTAATAACCAGCTCGTCATGAACAACAACAACACTTAGATATTGATTATGGTAAATGAACTAATTCGTATTTACAGTATAATAGTTTTGTAACTAACTAAAACCTTTTGGTTCGGACATTAGTTTAAACTTATATCACGGAGAGGAAATACGTTGTGGCGCCACTGTTTCAAGGTTATCTTGAAGTGTTAATTCATCTGTTTTCCTTGTGCCCTTTTACTAAGAAGCTACTTGTTGCACAATACGGAGTCAAGTACAGTTTTCCGACATACGTGCCATATAAATATGTAGTAAGTACATTTATGTAGTTATAAATGTTTGCTTATATTTCATTTATTATACCTACATTATAATGTATTATAGGTTGTCATTTTACAGAAGCATTTATGTGGTGGTATGAATTATGTGGCCTAAAAAAATTCACATGTGGTTTTGGTTATGATTTTTTAAAACCTTGCAAGTACAAGACCGTTAATGTTTCTAACAGTTTATTGAATGTTATGTTCATTTGTGTTTAACCACTGATTTTTGTCAGTTATGTTGCGAGGATATTACATATAAATTTAAGGTTGAAATTTATTACGCCGGCCCCACTCCATATTTTGGATTATTGTTCAATAGCACGAAAAGGTACGATATCCACAAAAAAAAAATTTTTTTCCTTTTAGGAAAGTTACTTTTTTCGACTTTAAAGTAGGGCAAATTTTTTTTGGCGGAAGCACAAGTTGTGAATAGGCGCGGAGTGATACTTACGTCACAGTGCTGCGCATAAGGTTGTACGCATTGTCCGCGGTACGTCACAACTTCTACAGTTAGGATAGATTGGTTTTAAATTTATAAAATACTGTATACCTATATTAAAATATACCGAAAAAGTGTAAAGTCAGGTTAGGTTTGGTTTTAATTTTATACATTGAAATTCAGTTGTAAAATCATGAAGCATGAAATTCAATGTATAAAATTAAAACCAAACCTAACCTGACTTTACACTTTTTCGGTATATTTTAATATAGGTATACAGTATTTTATAAATTTAAAACCAATCTATCCTAACTGTAGAAGTTGTTTCTCAAATATCTACACACGTAAGTTTGCGTGACGTACGGACAATGCGTACAACCTTATGCGCAGCACTGTGACGTAAGTATCACTCCGCGCCTATTCACAACTTGTGCTTCCGCCAAAAAAAATTTGCCCTACTTTAAAGTCGAAAAAAGTAACTTTCCTAAAAGGAAAAAAATTTTTTTTTTGTGGATATCGTACCTTTTCGTGCTATTGAACAATAATCCAAAATATGGAGTGGGGCCGGCGTAATAAAAAAAAACCTTTATATTATTTAATAATATTATAATCAAACAAATTATAAATATTTAATAACAATATATATAGTATTGATTTAATTATAATTGATACATTAATATTACAACGTGATAGTTTTTAGCATTATATAACTTGTTCAATGTTTCAGCGTAATTGTTTAAGGGAGTATGCCTCGGAAAGTAAATTAACTTGCCATTTACAAACACAAAAAAAATTGAATTTGCTATTGTTATTTCAATCGGTGTGTGTGTGTGTGTTGGGTTAAGTAATTACTAGAAACAGTAAAAAGTTACTATGCTACAAAAATTCGTTCTCACATTTTCTCTTGCAAGGGTGTTTTGTATATATGGTATTTATTTTCCTGTTCTATTCTATAGTTTTGTAATTCTATAAGGTGTGTGCAGGATGAAACATGGTGCTGTGGTTGCTAATAGTGCTTTCTTAAAGTTAAATTTTGTGTTAAAATTTTTTATTTTTGGGAGACAATAGCAAATGAATTATATTTACAGGCACTTTGCTAGCTTTTACTTACAAAAAATGAAGCCAACATGTTAAATTAGTCATGTTTGAGGTATGCAGTGGAGGGGTGGGGGAGTTTCTATTTTCCAAAATTCTGATTTTGTTAGACTTGCGAATGTTTTCATAATTTCCCTTTTATTCTTAATGACTTTTTGCATCCCCCTTTATAATTTAGTTTTTGTTTCAAAAATCGATTACGTATAAGTAGGAGATAAATACCATGTTTATTAGTAATTGATAAATTATCAATTTGCTATTAGCAGATTTACTTCTAGTACTGTAACAGTATATTTTGGTATTAATTCAATATACAGTTTATATAATTATTACTGGCCTTTTTTACATGTCATTATTTTTTTTCTACAAATCTTAGCTTGATGGGGGAACCTATGATTTGGAGTCCTACCTGCATCTCACAGTGTTGCTGAAATGTTGCTTTTGATGGATTCTTGGAGCGTTTTGTACAAGCTTTAGATGTTAAAAGTAAGATTATTACAGTATAAGAAATATTATATATATGTATATAAAGAACTAAGTCAAAATACAAATACCAGAATTATAATTGAATTTACAATTCAAAGCTTTTCGTTGGCTAACAGTACAAACATCATCAGGAATATTAAACAATTAAAATTAACATATGTGCAAATTAGATCAAATAAATAGCTATGCCAAATAAATTATAATGTTGTTAAACTTTTATTTTGTTGCCCTAACATTATAAACATTGATTATATTATCAAATTTAGATTTATATTCAGTGTTTGTAATGTTAGGTTAGGTTAAAATGAAAGTTTAACAACATTGTAATTGATTTGGCATAGCTATTTATTTGATCTAATTTGCACATATGTTAATTTTAATTGTTTAATATTCCTGATGATGTTAGTACTGTTAGCCAACGAAAAGCTTTGAATTGTAAATTCAATTATAATTCTTGTAATTGTATTTTGACTTAGTTCTTTATTAATACACAAGAATACATATTGCGATATTTATATATATATATATATATATATATATATATATATATTATATAATTAAGATGATTATTTTTTCTTGATTTGTTATAATTAATAAATAACTTCAAAAAGTTCATAATCAAGATATATTTTATTCAACATTTACAATTATGCTGAAGCTTTTCGCCGGTGCATAGTTCCAGCATTCTCAAAGACTATATATATATATATAATCTTTGTCGATTATTTATTCAATGAGTAACCGAATTTGATTTGTATTTGTTTAGTTTAGATGTTCATTGTATCTTTCTTTTAATTTCTTGTTTGTTTCTCCCACATATAATTGATTACAATCTTGACATTTTATATTATATACATATAAATATGTATATATTTATACAAATACACACACGTATGTGTGTGTGTGTGTGTATATATATATATATAGTTTTTTTTTCACATTGTCCATTATTTTTCCGTTGCACTGACTTTATGAAGTTATTATTATCACTTGTAAATACTTTTTTCCACCACTGTGTAATAATAATAACTTCATATATATATATATATGTGTATATATATATATATATAATCGTGTGTTTATGTATATGTATGTATTTATGTATCTGTGTACTTTTTTCAATTTTACTCGTTTAAAATAATTTAATATTTTTAATAAAAAACTTAGTACTTTATCGAACACCTATGATAGCGGCTACCGCTATTTTCGTTATATTATTTTAATTTTCTTATGTATTTCTATGGCCTAAACACGAATCCATCAGTATTTTCTGTCGCTGATGCCGGTTTTTTAAAATATACTTTAAAAAACATCAACCTAAACTAACCTTTATATTTCAACATTAATATATAGGCTTTATATATTGAAATATAGATACAAAGTATCCAGAGCGGTAGTTGCTGATCTTAATAATTACCAGAATATAGCCTACGTGTTATGTAATAAAATAAGCTTATATATAACCTTTTACAGTATGCTATTATTTTGTTTCAGAACTTTCGATTGACCACGACGCTGTCTATTTACAGGAAGAAGTTATGTTACTAATATCTGATGTAAAATGCTTGTTGTGTTAACGTTCAGTGCAATACTTTCTGTTTTGATATTTTATGACTAAAATCAAAAGTGCGATAGGTTTAACATTTTGCGATAGGTTTCATTGTTTTCAGACCAGTTACAAATGAAGGATGTGCACATGTTCTATGCAATATTCCTTGTTTTGTGCGTGGAATTGTGTGTGTATGAGTGATTTCTTAAGTTCTATTGGTTAATGTTTATAAGCGAGGACACGTACGATATTTTGGATAATGTCGTACTTCATACTGTTAAAATAAGTAAATTTATTAAATCCACGATGTAATTAATGCACAATAGCAGCTGATTGGGTTGAAATGCAGTACTCCGGCACTATACGATATTTTGGGAAATTGTTCAAAACCATCAAATTGGACGATATCCACAAGAATATTTTTAAAATTGAAGTAGGAAAGTTACTTTTTTTCAATTTAAAGTAGGGTACTAAATTCAGCGCGGATGTAGAAGTTGTGAATAGGCGCGGAGTGATACTTACGTCACAGTGCTGCGCATAAGGTTGTACGCATTGTCCGCCGTACGTCACTCAACCTTACGTGTGTAGATATTTGAGAAACAACTTCTACAGTTAGGATAGATTTGGTTTTAAATTTATAAAATACTGTATACCTATATTAAAATATACCGAAAAAGTGTAAAGTCAGGTTAGGTTTGGTTTTAATTTTATACATTGAAATACAGTTGTAACATCACGAAGCATTTGTATCACTCCGCGCCTATTCACAACTTCTACATCCGCGCTGAATTTTTTACGCTACTTTAAATTGAAAAAAAGTAACTTTCCGAGGTCAATTTTTAAAAAAATTCTTGTAGATATCGTCCTATTTAATGATGTTAAACCATTTCCCAAAATATCGTATGGCGCCGAGTTTCTGCATTTTTACCAAATAGCCTTTTTACATGTTTCGGAATGTTTCCTGCAAATAAAGGCCTGGTTTAGGAACGTAAACAATTACCTTATATTGTGAACTAAGTTTAATGGTTTTTAGGCCAGTTACAAATGAAGGATATGCAAATGTTAAATGCAATATTTCTTGTGTTGTGTGTGGAATTTTGTGCTTAGTGTTCTCTAAAGTGATTTTGTAAGTTCTATTATTCAGTAAGGCTTGTGTGCGCAGTAATATGTGGTGCTTATAGTTAAGTGGTGTTTTTCTGTTACATATTAATTATCTATACAGTTACAATAATTCTTTATTTGAGATCATGAATTCCAGAATGCAGACCATGAAAAACATTCTGATTTGTATAACAGACACATTGTATATATATATATATATACACATAAAACAATTTAAAAATAAAAGAATAATTTATTGAATTTACAATTCAAAGCTTTTCGTTCGCAAACAGTACCAACATCCTCAGAGATACTTAAAATTTCTAGTATTCCTGAGGATGTTGGTAATGTTTGCCAACGAGCAAGCTTTGAATTGTAAAGTCAATAAATTATTCTTGTATTTGTAAATTGTTTTATTTCTTTATTAATACATATTATAGGGTGAATATATGTAAGAAGTTGATATATATATATATATATATATATATATATATATATATATATATATATATATATATATGTATGGTTATTGTGCATAAGCTCGGCACCATACGATATTTTGGGAAATTGTTCGAAACCATCAAATAGGACGATATCCAAAAGAATTTTTTTTATTGAAGTAGGAAAGTTACATTTTTTCAATTTAAAGTAGGGTAATAAATTCAGCACAGATGAAGAAGTTGTGAATGGGCACGGTGTGATACTTATGTATCACAGTGCTGCGCATAAGGTTGTATGCATCGACCGCGGTACGTCACTCAACCTTACGTGTGTAGATATTTTAAAAACAACTTCTCCAGTTAGGATGGGTTTGGTTATAAATTTATACAATACAATTATTACATACAATTTATAAATACATTATTACAAAACAGTAGAATTAGCCGATTGCTGGGTACTGTTCAACAGCCTAGTGACCTGTTCGTCTTAAGTATAAATATCATTTATGATTTAAGAGAATTATTGTTTAACCTGTCATGCATACGTTGAAGAGTTTACATGATTATTTAGAAAACAGTAGAGTCAGCCGATTGCTGGGTACTGTTCAACAGCCTAGTGACCTGTTCGTCTTAAGTATTAATATCATTTATGATTTAAGAGAATTATTGTTTAACCTGTCATGCATACGTTGAAGAGTTTACATGATTATTTAGAAAACAGTAGAGTCAGCCGATTGCTGGGTACTGTTCAACAGCCTAGTGACCTGTTCGTCTTAAGTATAAATATCATTTATGATTTAAGAGAATTATTGTTTAACCTGTCATGCATACGTTGAAGAGTTTACATGATTATTTAGAAAACAGTAGAGTCAGCCGATTGCTGGGTACTGTTCAACAGCCTAGTGACCTCTTCGTCTTAAGTATAAGATTGCTGGGTACTGTTCAACATAGTACAATAAAAATATTGAAAAGAACCCCAATACCACAAAAATAATCAAAAATAACAAATAAGACAAGTTACTTAAGATTAAACCCTTATGTACATTTCGATGACCATGTCATCATCATCAGAGGGTCTTGTTACAAAACACAATCTAGCACACAAGAAGTTACAAACTAGAATGATGAGAAACTCATCATTCTAGTTTGTAACTTCTTGTGTGCTAGATTGTGTTTTGTAACAAGACCCTCTGATGATGATGACATGGTCATCGAAATGTACATAAGGGTTTAATCTTAAGTAACTTGTCTTATTTGTTATTTTTGTGGTATTGGGGTTCTTTTCAATATTTTTATTGTAATATATTGTACCACTGTGCTCTTGATATTGTGTAGTTTCAACATAGTAGTTCGACAGACTGTTTGATTTTCCATAATGGTAAGTTAACAAGGAAATGTTCATATTTGTTGATTTCATCTTCACGTTAGCTACTAGGTTTCACTAAGCAATTGTAAATATTTACAAGTGCTGAAGGGAATCTTGAATTTTGTTGTACATTACGTCCGGTGAATAGTATTAATCACTTGAACAATAGTTTATGACTTGATATTTTATAAACTGTTGTTCAAGTTTCAAGGAAATATTGTACAGGTATGTATCTTTCTTTTTAAATAATAAAAGTATTTACTCACATCATATAAAAAACAATTTTTGAAAATTTTATACAAATAAAAGTTTTGAGTCCTAACCCTTCCACTGTGCTCTTTGTAATTACATATTTGTGTATTATAAGATCTATATTATTGCAGTATTGAAAATTTTTGCATAATCCAACTATATTGACTATATTAAATTGAAATATTATTCGTGCATAATAAAAATTAACAGAAAATGCTTGTATTTTAATGTATGTTTGGTTATTATTTACAACACAATACAAAGTCTATATATTTGAGGATACAACATGATGCTTTTCAAGAACATTCACATATTGATTTGTAAGTGCATCCACAAAGTTGTAATTTTGTCAATTGTTGGGGCTTTTTAAGTGGATGGTTTAAAGGTTATGTTAATTCTTTAACACTTGTATAAGGTCGGGATCGCCATGGACAAGTGTTTTTTACTAGCAAGTATGGATACAAAGTCTATATATTTGAGGATACAACATGATGCTTTTTCAAGAACATTCACATATTGATTTGTTAGCGCATCCACAAAGTTGTATTTTTGTCAATTGTTGAGTGGATGGTTTAAAGGTTATGTCAATTCGTTAACACTTGTATAAGTTGAGTTCTTGAATTTTACACAATTAGGACAGTTGTCATTTAAAATTATTAATGCCAACCTATGGTATTCCCAATATATTTTGTCAATAATTAGGGCAGTTTCCATTCATTTTAAAATAATAACCTAACCTATTGTGTACCTAATATGAATATTTTTTTCTTCCACAATTAGGACAGTTTCCTTTTTAAATTAATAATCCTAACCTATGGTATTCCCAATATAGTTTGCTCCATAATTATGACAGTTTTCATTCATTTCAAAATAACCTAACTTATTGTGTTCCTAATATGAATATTTTTTTTGTCCACAATGAGGACAGTTTTCAATAATTAGGGCAGTTTTCATTAATTTTGAAATAACATATTGTGAACGTAATATATTTTTTTCCACAATTAGGACAGTTTTCATTTTCAAATTAATAATCTAACCTATGGCATTCCCAATATATTTTGTCAATAATTAGGGCAGTTTTCATTAATTTTAAAATTACATATTGTGAACCTAATATATTTTTTTGTCCACAATTAGGACAGTTTTCATTTAAAATTAATAATCTCAACCTATGGTATTCCCAATATATTTTGTCAATAATTAGGGCAGTTTTCATTCATTTCAAAATAATAACCTAAACCTATTATAATCCTAATATGTATATTTTTTGCCCACAATTAAAAAAGTTGCCTTTTCAAATTTATATTTCTAACCTATGATATTCCCAATATATTTTTTCTCTATAATTAGGACAGTTTTCATTTCTTTCAAAATAATAACCTAACCAATTTTGTTCCTAATATGAATATTTTTTGTCCACAATTAGGACTGTTGTAATTTTTATTTTTAACTCCAATATATTGTATTCATCATCCTCAAAGGTTTGAAATAACGTTAGTGTAGCTGAAGATATATCCATTTTGGTCATGTAACATAGGTGAGTACATTTTTTTATCACCACGAGAGGTGAAACAAGCTGAGAGGTTTGAAAAAATCTGGTTTATCTTAGGAGATGGACTTGTTTTGACAATGATAACACTAGTCAAGGGTATATAAATGATTGAGGTTATGGCAAAAGCATCGACGCAGAATATGTTTATACCGAAAACCTACAAAGTATTTTGAGTACATCGTCGCAAATTTTCTGATTTGATGAGATATTTTACCTGCAAAATTAAATATTTGGAAACCAGCTGAGGTTACATAGGTGAGTATATTTTGCACCACAATGAGGGGTGTAAACAGCTGATGTCAAAGCAAAATCTAGTTTATCTTGAAAGGTGTACTTGTGACGAAACAATGATAGCACAAATCCATTGTATCAAAGGTATATTAATAGAATTGAATATTTACTAACCAATAATTTGATATAATCTGGCCGTTATTTGGTCGATAAGGTTAGCGTCTAGAATGTGTATAATTGCTAGCAAATGTTTTTACAACGGGTAATAGCGAGTATACATTTTTTTTTTTTTATAACCACCTTGTGTGGATTCACATTTTTATTGCGAGTTAAGATAAAGAGCAGCGAGGGGGGGGTTTTAAAGTGGTTCTCTTTACTAACAGAATTGTAGTTTGTCAAATTAGTTTTCAAGGAACAATAGCATTTAAAATATGAAGTTTTTAAAAATAATATTGGGACAATTCTGCGGACTATATACAAACACGTATTTGTATGTCGAACAAATTCATGTGTTATTTGTCTTGTTAATTGGTAATAGATGAAAATATGGGATTGTTGCTGTGCTTTTGGTCACCGAATTCGTTACCTTACTGGCAATAACATTTGTACTTTGAAATAACTTTTGCAAAAAAAAAAAATGAGGACATGCTATTAGAGGATTTTCTATTATGCCTTTAATGGTATTTTAGTCATTTTTTATTTCTGATTACCAATTTGCCCCTTTCCCTAATACTAATACATAGATTCTACTCTGGAATTTCTTGAGTAGAGGTAGGCCTATATCATCATAATTCAAAAATTAAATTATGGTTTTGATATGGATAGAATTGTTAGTGGTTTTCAATTGTAATTTATAGTTTCTTGATGAATTATTGCTCTTAAATTGACTAGTTTACTTTACTATAAGGGGCTCAGTTTCTTGATCCATTAATGATTTTGCTTTGACTAGTTTACTTTAATAAAAAGTATCAGTAGGCTGTTGCATCTAGAATAACTTTTTAAAAATAACCACTTGATAAGATACGTTTATGTTTTGTGATATAACCAGGTCGAAATATATTGCTAATAAGATACTTTTATGTTTTGTGCTATAACCAGGTCGAAATATATTGCTATATATTACCGTTTCTTGATTAACGATAAATTAAAACCGAAGTACTTTTGAAAAATTAATCAAATGTATTAAAAACTACTTTGCAGAGACAAAGATTACTTCCGTTTTACTAATTAGGTGTTATTTATTTTCAAAACTTGGCATATTACTTGCTTCATATTATTTATCTTTTTGTAGTTTTTTGTATCTTATTGTAAAATGTAACTAGCAAATTAACATTTTAAGTTATTAAAAAAATATATTTCAACTATTATTTTTCTAATATTGTATTTATTTGACTATATATTGTTTATAAGTTGACAAATAAATATGGACATTATTTGTTTATTACAAAAATATAGGTTTTAAAAATAACTATTTTGCAAAGAGAAAGATTACTTTTGATTTCTTAATTATGCGTCAATATGATGTTAAATATAGAAGAGTTTTGAATAGAACACTAAAATTATTATCGTTTTGTAAATACTAACTACACTGTTACTCAACACGATGTTTAAATATTTAGACATAATAAGACACTTTCATGAGCTATGCTATAACAAAAAATTGCTACATTACAATTGTTTAAATAACAATAAGTTTAAACCGTAGTATTTTGAAGAATTAAAAGTATTATTACAAACTACTTTTCAAAGACTAAGATTACTTTCGATTTACTAATTATGTATTAATTAGTTTTAAAACTACGAATATTACTTGCATCTTAATACTAGATTAGTTTTGTAACTACACACTCTTTAAATATTTACAGAAATAATAATAATGAAATAATAATGAGTAACCACTTACCGTTTATGAATTTAAAGGAGTTGTGCAGTGAACGCCTGCGGAGCGGCAATACGACAACCCGCAACAGGCCTTGTTTAGTTGGTCTTCGTGCACCTTGATTATTTGAAATGCGCGTAAGTTGGAACAGACCCTGATTAGTTGACACATTGATTAGTTGAAATGCGTGTAACTTGTTTGATTGAAAGTCGTGCACCTTGATTAGTTGGTCATCGCGCACATTGTTCATTTGAGCGTTGCGTATGTACGTTGTACCTTGATTAGTTAACACATTGGTCATTTGAAGCAGCCCCCTACCATGATATAAACTACTTAATACTGTAGGTAATAAGTAACCCAATAATACTAGGTCTTTTTTCTTAATATTCCATTCACCAGGTCAGTCACTTTTATATATAGGCTATTTTATTTTATGAAATCTTGTAGTCTTAAAACTAAATTATTATTTTATAATATTTACAAAAATACAGAGGCTAAAGTAAAAATTAGACAAATCGTTTAACATAATTCAGTTTCCTCGTCACAACTTATCTATTGATATTCTGTTTGATCCGTTGCCGGTAAAATGACCCTCTGTTTTAAGGTTAGTCAATTATGTTCTATTGCGTTTATTAACATTAATGTTCATTTGAAGTCCAAATAAGTTTAAACATTTTCTACCGTTAACAAAAATTTTAATATAAAAATGATAAACTAATTGTTTGGAAAAAATAAAATCTTGCACACAGCTCTTAAAAAACCGTTGTACCTTATTACACAATACTACAGTTTATTGAAAGAAAAAAAATAATATTCAATCAATTAACGGATCAATAATTATTTTTATTTAATGGCCTAGAGGTTTTCATGCATTACTTGTTCTTATTGGAATAACTTTCCGAAAGCTGTAAAAAAAATATTAGCTACTAAAATAATACTTAGCAATACTTATAATTTTTTTCATTGATTTGTGATTCCTTAATTTTATTTCTTATTTTTACAACTGGAAATTTATACTATTATATAGAAATCTAATTGTGTGTGTGTGTGTGTGTGTGTGTGTGTGTGTGTGTGTGTGTGTGTGTGTGTGTGTGTGTGTGTGTGTGTGTGTGTGTGTGTGTGTTACTCAAACACATAAAAACTACTAGGCTCATTGAGCTGAAATTTTACATCGATATTTTTAGGGTCATTGGTTAACACATAGGCCTATTTTTATTTAGAAATTCTATTAGAGTACAGCCCCATTGGCCTTGAAAACTCCCGTAACACTCAATTATTTATTCTTCATTATATACCTGGCTCAATCAGCTGATAGTAAATGGGTTTGTAAACACCTGTAAAAATCACTTTTTAACCCAATTAAACAGGTAATAGTAAATGTTTGTTGTTATTTATCTTTCAAAGCTATTTATACTTTACAAAAGTCATGTTACAAGCAGATGCTTTTCCTTCTCTTGGTTTTTCAAGACAATAATCGGTAAAGATTATAAACTATAGTTTGATATATTTATTGGGATTTAATTTCAGTAAATTAAATCAACCTAAATACAAATACAAATTAAACCAATACAATTATACGTCAACCCCGTACGAAAGACGGGTACTCTGCTAGTTGTAAATAAAGAAATTTTAAAGATATTGAAATAAAACCTTCATTCTTTACATATTTATACAAATTAAAATAGCTAAGAGAATCGTTGTTAATATTTACTAATAATGATTCTTCATTTTATTTAATTTTATTTCATGATTTATGAAATGAGGATGATCACATATAGAAATGATCGAAATTATTTCCTTTACTGTGTCTGTAAACAAAGTACATGTACTATAGTTTAAGTATTTATGGATTAGCAGGAATTCTGCAATCAACTATAGGTTTTTTCTAAGTTGAAAGTACTACTGTACTTAGAGCGCATTTTTCTATAGAAGTAAAAATTGTAGACAATAACAAAGACAATCGTTGTCCCTCCTGATAGCCTATCTCTAACCATAAAATACGAATAAAATCTACAGCAGAAGAGGTGCATGTTATTTTTGCTATAGCCTCACTATCAAGGTATTTGTATGGTCATACCTCTCCTTATCCCATAGCATAAGGATATCCTAGCCCCCAGGGTTCCTACATGATCTTTCACGGTTTTCTCCTAGCAGGGTTTCCCTTACCGTACTGTTTCATTGCACTCTCCTGATTCTACATGGAAAGAGCGTAACAGCTTGGTACATGGGCCATCAATTCCGTTTCCTTCACGCGTGGTAGGAATACTAAACGCATGCGCATGTGAGATGGAGGTAGCTCGCTAGAGGTTGGCTGCCGCGAGGGCTGGGCATGTTCTGGGGCTCCAGACCCGGGGAAAAGAGTAAACAAATTGTAAACAGTAGTATTAAATTTTTATTATTCTATAAACTATTTTATATTGGTTTGTTAATAACCCTGGTCTCTAACTGATAGAGTCTGGTATAATTCCCTTTTTTAGTAAAAAAACAAAGGTGATTTTATTCCTACGAGAAGTTTAATGTTAGCAGCGATAAAGGCAAGGTAAGCTAAACCTTAATCATATTCCTTATAATCATGATTCAAACATTATCGCCGCCTTTAATTCGCATGAGTATTGTTGAACGAAAATCTTTACTGGGTGCTCGTATTATTCCTTGCTAGTGTTAAAACCTAAAAATCGAAGAAATGAAAAGTTAAAAAAAAGAAATTTTCCAGCGGCTTATTTTTTTCTGTTTGATAGTTTTGTAACAATATCTGTAGAAACATCTATAAAAAAGAGATATTTATCAATCAATAACTACAGTACAGCATTAGATTTCTACAGGTATCATTATAGTTCCGTGGCACAAGTAGCCGTTGCTAAAAAATAAGGGATATTTCTTCGACGTATAGGTTTTAATACTGGCAAGGGTCATTACAAAGAATCGAGAAAGGCAATTTCATTCACCAATATTAAATATACAATTACATTAAAATTCACAACCCTTTTTCTATTTAAATATCTATTTTAAATATTTTATTCTATCTATTCTATTGTAAATATTTTTCTATTTAAAATAGTAGTAAAACCGAAAAATATAGTTTCCTGTCGTCATTACTTTCATTAAGGAAACTCGGCTGCAATCCTAGTTAACATGTCTTGTAACGATTGTCCCTATTTAGACAATAAGGAAGTGCTACTATAGGCAAGAGTGTATGTAATGCGTCAATGTGTATACTAGTAGCTAGAGTTGAAAATGGAAATAAATAGGCCTAAGAGTTATTTGAGTTTTCTATGATTGGAAGCTCTTTTATAAAAATAATGCTATTGGTGTTATTTGTCATTCTTTATTGAAAACTTATATAGTATGAAGTAAGGTTTTAATTGAATTATTATTGTTTTAAATATTTTTCTGTGGGAGTGGCCATATATTTTGGGATATCCACGCTCTTGAGGCATGTAACGTTCCTTTGTAGAAGTTGCTGATCAAACAGGCTACATTTTGTAATGCAAAGAGGAAGAGGACGCAATGTGGTATTATCTTTACTATGTGGTCAGGGGATATAGGTGATTCAGAAAACGTTTCTGGAAGGATTACTCTGGGAAATCGTGTTGAAATCGTTGGATAATGGAATCAATACATGCCCTGGGTAATATACAATGAAACAGGTGAAGAATTAAAACACAAAGAAAGGAAAAGTGCAAGCCTTTTTAGGTGTATGAAGGAGCTTCAATACGACGTATTGTGACAAATGTAGTTCTGAAAAACAAGTCAAGCAATAATAAGATGACAATACTAGAAGTGGAAAAGTATACACTAATTTGAATAAGTTCAAGCAAGAAAATCAAACAAAGTGAATATTGTTTTAGAAATATTTGTTAGGTTTGATAACCTTGGGGATTTTATTTGCCATGCTGATCGGTGAAACTTACATTTGCATGGAACAAATTAATGACTGGAATTTTATGTAGATAAAAAGCTACTCAGACAAATCGTTTCCGATCCCACTAAGTTAGAGACACTGACAAAGACAGCTTTAGCGTAAATTATTCAGACACTGACAAAGAAGAAAACGTTTTGGTCACTAGGCTCTTCATAAATTTACTAATGTTAAAACTTTGCCAAGTATTTAATTTGTTAAGTTTTAAACGTAAAACTTGTTGGATGCGATTTGTTTATAACAATAAAGTACCAGCTGCGAATCTAAATATTTTTTTTTGAAACAGTAGCGTGCTCAGCGGTACAAGCCGGAAATGTGCTAACAAGATCCAAGTGATATTTGTTAATTATTTTTTTGAACTTTTATACTTTTATAGTGTTTACAAAATATAAGGGCTAGACGAATGAAAATGAACTGATTGTTTTCTAGGTTATACAAAGATAGGCTAAATTGATGGACAATAAATACATTTTTTAAGCGAACTAATATTGGATATTGATCAGCGACGCCTTGAATATTTCTACCAACTTCCTGTTGCTACTGTCTATGTAGGAAGTCCTAGAAGGCAGATATTGTCTATCTGCTGTCTTTCACAAGTTCAGAATGTGTAACTCCAAGGTTACTTTATCATAAAACTACAGTTCGAAGTTGTCTAAAACACTGATTATAGTGATTGAATACAAATGCGAAGCTTCAATGTCATATTTTGTCTTTAAATATTTGTAATTTGAGTTTGATTTGCAAAACATTCATATTAATAATAGAGATATGAAGTTCTTGATGCGATGGTTTTTCTTGGCAACATTCGCAATCGTTACATTTGGAAGTAAGTAGCCTACTATAGATACAATTAACAAGGGATGTTTAATAATGTAAATAGTCGAAATAGATTTTTCGGGTTTTTTTTGAAAAATTTGGTGAATATTATTCCATTACTTTTTAACGTCATGAAAACGTCTGTTGGCACACCTGACCAATTATGTTTTGTATAGACAAATTCATAATCTTGTAATAACATACTAAGAGTCAAGCTGCATCAAGCCAATGAATAGACACTCAATATCTCCCTTCCTCTCTCTCCCCTTTATATATATTGTTTGTTTGTGTGTGCGTGGGGCGTTTGTATAATACCAAGGAGTAAAATAATACGTAGATACATACTTATAATATTAATTATATTTCTGAAGTGTTTACGAGTCAGACAAACCAAGTTATTGGCTATATTTATAACCAACCATAATCATAGCTTATTGCATATTCTGTTTGGGAGCAAAGTTTTTTTTATTATAATTATATGAATTTTTATTATTATTATAAATTAAATTATTTTATGTAGTATCAGTTTTTACTTTTTTAATACAATCAATTTTTTAAAACTGCTTTTCAATCAATAATTTTTTAATATCTTTTGTTTATCTATTGTAGATTTTGTTGTATATAATAAGTCTAACATAATCTGAGAAATATAAAAGAACAATTAGCAATTCTCAATTAAATTTTTGAGTCCTGGTAATTTATTTAATCAATATAAAGCAGTCAATCAACTGCATCAGTTTTTTCTTCTACCAGCTTTCTATCAATTGTTCTTTAATAATACTTTTTATTACCTTATGAAAAGTATGTAAGCTAGAGTTTTGTTGGTACTGTACTACCCTTGTGATGTATTGATTTTAAGTGTATTTTAATTGTACTTGTTTGGAAAAAGTAATAAAATATATATTTTTTTTACTATCGATTTGCTTTAATATTGAAGGCAAATATACTCTGACTGTAGGAAGAAATAACAAATGAAAACTTATTTTAAAAATTTAAATGCGTTATAAACAGTAAAAAAATGCGTTTAATTTACTTTAAAATTTGTTGTTTAAATAAATATAAATGTTAAATTTTTGACAATTCATGGCAACAAAATAATAGCCTATTATATTCCGGCCAGTGAAAAAGGTTTTTGTATTCAAGCTGTAGTTGTGTTACCATTAGGTAAACCTTTTGGAGAAGGATTTAAGATGAGAAACACATTCAGAACTACATCAATCTAATAGAAGTCGTCTTCTAGAAGCGAAGATGTCTTTGTGTTATCAAAATAGATGTAGGCCTAACCAAAAGACATCTAAATTAAGTGCTGTAGGCCATTACCGTAATACTGTATTCCCTTTTTGTCACTGTAGACGTCATCAACCCTCTCTGAGCCCTGCAAGCTATGCAAATGTCTTCCATCAAAGCACGCTTTGTGATGACGATGGTTTTGGGTATATAGGATACATTTCACAAACTCCAATTAAAATAAGGAGTCAGGAGTTGGGATTGTGTGTGATGACGATGGTTTTGGGTATATAGGATACATTTCACAAACTCCAATTAAAATAAGGAGTCAGGAGTTGGGATTGTGTGTGATGACGATGGTTTTGGGTATATAGGATACATTTCACAAACTCCAATTAAAATAAGGAGTCAGGAGTTGGGATTGTGTGTGATGACGATGGTTTTGGGTATATAGGATACATTTCACAAACTCCAATTAAAATAAGGAGTCAGGAGTTGGGATTGTGTGTGATGACGATGGTTTTGGGTATATAGGATACATTTCACAAACTCCAATTAAAATAAGGAATCAGGAGTTGGGATTGTGTGTGATGACGATGGTTTTGGGTATATAGGATACATTTCACAAACTCCAATTAAAATAAGGAGTCAGGAGTTGGGATTGTGTGTGATGACGATGGTTTTGGGTATATAGGATACATTTCACAAACTCCAATTAAAATAAGGAGTCAGGAGTTGGGATTATTTCTTAAACAACTTATTGCAGTTATATTACCATTTATATCGTTTCCCGTCCGGCAGCAATTTGAAGGTTTATGTTCGATCAGTTTTCATTTTTCTTTTTAATAAAACAAACTAGGTTAATAACTTATTTGGTATAACCACATATTTGATTCAAATGCACATATACCAAATAGACACTATTCTACAACGCTATTTTAGTCAAACAAAATTACTACACTTTTATTAAAGATGGAAAAAAATACAACCAAAGTATCTCAATTAAGATTTTAAAAGTGTAATTTTAAAATAGGTTTTTTCTTACAAAGATGTAAAAGGTGGATAAAAATAATACATGTTTTATGCATCAGCGAAGAAAATCAATTTAAAATCAAAGACTGCGGGGAATGCTAATCATGTACCTAATTTTAAATTTGTTTTAACAAAAAAATTAAACTGTGAACAGAAGAATAAATAGGTTTTGGATAATTTAAATGGTTTGTAATGGCCTCAAAATAATGTTTCAACTATTTTTCTAACGTTAAAAAGTTGTACTACTTTTTATAACGTGTAGTTATAGTCAGCTAAGATGAAGACTTTACTACTGAAAAACCTTGAATTAGGTATATATTGAGTGTTTGTGGCAGTTTACTAAACCAGTTTAAAAATAAAGTTCATAAATTTCATATTATTACCACACACACACACACACACACACACACACACACACACACACACACACACACACACACACACACACACACACACACACACACACACACACACACACACACACACACACACACACACACACACACACACACACACACACACACACTCACACACACACACACACACACACACACACTCACACACACACACACACACACACACACACACACACACACACACACACACACACACACACACACACATATATATATATATATATATATAAACATAAAATGTAAACATATTAACATTTTGAAATGTTTGTTTATTAAGGTCAACAATGAGTGGTAAGTAAGGGATTTAGGTTTCAAATATTTGTCATTGGATATTTAATTATTAATATAATATTGCAGTTTAATGTAACTAGGATACGAGATGATTTATTTGGGCTTTCAACTTTAATATGTATGTTTTATATCTAGGTGAACAAAATAATGAAAATCATGAGAATCTGCGAATGGTGGGCATAATGAAGAATAATTTGTTTGCGAAGAGAAATGAAAATGGTTTTAAAACAAAATCGAGAGCGATGGATAAAATAAAAATATACACGAGCAAACACGATATTACCTCAGAAAAAATTGCAAAGTTAAAAGACAAAACAAAATATTTGAAGAGATTTTCAAATCGTGACAGGGGCTCGCACATTTGGCATGTTTATAACGACGGTGGCTACGTTAAGGAAGATAATATTTGGCCGTATGTCGAATTTATGAAAGGAAAACGAAGTTTGGATACCCATTACGTCAATAAAAGGCAAGTCCAACCTTCGTACCCTCCACATTCTGAAGCCTATGCTTCCTCTAATTTACAATACGCAGCTGCCTTAGCTGCAGCCCACAGATACGGGTATAATACAGGGACTCAGTATCCGTACCCATACGAATCAACTCAGCCACATTACGGGTACAGCACAAGCAGAAAAGCTTACAGCAGTTAATCATACCGAAGATCTAGAAAAATTTAACTAACCATACTGTAGATTTCATAAATGGTTCGTTCAGAAAAGTAAATTTAATGTAGCCGGTTAATTTAAATTTTAAACCATCCTCACTTTCATATGAAGTACTTTATTAAATAGCAAGTTTATACACATATATGTAAAAATATTGTCACAGTTATAGCTTTAGTACTTGTTATTATAAAATTTGTTGAAAGGAATCGAACAAAACTTGCGACAAACAAACAGGTTTTACTAATAATGACGATAAACTAATTAAGGGTTCTTTAACAACTACCGTTTTAGTATATTATAGTTTGTAACCTCTAATTATTTGGTTGTAGTTGTGTATCTGTAACTACATCTAGTTTCCCTTTTCCCTTTAATTTTAAGTTAACCTCTTTTTTATTTATTGTATTTTGTAATTACTTATTAATAATGCTTTAGTTTTAATTAAACAATTTCTAATTGCCAATTATAGCCTTCCTTGCTCCTTCGCCAAGAAAAATCATTCTTAAAAAGCGATTTCCTAATTTTTGAACCTGGTTCCCTCACAATATCTGAAATAGTTTATTAGTTATTAATTTACCTATTTCTCCTCCACTTTGGTTTAGTAATAAGGATGATTAGATATTAATAAATACATTCTCAAATGAAAAATAATCTGTTTTTTTAATTCAATTGTATTTAAAAAATTAAGTAAGACTACAAGAATATTTTCATGTTCAGCAAACAATTTTATCAGAAAATTTTAGAGTCTAGGACATTTCCTGAGCAAAGACTTATGTAACAACAAAAATAACTTTTTCTTTAAAACGAGAAGGTTTATCAATATATAAAAAACACAAATTTGTCCATACAGATTATCTAATTGATAAATAGAATATAAAATCATGGAAAAAAATTTTACTGGCCGAATAATGTTGAAATCGTGGTGAAATTACCCAAGGAAATGCTTCTCTTAAAATTAATGAGGTGCAGTTTCAGTTTTAAACCACAGGTGACTGTCTATTCAAACTATATTTTTTGTACTTTAATTTTTAACGTGTAAACCACTTTAGTGGACATTATTAAAAATGTAGAAATATTATATCACAATTCAGTAGTCAAATTTTCATAAGCTGTACAAATGTTTGAATTTTGTAATCCATTACGTTCGGTCTAATCTTATTAGTCACTTAAACAATAGTTTGAGTATCCGAACTTTAAATTTTGTAAATTTGTTAAAGCTTACTGAGGCAGAACGTTTTCGATCGCTATGTGCGGATCTTCATCAGTCAACTGTACAAATTATCTGAAGTTAAAAAATAATGAATAATGCTAACCGTTGTTTTGAGGTTATATAGTAATATAAATAAAGAACAATAACCTTTTGTACAGATATTTAAACGCCATTGCTGTACGAACATACAATATATTTGTAACCTTCTGATGACGCTAACAGTGATAGCGATAAATACATTATGGGTGTTGAAATATTTGTAGCAAGGGTCATTGTTCTTTATTTATGTAATTATACTACAGTACTCAGTATAGAATTTGTTATATAGAAGGTTTTATTACTTTCTGTATTGTGCATTAGCATTATTGTTAAATGTATATTTTAAATAAAATAAAATATTTAGGCCTATTAATAATATAATTATTATATTGTTTTTAATATATATGTTAACGGCCAATTAAGTATTCTATAATACTGATTTGTTATTGTACATATTTAGCTATATTTATCAATTAAGTTAATTGAATATAATATAAATTGGGCATATCACTTAAAATTTAAAACTTGATAAATTGTGAAATTTAAATTTAATATGTGTAAATATAGGCCTACAGTAATAAATAAGGTTATTTACTTTCTGAATTGTAACCTTTATTTAGGCTTTTATGCAAGACATTAGAATATACAATAAATATTTAATAAAATCTTAAATTATTCACTCAATTTGAGGTCATTTTATCGATTTTAATAAAATTGTAATGACTTTCATGGTTTTCACTCTAACTCTCAACGTAAGAAGTTACATTTCGGAAGTTTTAATTTAAAAAAATATAATTTCAATTGTGAGGAAGGCTTTTTTGAATTGTGAATTGCGTTGTCAGTATAGACCTATGTCAATGATACAAGCTATGTTGTAAGTAATTGTTAAAAATGACTGACATATTGTTTATAATTTTGTGAAACATTACATAACTGTGGAACATGGTAGGGACTTCGATTTTGTGCTTTTAATAGCATAACTAAACCTTACAGAGTTTACTTATTCTTGCTTGGGGATATTGGGTTCTTACTGCAGGTAAACTGAACAAAAGTAATTTTCTGGAAGAATTTCTTAGATACTATAAGAAATTAATTTTCAAATTAAAATTTCTTAAAACGATGCATAAATACGAATGTATTTCTAAAAGAGGCAAATTCTAATTTCTGATGTTTAAAAGTTTAAAAAATATATTTGCCTTTTTTTTAATTGGACTATTTAGTAATTTTAAGGTTGGATTTAATTAGAATTTCGAAAATAGATAAGGCGAACCACAAATGTGTTTAATCAGTATTTTCAATAACTTTTGTATTTACACTCTTAATTTTTTAAAACTAAGTATAAACTGAATTATCTATTGCATATAACACAATGCGAATTGCAATACACATTTCTGCATTTATAGTTCAACTTCTTAATAAAACTATATTTGGTAAATTCGATAAAACTTCATTAATTAAAATGGAAATTTTCAACTGAAACCCTAGCTTTACCTAAGGAAAGAGTTGTCAAAGAACATTCCTTTCTATAAACATATTTAATATTGCTGGGACTTTCTCTTTATAGCACAGTCCTTTATAAATTCGAGCATAAGGATTACTTTCAACAAAACCGCTCGTGAAATCGCCTATAGTTGTTTCAGAAAAGTCCATGGGCTTATCTCGTTCACCAACGCAGATTGGCAAGAGAGCCACGGCCACCACCAAACCAAAACAAGCAGTCCTTTGTAAGTCTTCCTCCAGTTGCTGTAAAGTCAGAATCTGTTGACTTCCTAATCGAGACAGAGTCTCATTGAATGTGGACACGTAAACTTCCTTGAGCAGCTGAATGCTGTTTAAGTCTCTTACACTAGAATAGAAAAACATCTGCAAGTCCATGGCTGGTGTAGTCCAGCGACACATCTGCCAGTCAATCACTCTAATATCAATTATTTCATCGTCTTTATTGTTGTATAAGAAATTATTTGTCCAAAAATCACCGTGGTTTACAACATTCACCGACGAAGAAGGTTTAATAGCTTCGATCACCTTTTCCACAATGTTCACTGAAACTGCGCGAAGCCGTAAAGCGATATGTTCAAGTCCTGGCCACTGTTCGATTTCGTCTGCAAGGAGCTTAAATGCATTTTCAACGAATGACGCCTGCACTTTTCCGTTTCGCTTGTAAACAGTTTCTTCGTCAACTACTTCAAATAGTTCTGGGCGTTTATCGTGCAGCACAACAGATCCCGCTTGAAATTTGGCTAGCGCCTGTAATGCTCTGATACAGTGTTGATGGTCCAGTTGCTTTACTCTGTCGGCCATTTTATAGCCTTTAACTCTAAGGTCCTCCATAATTACAACGTCCTCACTCTCTGTACAGTAACTCGTGGGTGTCACGTGAATACCTATTAAATCCTCTACTAACGGTATGATTGATCGATACATGCTGAGTTCCTTTTCCATTGTTTTGAATTCTTGCAAAATCTCTGACATGACTCCTTCAGGAAATGACTTTGTTATAAAGGTAAACGATTCTTCTTCACCGTCATGCTTTCTTCTAAAATACACTTTAACTCGATGAATTGCGCTGAAGTAGTTTTCGCCTAGAGGAACGGCAGGTTCTGCTTCGTGTCTTGTAATTTCGATGTCCGTCTCTGATAAGTCAAGTACTTTGCTCAGCAGTGTTGTATTTAACCAAGTTAGCTCTTCAACCATGATGTTCTATCTGAAATCAGGTTAACAAAACATTTACACCATGTAATACAAATTAAAAATTGTATATCCAAAAACGTACCATCTAATAAGAAATGTCATATTATTACTAAGAAAATGTAAAAAAACCTATACATTCCTATTTAAAATCATTAAGCATACACATGTTTTTTTCTTTTTTAACTGATATGTATGTAGTAGTGTTTGTTTATATATTCATTGAAAAAATTATACTTCAACATATAAATAGATATATATATATATATATATATATATATATATATATATATATATATATATATACATATATATATATATTTATTTATTTATATGTAAAAGCGACCATAACAAGAGACTTGTCCAGCCGATGCGGAGTGGCTCACTTGATATTTAGTCACTGCTATACGTGTCGGTCCGCTATAACTGTTTTGTTTACCACTGTGCGTATGAGAGAAAGTATTTTTATGAACACTCTTTTCTACAAAGATAGTATTTTGTAAGAGTAATTAATATTTTTACCATTGTAATTGTTTACACTATAATTATTTATGCTGGGAGCTTCGTACGATCACACGCAGTAACTTATATTTATTGATATATGTTTTGTAAAGAAAACATATGTCTAAAGAAAGCTAGTAAGACATAAGCATATGCACCTATTTTTACGAGGCAATCTAGCGTAAATATCAAAACTATTATAAATCTGTGGGTAACTGATTACAGGGATTACTGTGTACGTGTATTTTTAAAATGAGCATGCAAACTCAAAGAAAAATTAAACAAGGAACTCCAATAATAAGCAAAAAACAGATAAATTAATGAGGGGCAAGGCATACATTTCTATTAGAAAACATGGGAATTAATAGTAATTTTTGTGTGTCCTTAAAGTTCATCTAAATAAGTAATCAGTTTTTTTTTTTTTGTTAAGGCAAGGAGTTACGAAAATCTTTCATTAGATTTATCCTGTTCAAAATACAGATTTGGCGCCTAATAAATTAATTATTTGTTTAATTTGAATAAATAAAAATTCTAAAATGTAATTAAAATCAATTTAAATTAATTTTATTATTATTAAAATCATTAAGAATATTTGATACTAAATCAAGTTATTATTTTTAAATAATTTTATTTCGTAACATAACATTAAGAGTTCTTTTAGTGACAAAGCAATGCTATAGTTGGCTTCAAAGTAGATGGACTAACTAGCGTTATATTATGTGTAACCAAACGAATAAAACCCAAACATTAAAACGTGCAAAGACAGGCACACATATGTAATGGTAGTAATGTATTCCTACAAACATTCGCCCGAAAGGAAAAGTAATGGATTGTAATTAGGTTGTGTGGTAATGTTTGGTTAGAAATCCACACGCACATAGTTACACGTTGAGGCTCAAGTGCTTAAATATGCAGGGTTTTAGGCAAATTAAATTTTAGGGTCACGAGAAGTCAGTGACAGATGATGCGTTACACGATTGCATTGACCTTGTACGAATAATTTCATTACATTCATACACTACCGAAACAGCATTAGTTTTTACAATTTTGCTAAATTAAGTATTCCCAACAACAAAGGAGAAACGGGATTAGTCCCTCGAAGGGTATTTAGGTCTGTTAAAAAATTGAAACTAGTGATCAAGAGCATATTAAAAAAATGAAGGATTTTTACGGAACGCCATGTCTGTAAGATAAAATTAATTTGATGAGTTGTAAGTGCCAAATACCTAGTAAGAATATAAAAGACCATTGTCAATAAAATTGTTTTGTTGAACTTGTAATGTAAAGAGACAAAAAGAAGTAAGTTATGCAATAAGACTTTTGAAAATTTGAGGTATTTTGAAATCAGAAATAATTAGGAAAACTAGCAGATGATAAAAAATGCATTGCGGTTTTAAGGGGGCTGTGGGAGGGGGAAAATTTTTCAAATACGCATGGTATAGGATTTTTTAAAAAATTGATAATGGTAAATCATTAAATTTAAATATAGGCCTATACAGGAGAAACTGTACTTTATCTGTAGTGTCTTTGCTCTTATATGACCCAAATGACTAACAAGCTTCTAGGAACTCGACTACCCCTCTGGACTGGCTCGCCAGCCTGACCAATCACAAACTCATCTACTAGGCACCAGTGGCGGCTCCTGCCCAATTACATTGGTGGGGCTCATGACAAGGGGTCTCCCCAGATTTACGAGGTGCGGAGAAAATTTTGAAATTTGATACCCATTTAACTCGTTTTATATTCTAAGCACCTACAACTTTTATTAAGTTATACTTATTGATTAATATATTAACATTGCTATAACTAATAGACCTATTACGGTGTGATTTACGAAATGTTGTAAGGTTGGGTAGTTAAGTGATCGCCTATTGATTGTTAAAGCGTCGAGTACTCAACGAGTAGTGTGAATCATATTTTACTTTTAAGAGTATATTAGGCCACTGTGTATGCGCATCAAAGGATCTATAAATGGAAACAATACTTATCTAGTACATAAATATTATTCTTTAAAATGAGTTTAAAACAGTAGTTTCATAAACGAATATTATTATTAAATATAAAATTTGATTTGTTTACTTTGAGTCAAACGCACCAACATTTATTTGTGAGAACATTACAAATAAGCCTACAATGCTGCTTCCTAATCAGTAGCACTGATTAGTCATTCCTCAGCGCATGCGCAAGACGACGGGACTCCATCCCAGGCCACCCGTAACACTCGCATTGAGTGACGTCACCGCACGGTTTTGGCTGTTTCAGCTTATTCCATGCACACTCAATGCACTAGTCTGGGGCTCTCTGCTGTGAGCCCCGCGCGAAGCTTGCGGCTTTTTTCGTGTAATTATTTATATGTAATTGTGTGTATGGATAAGAATGTTATTGTAATTAATGAGTTAGGTATAAAATTTCTATTTGATGTATCTAGTTTGAAGTAATGTTAATAACTGTTGTTTTGACAGGTGGGCGTGGCAACGCCCACAGTATAAATATAGAATTGTAACCTTAATTTCACCTTAGGAGTAAGTTAGAGTTTGTAGTAGCAACACTCACTGTTGATGATGACTTTGTCATTGAAACCCGTATGAGTAAATAAATGATTAATTTGTGAGTCTTGTGTATGTCTTATTTGTTTTAATGTACTTTTTTCATTGTAGTTGTTGCTTAAGAGTCGGCTATTGCTTGATTGATTAAGAAGACAACTGACTACAACGATTCCCTTGTTCGGGTAACCAGTTTTATGTTGCTTTGGGTTGTTTTACTTTATATTGTTTCTTTGTTTGTGGTATGCTTTAATATAATGTTGTAGGTTTAGGTTTTACTTTAATAAAATCTGATAATTTTCTGTTTAAAAACTAAAATAGAAGAAGACATGGTTTACCTATTATAAATACCAACAAACGTACAAATACACATTGATTTGATTGAATGGACATTGCTGATAATAGTTCGATGGCTAAGTCCTTTGAAGCATAGGTGAGTAATCCTCTGTAAAATATGAGCGGTGTTTAGATAGTTACGAGCGTTTAGGTAGAAAAGAGCGTAGAAAGATAGCAAAGTATCAACTAAAACCCTTAGCAACTTCATCGCCATTGATGTAACTGCCAGGAGGACTTGGAAAGCCTAAGCTTTCTTTAGGACTAAGATCCTGGACTGAGAATACCGAAAATTCTCAAGTCATGATTGGTAGTTTACTCATCAAGTTATGACGAGAGATGGTGCAGAATGTAAATATGTTCAGGCATATTGTAGGTATGTTCAGATAAAAACATATCTTATTGATTGACCAATGTGCATTTCAATACCTTTCAAAGTTCTTTAAAAATATCTGGATGCAACCAATTATATCAAAAACATAGGCTATTAAATAAATAAAAAATACTAAACCGACATAGTAAACACAAAAAATCACATTAAAGAAAAGCTTTAATCTGTAAAAGTAGCAATATAAATCCAAGTAGCTAAGTAGGTTGCAGTTTCCACTAGCACGTGAAATTTAATAGATTCCAATAAAAGTATTGTATTATTGAAGTTATCTGTATAATTTTATACAGCATTGTAAGTTGGCTTTCTTCAAATATAGAAGTTTCATAAAGTTTAGACAAAGCACAATTTTTTCCAGGAGATTCAAAAGCACATTTTTATGTAGTAAACTGTCTAATTGTATGTTTCAATTTGGTGATAATTCATTGCACATAAGCTTGTATTCAAGATAATAACCGACCTACTGATTGTTAAAAATATGTTCTAAATGCGAATGATATTTCTATTTTTAATTTGGTTGCTTCTGGAATTTACAAAAAGAGACAAACAAAATTTTACCGTGTACGTTGTAAAATATCTGTCATAGATTTTTTGATGAAAACGTTTTGTATCACTCAACGTTTCGAGAGTAATAATCAACTGTCGCTGTGAAGTATATAGTAATAGAGTAATATAAATAAAGACCCAATTAAATCAGCCTAAATCATGTGAAATTATAAAAGTCAACATGAACTTGATCCATCACAATAAACAACGTAATAGCTGAGACTCGTGTGACAATACAACAAGCAAAACATACAAATAGAACTTTAAACACAAAGATAGAAATATATTTTCAGACTTAGCTAAATCCAAAACATCAAGCTACCATTTAACTCTGATTGTCAAATTTAAAAAAGTTTTGTTTTGACTTTATTCATTATTATGTAACGTTACTTAATTCCAATAAAGTAACTTGTACTTCCTGGGGATTTGGCTGGTAATAGCCAACTTTAATGGTTTAACAACAGTTGATAAACCTGATAATAATGATTACCATTTGGTTAACATGATAATGATTACCATATACTTCATGCAGAATATATTTGGACTTGAATCTTCCACACTCATGAAGAATTATATTAATGCAAGAAGGAAGGTTACTAGTGAATTTCAGTTACGTGTAGGAGGAACGAAATTTTACCTTCTCATATTAGTAACTTGAGTGTTAAAGTAAGGACTTTGACAAATCAGTTTTTGAAATACCGTCTTTAAAATAAACAAAAAATATTTACTTGATTCACATATCCGTTTAGTGTCCTTCACAAAAAATACTTGTTTGCTTTAACACTTCCTGCAACTATCGAGTGCTGTCAATGTAGTCACGGAATCGCAATGTAGTATACAAATTGTCTACTTTATTTACTTACAAGGTACACAAAGAGAACTTGGACTGATAATTGCAAAGCCTACTCATAAGGATATGTAGAACCAAGTCTTGCATTGTAGACGTTTTAAAAAGCTTTGTTTTATTGTATTTACGCACTATAAAGATTGCATTAATGTTGCACACGAATTCATCATGTCTGTCAGTTATATACGACTAAGCCAAGGTTAGGTTAATGTCGACCTTGTTACAGCTGTTCACAAGGTTGAACTCTTATAGATAAATAATGCGATTTGATTAGGCGCAACATAATGGGTTTCCTTGCAACATTTGATTTATAAATAAAAGGAGGTTTAACCATAGTAAAATAACGATTCGCGCCAAATATAAGTAGTTATTTTACTAAGATTAAGCGTGAAATGTTGCCAATCGAGATGGGAAACCAAATTCACGAGAATAAAAAGAAATTCAAAAAAATCTTTCAAGGTAAAAACAAATCTAAGACAAGTTGGGTACTACTAGAAAAGCTTATCACTATATTTTAATTTCTTTAAAATTTTGTTCCTCACAAAACAGAGAAAGAAAGATTTCATTAATCTTAATTTGTAGTTCAATACCAAGTATTCTAAAATTAAAACTAATTTAAAATCATTATTTTGGAATATCTAAACTGTAGCTACCCAAATCAGTTTTTGTTTTAGCTCTCATCACATCAATAAAACTCATGAGTTGGCTTCAAAATCCTTACAATTAAGGAAAATAACACACCGAATTACAAAACTTCTCATTTCTAAAGTTGTTTTGTACTTTATTTTAAAATAAATTTTCTAACAAAAATATTTGTCACGTATATTAACGATTTTCTATGTCTTTAAATATAAAAATTATACGTATAACTACCGTAATTATACAATAATAATTACAACGTGTGACGTTTTTGAAATAATATAAGTAAAATTATAATTGGTTTATCATTTAATGTGTTGACCATATTTGAAAACAATATTTATTCTGACCTATTTAAATTATCATAATGAATTTGTATTTGAATCTTTTAAGCAATTGCTTTGTAAAATCTTATATCCTTTTGTATCTAACGGAATGTCTGTACAAAGAGTAGGCTTTTTTATACTTCTTAATAACGCCAGTAGGCAGGCGAAACCGGGTTTTCACAAACATTTCCTTCGTGATTTCCAAAAAAGCATTAAGTTTTTATGACTAGCTATTGGAGGTTGGTTACCAGGGATCGTTCTGAAAATATTTACGTTATATCTAACTTAGTTTTTATTCATTTAAGTTTTTTCTTGCCTTTTTGGGATGACACAGTATCTTGAAGTGCATCTACTGCAAATACCTCAATCTACTCATTCATGTCTGCGGGTGTATCTGAGGCACTGAGTCATTTTTAACGTAAACAATGTATAAGATAATTTTTCTACTAGTATAATCCGCGTATATTCGCTTTACTGTATCCGTGCTCTATAACTCTGAAATAAAGGGAAATGTTTATATAAAGGAGAATCAAGTAAACCTGTCACCATTCTTAGACAAGAATATTTTCCAGTAATAACTATAAAAGCCAACATTTTACATTTGTGTGAAATTTGTGGAGAAGATTTTTCCGACATCTCGCATCGTGATGTACTAAAATTTGTTACACACATCATATCGTGAAATCTTTCAAGCTGAGTAACAGAAACAGCAAGAACACACAATGCACTATAGTTTAGCCTGTTTGGAGGACTGGGAAGCAGCAGAACGCTTTAGAAGTAATTTATTACGCGCCTCCATCAAATCAACAATCAAACAAGGCTTAAATGTCGAAGAATTGGGACGAGCGTTGGCAACGCCAGTACTCAGGAACTTAATAAATAGTTAGACGTACAAATAATCTTAATTTCGATGATATTTCTGCTTAATATTATTTTAACAATTGAAATATTCTTGAATCTTGTTTCCAAGATTATTATCAATGTTCTTATTGTATAGTGTACAATATGTATAAAAAATTGTTTTAGTTTTGTAGCCTGGCGACTCTGATAACTTCCATCTGATAATTGTTTTATTTCTAGTAAGCCTATTATAGCCTATTGTAAAAGAATGGCCTAAGAACGATTTACCTTGTGTAACATACTATATATTGAAATCAGTATCTACTTTAAGTTATAGCTCTCGCCACATTTAATTAAAATTCTTTATAAAAAGAAAGTTGAGTTTTATTAAATCATTGTACAAGGTTCTTCATCAAAATTAAAGACAGTATGTTTATTTTCATTTTCACTACTTTATGATTGTAAAATAGTTTTTCAGGAATTAAATAAATAAACCTATTTAAGCTTATTTCCCTTTTTTTATTTCATAATTTATTGTAATTAGCCTGTTTTGAAGTATGGTCCACGATAATACCCAAAGTTTTCATGTATCCCTCAATTTCATACATAGTAGAAGTACCTCCTCCAGTCAATCGCTTTCCCTCGAATGTACTATGGGAAATTAATAAAATTCACCCGTCTTAGGAACACTGGCAAAATAAAAAGAAAATTCTTGCTTCCTTTCTTCATTTAGAAACAAGGAGATGTTGTAAAGTGTATAGAACACGAAAAAAATACATGCCTATTTTGCATGAACTAAAAAGTTTTATCTATTTTAAAATCCGTTTCAATTAAAGAGAAAAGTTCTAAAAATAAATAATATTTTAAGAGTGGAATAAAATTCTTTGGATAGTTATTTGTACCTTGAATTGGAGTAGGGGTCTACGTGTGTTTACCACAGGCATATTATATATATAATATGTGTGTGTGTGTGTGTATGTGTGTGTGTGTGTGCGCGCGCGCGCGCGTGTATGTAAAAACATAGAACGGAAAAAGTTCTTTCTACGCTTGCGTTAGAAATCGGTAACGTGATAAAGATTCGTAGCAAATTAGACTTTTTAATAAATAATTATTCCAGTTTCGATAACACTTATGGCTAGAAAATATTATTAATTTCATAATAAGCTATTATTATAAAAATGGTTTATTAATTAATATAAGTAGTTATTCTTCCAACACGAACAACTCCGGAGTCTACTGCGAATATTACGCTTGCAAAATTACGTATTGAAAATCATATGTTCGAGACTAAGCTTCACTAGCGCTATCTGTTGTTAAAACGTTTAGACGTTTACGAGGGTATGCCGAGGGCATTAAAAATTAAAATTTTATTTTTTATTTACAATAAAAGACGAATTAACTTAAGTAAAAGTCTAATTTAATAGTAAGTCCTAATTTAATAATATATTGTCGATTTTTAACCCAAAGTTCTTGAGGGTTGGGGGGGCGATCGTCCCATGCCCCCCCCTTGGATACGCGCCTGGTTTACCACCTTTGTATTTACATCTTGGTTGCTTTGCCTCTGTACTCTAGGATTAAAAATACAGTATCTGGAAGATAAAAAATTATTATATGATAAAATTATTTTGTTAATTTATTTTTGAAAATTTCAGGTAGGTTAAAATTAGAAATTATTAAGAAAACTAGCAGATGATAAAAAATGCATTGCGGTTTAAAGGGGCTTTAGGAAGGAGAAAATTTTTCAAATTCGCATGGTATAAGGATTATTTTTAAATTTGATAATGGTAAATCATTACATTTAAATATATACAAGAGAAACTGTACTTTATCTGTAGTGTCTCTGCTCCTACATTACTCCCAGATGACTAACAAGCTTCTCGGAACTCGACTACCCCTCCGGACTGACTCGCCAACGCCAAACATCTAATTTCTAAGAAGGGAATATTATGTGCAATGTAAGCGGCTATATTGTATTAAATAATGCAAAAAATACTAGTAGCCTACTATCTGAACTGTATAAATATAAGGAAAAATAAATATATGAAGATTTTATAGAATAGAACCTGTTTGAAAATTTGTACTTAAAAACCCACCAAGTGGGTTTTCGGTGCTCTTTGTTAGAAAATGAATTACTGCTAGTTTACAAATTCGGTTAATAGTCGAGCAAGTTACAGTGGCAATCATGAGAACGTATTGAGTTCACAAGTGTAGGAGGCACATAATTTCATTTCTGAATTGGACGGTTTAGTTTGTAAACATTTGAAATTAAATCACAACAAGAAATTCCTTCACAATGAAAATGCAAACAAGAAAGAAAAAAGATGAACAAGTGCGAAGAGTTGAAAGGTTATTTTGGCGAGCAGAATATCGTAATAGGAACTTGTGCCGGAGCACAAGTTGAAAATTTTGAGTTCGTATTCATGAGATTCCTACATAATTTATTTGTTTCCTAGTTTTTTTTTAGACAAAAATCAGAAGATAATTATTATTTCATGCTTGAACATTATCTCTGACAATTAATTTGTGAGTTCCGCAGATTACTCACAAAACATAAAAAAAATGTTGTGAAACTATGCATTTACATTTGCCACCAAGTATGATGAGTCCCGGCAATATGATGTGCACTTTGGTTTCCTTAGTGGTACTATAATCTCATATTATGGTTACATATGTTATAACACTTGCTGATAACGTTACAGATAATGTGTTGTTTGTTTGTTTGACGTCTGAAAGTGTTTGGAACTGAGGAGCTACATTTTACCATTAAAATAAAAAACAATATTCTGGTACGAACAAAACAAAATAATATTAAATAATTTAAATAATATTTCATTTCAAATAAATTAAAGGTTTTAAATATTTTAAAAATATTTGTACTCAGTAACCTTTTTGTTATAGGTTATGAATATTCTTAGCCTAACCTTTTACGTTGGTTAGAACTAAGAATTTTATGTAGGCCTACATATAGGTGGATTAAACAAAAACTTCATTTCAAATGTTTCCCATCATAAATTTCTAAAATATAATTTTCAAAACCCAATGAAAATAAAATGGCATTGTATTTAGTTTTCAAAAATAAAAACCATTTTTATTTACATTGGATAGTTTTTTTACAATACACCCGTCAAATCAGGAAGTTCATTCTGCCCCATCCTGTATAACAGTTTAAAACAAATTTGAAAAAAAATCTGAAAACTAAAAATTTATGATTAAAAATATAAATTAAAAAAAATATTTAGTAACAACCCTGGCAAATTGCTTGAGTAAATAATTCAATAACTAGTTAATTTCATTCAGTCGACATTTGAACTGTGGTTTTGTAACATTTACTTTCGTAGTACAAACATGTCTATTCTTGATAATGGAGACGTGTTAAACTGTAAATGGCTGAACCGTTCTTTGGAATTTATTTTTGCCTTGTAACTGTCAACAGAGCCTTTATTATAATGTATAATATTTCAAATAAGAGCATATTAATGTTATTGTTACAAATCTTGAAATTGAGATATTAGAAATTAATAATTTAGGCTACTCATCTTCATTTCTGTTAGGAATATTTCTATATGTTTGAGTACAGTTTTCTGCCATTCCTAACGTTTCAATATTCTCCTTTGTTGATTCGTTTAAGAGTACGATTGAAGTTTTTGAAAATGGAGTTACTCTGAAACGAGTCAACAGAGGAAAATATTGAAACGTTAGGAATGGCAGAAAACTGTACTCAAACATATAATGAGATATTAGTTTATAAATTTGTACAGTAGTTGGTATAGATGTACGAGGCGCTTGGTTAAAATTTAAAAAGAAGATTTTTTTAATGTGGAAATTAATTATGTTAGAGTCTTAGTTGTTTTAATTTAATTCGGCATTTCTAGAATCATTTTCTAAATAAAAAAATTATTATTTTATTATAGTGACCTATGTCGTTTTAACAAAGTCGTCATATGTAACATGAATTGAAAAAAGCTTTTATAAATAAAAATAGTAACAGTAATTCAGATAGTATATACTAATTCTTTTCTGACCTCAAGCATATAAAAAATATTTCTTTGTAAACCAAATACAACGTATAAACGCAGAACATGGCGTATTAATATTTGAAATATTTTTAGGTAGATTAATAGCGTGACTAATAAGACTTGTGTAACTTGTGATTAATTTTTATAATGTAATAATGTTTATTTATTACTTACTAACTTACATATTAAGTAAAAGTATTATATTTGTTAATTCCATCTTCACGTTAGTTACTAGTTTTCACTAAAACACTTGTAAATATTTACAGACTTGCCTATAGTAGCATTGTAGACTTGTATTTACTGAGGACGGCCGCTCCGGAAGATGTGTCCCATTGTCAACTCGGACTGTAACTCAGTTGGCAATGGCACATACCTCTCGAAACGGCCGTCCTCAACAAATATAAGTAAGCGCTACTATAGTCAAGTTGTAAAACATTTACAAGTGTTTCAGCACAAGTATTGCTTTATTTGTATAGCAATTATTTTTATTGCTCTAGGTTCCAAAAACTTATAAATAAAAAAAATGTAAAAATCATTGCTCACCTTTCAATAAAAGTATTTTTACTCAATTCAATCAACCTATTATTTTTAAAACCTTCAAAACGATTTTCTCTTTTAAGTTCTTGACAATGTTTTACAAAAAATTGCTAATAACAATAGTTTGTAGACTAATGTGCTGATGTGCATTCTCAGTAGACTAATTACTGTACATTCCTGTTAGGTAATGAAGCATGAATTGAAGTAAATTCACAAATGTCCTTTTCACCAACTTCGTTAATTCCATTACCTTTTTTGATGTATAATTAATTTCATTTAGAAAGCCTAATTGGAGGGATAAAACACTGTACACACCCAAGTGACGTTATCGGGCTCGCAGGGAACACTCTGCGTTGGATGACATTTTTATTCGTCATTGTGAGTTTAGCAGAGCTACCTTCCAATTGTGAAAACTCCCTTCTCTCGCCATGGCCAAAAGGAGGTAACTGTTACTTTAATCATACCACTCAAAGTTTATACTTTGTTGAAAATATAATTTTAAATATAGTTTTATTAAGCGAATATACATTATAAATATTGTTAATAAAATAATACACGTGGTTTTGCAAATATATTAAACATTTCTTCAACTAATATGGGCAATTACCATCAGTAATCAGTTAAAACCTTTCAGAAACCATTCGATATTCAAGGGACAATTTTGTACCAAATTTAAAAGAAAATTCTATTTGTTACATTTTCAAAAATTTCGTAGTCAGCTTTAAAGTTTAAATATTAGGACTACCAATAATAAGGTTTAATTACTTTTCTTTCGTTCTTAAAATAAAATGCGAAATGAGTTTTTTAATTATTTGCTGTTATTACAATACATACAGAAACAAATCACAAATCTGATTTTTTTTAAGGTATTATTTGATGGTTTTAACGTAACAGATTAAAAATTTAACTAATTTGGGTTAAAAAAATTATTCCGACATGGTAAAAAAATTGTCTTACTTGAGTTATTTTTTTAAAACCGAACGGAAATGAAAATTGTAAACCTCGGCATGACCTACCTATTATTTTTATTTCAAATGATAGTTTTCAAGAATTTTCTGTTAAAATATTCAAAACATACTAAATATATAATAATCAAGTACAAAAAGTTTAGAATTTTTCAATTTTTATTTACAAAATATTATAACACACGTTCCCAAAATGGCAAAAAACTTGATAACGGTATCGTGCAGTTATAATATGTCTCCAACGACAAAATAATTAATAATTACAGTTATGGTTATTGAAAATCTTGCGGTTTATTTATGCTAGCTACACTTTCAGTTGTTAAGATTAAAACCTGACTTCACTACAGAAATTTTCCACTAAACGCATACTCGGGAGTTGATCTATTGACAGTTACACAACTACCTAGAAAAATTATTCCTAATACATTTCAAATCATCGAACAATGCATTGAATTAATGGAGACTAATGGCAATCTCGACTGTTGAAGGATGTTAGTAGGGTTACACGCAAACTAGGTTTTTAGTTGAAAAGAGTCGAATTGAGTGTTTATTCTTGAATTTTCAAATCATGTACAATGTTGGAGTTTTTTTAAACGAACAAATTTAATATGGCTTATTTATTTTATTAATGTATATAATGGTCTTGAATGGATAAAGATGACCAAATTTCATTAAATAACTTTTTAAAGATCTTACGAAAGAGGTTGTGATGCTCAGGGGAACGCAGACAAAAGTGAAAACTTTTATAGAAACTCTACAGAAATGTTTAATTGAGAAAAACATTTAATTTTACGTAATGAAAAATTACCTAACCATTTGTCAACAGACGCGCCTAAGAATGTTTTCATTTAAAATATTGGATTAAAAATACCAAACTTTTTGTTATAGTTATACTGAATTATTTGTATTCAGATTTATCTAAATTTAAATACAAAATAATATATTTATTCCCTGAACAACACTATTTAATAATAAACTTTTCCTTAACAGTGTTTAATAAATAAAGTAACATGACCTACGTATTAAAACAGTTGTTTTACAATATAAAGTATAACATAAATTAAGCTGATATATTAAATAATACGAGTTATATACGATCGTATGTTATCCAAGGGGGGGGGGCGATCGCCCTCCTTGGAACTCAAGAACTTTGGGTTAAAAATCGACAATATATTATTAAATTAAGACTTTTTTCGATAATTAAGTTGCTATAGATTCTCAAATATAAAATCCCAACTAAAATAAATATAATAATAATTTTGTAACATTGTAATGCTCTTTGAATAATTACAAAAATAGAATCACTTATCAAATGCTAGTCTATGTTTATAAATACGCTCGAATTTTAACTTAATTTACTTAAGTTAATTCGTCTTTTATTGTAAATAAAAAATAAAATTTTAATTTTTAATTTGAAAATGTGACGCGTTTCCTCGGCATACCCTCGTAAACGTCTAAACGTTTTAACAACAGATAGCGCTAGTGAAGCTTAGTCTCGAACATATGATTTTCAATACGTAATTTTGCAAGCGTAATATTCGCAGTTGACTCCGGAATTGTTCTTATTGGAAGAATAACTACTTATATTAATTAATAAACAATTTTTATAATAATAGCTTACTATAAAATTAATAATATTCTCTAGCCATAAGTGTTATCGAGACTGGAATAATTATTTATTAAAAAGTCTAATTTGCTACGAATCTTAATCACGTTACCGATTTCTAACGGAAGCGTAGAAAGAACTTTTTCTGTTCTATGTTTTTACATACACGCACGCGCGCGCGCGCGCACACACACACACACATACATATTATATCATATTATATACACATACATATTATATATATATATATATATATATATATATATATATATATATATATATATATATATATATATATATATATATATATATATATATATATATATATATATATATATATATATATATATATAGGCCTATATATATAGAATGCATCGATCGCCCACCCCCTCAAAGCAAGTCGCGCCTGGCATAGCATACTCTGATGGAATTTATACAGAAAATATTAATCTGACGGAATTTATACTAGCGAGAAATTGTATGATTATGTCTATCCAATACGATTTTGTAGGTGTCGCTATAAAAAATTTAACTTCACATACATTATTATAAACTTACTTAAATACGTTGAAATTTACTAGTTTTATAATTAATAAATACAGAATAAAATACCTATGAACTAAATTCATTGGGATTTATTTAATATCAGAGTAACACACAATCTTTTAAATGTTAAAAAAACGCACAAATTATATTTTATTATTTAAATAGAACACTGTCGCTTTTACATAGAGCATCTAGTTTTTTTCCGTTTTGAGAACGCGTGTTGTTTTTTTAAAATAAATATTGAAAAATTCAAAAATTCCTTATTTTAATATTCTTAGTAAATTTTGATTATTCTTACAAACAAATTATAATTTCAAAAAAATAATAAGTGAGGTATACCGAGGTTTTCAAATTTAATTTCCGTTCGGTTTAAAAGATAACTCGAGTAAGAGAATTTGTAAACCATATCGGAATAATTTTGTCAACCATAATTAGTTAAATGTTTAACTTGTTACATTAAAACCCTCAAATAAATCCTTAAAAAACCAGGATTTGTGATTTGTTCCTGTATGTAAATATTGTAATAAGACCAAATAATTCAAAAGCTACTTTCGCATTTTATTTTTAAAAATGTTTCCTTTTGCGCCCACATTTTAAGTATAATTTGGGTACCTAACGCTCTTTTTCACCATAGCATGCGTTTGATGGACACTGAACATTTTGTTTTATTTCAACATAAAAGAAGAATAATTATATATTTCATTTAACAATCGATAAGTTTCAGATAAGATTAAATAGGCCAAAAAACTATTTGGTCTATTAAAAGAATCTTCATAGCGTAGTCGAAAGATAACAGCAAATTATCAAGTACAGGGACAAAATTTGTTGCCATTATCAGCTGTTAAGTTTATAATCTGGTTGTTATTTGTTCCCAAAAACCGTTATCTGAGGTTAAAAGTCAGTTCAACAGTCCCAAGTTTTATTCTTCCGCTTTATGGAGTAGAAGATCTCTGAAAGAATGGTATAACATACACAGTTGGTAAAAACATGCCGTTTTTAGTGTCTTTATTTACATTATTTCTTTGAGAATAAAATTCTCTGCATATTATACTCAACATTTTTTTTTGAGGAAATTTTTATTTATAGGAAATTTAACGGAGTTATTGTAGTCCAAACGCAAAAAGTGTGTTTTCGACCCTAACCTTTTTTGCTTTACCCTCATTTTCTCCTAAAATATTTTAAATAGAGTTGTGGTTCAGGTTTTATACGATTTGGCAGCTCATTTTACATAAAAATTATCTAATTACCAAACTCAAATTAACTCTCTAAAAATTTCAGTGTGAGTTAATTTCACTGAGGGAGAATATCAGGTTAAATCTTTGACTCTGTATAACTCGCCAACGAAGGAATTCCGGACCCATGGTTATATGATCTTTTTTCATTATTTTGATGAGAAGAATAAGCTTGTGCAGTATGGCAGATTCCTCCTGAAACACCCTGTATAGGCTCAGAAGTTATTATTTTATTCGTTTTATTAAAATCTCATTTTTCATATTCCATTGGTATTATTGTATCCATTAAAGTTTGTTTTTAGGAAATTGCTAAACGAAGATGGCAAAACAATGACTTAGACAAGCTAGGTATATTAGGTCGCCTCTTAACTTTTGACACTAACCAATAAATGCACTTTTAAATTACTATACTATAATTAATTGCACTACGATAAGTACAATTCTCATCTTGCAGATAATATTTCCGTTTTTGTTTCTTACAATGACTTGTTGTGACTTCATTTTAAATAAATCCAATCATCAGTTTAAAACAAATATTCCGTAGTCGGTGTTTGAGTAATTAGGCATAAAAAATTGTATAAAATTTGAAAATTGTTGTAATTAATTAGTGTGTAGAAGTAAATACAAGAAGCAAAACCAAGAACTTCTAGTGATTTATTTAATCATCCTCTTGTGTACTGACACCTAACTCGACTCCTATCTGGACTGAGTAGACACCACATCTGCTGAAGCAGGACTTTTCCGGACAAGCAATTCTAATTCACCGTTACCGAAATTTTCCTCTATTTCCAGCACCATGCGATCACTATACCTGTTTCTTAGTCCTACTACACCTACCTATTCTTACTTATATTCCTTGATAGCAGAGGTTGTAACGCAGAAACGACTCTTTACAACCCCGATAGAGAGCCTGTCTGCTTCAGGTAAGACACCTTCCACATGTGATGCCACGAAGACCCGAGAATGGCTCTACCAATTATGTAGAAGTAATACTGTATTTTAAAAAAGTTAGGTTAGTTAAATTTTGAAAATAAATATTTTTAATAGTCTTTTATTCAAAGATTTCACCTAAAAATTCAAAATGAAATATTTGTTTACAGAAAATATCTGTCATTATGTACGTAATTATCTAAAGGATCAAATTCTATTTTTCTTAATTCAGATTTTCGTTCTTGCTATAAATTTGTTTTAATTTTAATTGAATAAAATATTACGATCTAAATTAATGTTGTTATTTTCAGGTGGAATAAAGATCTGATACTGACAAGTCTATAATTAAAATAAATAGTTTTTGGTCTCCGGATCATAATAAAAAATAGCGTTTTCTCGTTATCTGTATACATCTATACTAATATATAAACATCTAATGGTGTGTGTGTGTGTGTGTGTGTTTCTCAACCACGTAAAAATTACTTTACCATTGAGCTGAATATTTACATGGACATTTTTTGGTTAACAAACCGGGCTATTTTTATCTAGAAATTTCGTCAGGGCACCATCCCACGGGCCTTGAAAACCCTAAAAACACTCAATTTTCTATACTCAATTTAATACTTGACTTGGCTTAATTAGCTGATAATCACCCATAACAGTTACTTTTAAACACATTTAAACAGCTGATAGTAATTGTTTGTTATTCATCTTTCTAAGTTAGTTATACTTTACAAATGTTATGTAACAAGCAGAAGTTTTTCCTCCTTTGGTTTTCAAAACAATAATCAGTTAGTTTATAGTTTAATATTTTTATTGGGAACTAATCTATATTATTATATGCAAATCTAATAGAGCCTGTCTGTGTGTGTATTACTCAATCACGTAAAAAATACTGGAGCCATTGAGCAGAAATTTGGTGTTTATTTCCCGTTCCCACGTGTTTGATTTTAGCGAAATAAATTATACACGGTGACGCAGAACATCATCAGAGATACGAAAAAAATTATGAAAACTCCCCGTCACGCTTCAAAAATTTGAAAAATTGTAATTACCCCCAAACGTGGTTCTAATAGTGCTGGTAAAAATGCACATTCACCACTCCCAATACAATGCATATAAAATGAATCAAAAACATGCCTTAAGGCCAAATAGGTAATTATTATTTGTTATTACGAAGAAAGTTTAACTTTATATACCTATGAAGTATCCAGTCAGGATAGATTTGGTTATAATTTTATACGTTTAACCATATGTACACATGTAAGGCTAGAATAGAAATCTCGTGGCGTAGTATTAGGTCTTCGTTGTATCCCTGATGACTTTCTACATCCCCTGGTTTAATTTTTTCCCTCAACATCGAACACGTGGGAACGGGAAATCAATAACAGAAATTTTACATGGTCATTCTTAGGGTCCCTGGTTAACACATACGCCTATTTTTATTTAGAATTCCGTCAGGGCACCTCCCCACTGGCCTTGGAAACTGCCTTAACGGTAGGTTTATAAACTATAGTTTGATATATTTATTGGGATTTAATTTCAGTAAATTAAATTCAACCCAATTACAAATACAGATTAAATCAATACAAATATTCGTCAATCCCGTGCGAAGGACGGGTACTCTGCTAGTGGCCGATCATTTTCAATTCATTTATGAGGCAATTGAAACTTTATGTCACAACGTTTCAAAGTTAATACTGGGAAAACTTTGTAACCATTACATAAGACAAGACCTTCAAAAATTTAAAAAAAAAAACGGAAAGGGAAACGTATGAACCCAAAGAGATTAAAGCATGATTAGGCCTACCCCAGGATAGCGTATTGAGACCAACAGTGTACTTGGTTACACATGCCATATTCCAACGAGACAAGGAGTGAGCATCAAAACTTTTGTAGACGATACTGCATTATTAGCAAACTGATAAAGATATTTATATATAAATTTACTGACAAAGTCCAGAGAGCAATGAACAAAGTACTAGAGTGACTGATAAATGGAAAATAAAGCTAAATTATGGTAAGAGGGCCCGCATAAATTTCACAAATAAGATAGTAAAAAATCCACTTATATTAGACATTAATACCTTAAGTCTAAGTATGTCAAAGTATCTTATGTCAAAGTATTTAAACATAAATCTAGATGCTAATTTAAGATGAAAGCAACACATCAAAAAAGAAGAAACAACTACATATAAAAAACTCATATGCTAAGTAATATTCGCTCCTGGGTAAAAGCCTAGCAGTCACTGAATAATAAACAGAATCTAAACCAGTCTGTCTATATGGTGTCAATTATGGGGCTGTGCAAAATATTTCCTCAGACATTCCAGTTTAAAGTACTAAGCAATATGGTTAATACCCCTTGGTAGGTATATAAAAAAATAAATATATTCACTGTGGTCTATATATTTCAAAGTTTTTAGAGGAATTAGAGATGACCTAAAATATTGAAAAATAACTTCACTTTCAAACAAACACACAGGGTCTCCAACTGCTCAATAATAAACTGACGGAGATAAGATTGAAGAGAACTAAACCATTCCGGTTCGTATAGTGCGTTGTAATGATTAAAGAAGACAAAATTAAAGTGTCAATGCGTAAACTTTAGCTACTAGCCTATATGGGCTTGTAGGAAAATTAATGGTCGGTCTAATAACACCAGTTTTATTACAAAAATTAAATTACGATAATTGTATGGAGTAATAATAATTAAAATATATTGAACTCAAAGTCACAATCAATAATACATTTCTTCATAAGCGTTTCCTCATAAGAAAGTCATCTTCTTCAGTGAGTACAAACTAAAAATTTCTAAACTATAATCAACATTATAACTATAGTTCGGAGTTTTAGTTGTTATAGTTTAGAACTTATGATGTTATTATGACTCATGTTTAAATTCCGTTTCCTACCCAACCATATATTATCAGACTTACAACGTTGGTTTTCCTGTGTCAATTTATATTATGTATTCTTAATATACAGAGTTTCAACTAAATACTTGTTCACTTAGAAATATTTTACTTAAGTATTATAAACACTTACCCTAATATTTAGGGGTCACAGTGTAAGGATAGTAATAACGAACGTTAATGGAATATTAGATATTATTTATTTTTTAATCAAAAAACTATTTATGAATTACCACAGACCACAAAGAACCTATTTTATTTTTATATTTGGATTTCACCACTCTTCAATATTTTATGCTTTCATGTCGTTTTTAAAGTATTTTCTTTGCTGAGTAGAAATATTAAGTCTGTTTTCACCAATAATTTATAGTTTTATACAACCTGCCCTGATTATTATTACATTTTAACAAATTTTTTCAATAATATGGAGCTATATCAGAGGGTATTTTCATCATAAGTGGGAAGGCAGTTGGTATCACTGATCAAAAAATTGTTTTCGACTCAGTTCTGATCATGGCAAGAGTTCAACATCTGATGAATATTGTCCGAGTGAAGGAGAATCTACGCCTTAACATTTCACGATGGGTGAGCACGATGGCCTAACTCGATATTTAAGTCGTTCAAAGGAGGAAGCATTTAGTTTACGACTTAAAGCTAAAAATCTAGCTCAGGAGCTTTTTGCTTCAGTACACATCATTTCTTGTGGTAGGGTTTACTGTATTAAAATTGAGAGAACGATAGAATGTTTTTGTTTAATATAACCCATAAGAATATAATTTTGCTATAGACTCGTCTTAAAGTAATCTTAAGGAGTCCTATTGAACAATGGAAACTTGTACGGGTCCGTTCCAATAGCCCATTCAGTCACCTCTAAGAAGCTTACGGTAGAGCACTTATAAAAACTGTTCTGGAGTAGGTTCAATATGAAAACCACTGTTGGGAAGTCCGAGGTGATTTAAAAGTGACTGGAATGCTACTTGGACAATATGGTGGCTACAGGAGAATGCCATGTTTTATCTGTGAGTGGAACTGCTAAGCTAAAGGCAAGCAGTGGACAACTACCGGGCATTATACACATAATTTAAAACTTGCATCAACAAAAATTGTCAATGAATACCTTATAAAAAAGGAAGATGTGTAACGTCCCCTTTGGATATTAAAATACGGCCATTTAATACTATTTTTGTAGGCCGTAACCTAGGACAATGGTTTTGAAATAACGACGTCTACTAAAGGGAAGAATATCCGGATATCCTTTGAGGGAATTTTATAAAGATTCTTGAAAAATGACGAGGATCCTGAATAGCGACAGATTGTAAAAAGATGTTAAACAATTTTATGAAGCATATATGAGCATATTTCCTTCAACATTACATCGATTTCTTGACCAAACATTTTGGTAATGCGAGCCAAAACCATAAGGAAAATGTCAGGATATTAAGGATGTGGAAAGAGGTACCGAGAGAGGTGGAACAGTGTTAGATGTTCAGAGCTAAAGTGCTGTCAGTGACAGAAAGTAAAGATAAAAAACCAGTTTTTATCCACCTCAAAGGAAAAAATGCTGAGCTACTTTTAAACATATATAAACAGCTGATAGTAATTGTTTGTTATTCATCTTTCTAAGTTAGTTATACTTTACAAATGTTATGTAACAAGCAGAAGTTTTTCCTCCTTTGGTTTTCAAAACAATAATCAGTTAGTTTATAGTTTAATATTTTTATTGGGAACTAATCTATATTATTATATGCAAATCTAATAGAGCCTGTCTGTGTGTGTATTACTCAATCACGTAAAAAATACTGGAGCCATTGAGCAGAAATTTGGTGTTTATTTCCCGTTCCCACGTGTTTGATTTTAGCGAAATAAATTATACACGGTGACGCAGAACATCATCAGAGATACGAAAAAAATTATGAAAACTCCCCGTCACGCTTCAAAAATTTGAAAAATTGTAATTACCCCCAAACGTGGTTCTAATAGTGCTGGTAAAAATGCACATACACCACTCCCAATACAATGCATATAAAATGAATAAAAAACATGCCTTAAGGCCAAATAGGTAATTATTATTTGTTATTACGAAGAAAGTTTAACTTTATATACCTATGAAGTATCCAGTCAGGATAGATTTGGTTGTAATTTTATACGTTTAACCATATGTACACATGTAAGGCTAGAATAGAAATCTCGTGGCGTAGTATTAGGTCTTCGTTGTATCCCTGATGACTTTCTACATCCCCTGGTTTAATTTTTTCCCTCAACATCGAACACGTGGGAACGGGAAATCAATAACAGAAATTTTACATGGTCATTCTTAGGGTCCCTGGTTAACACATACGCCTATTTATATTTAGAACTCCGTCAGGGCACCTCCCCACTGGCCTTGGAAACTGCCTTAACGGTAGGTTTATAAACTATAGTTTGATATATTTATTGGGATTTATTTTCAGTAAATTAAATTCAACCCAATTACAAATACAGATTAAATCAATACAAATATTCGTCAATCCCGTGCGAAGGACGGATACTCTGCTAGTGGCCGATCATTTTCAATTCATTTATGAGGCAATTGAAACTTTATGTCACAACGTTTCAAAGTTAATACTGGGAAAACTTTGTAACCATTACATAAGACAAGACCTTCAAAAATTTAAAAAAAAAAAAAACGGAAAGGGAAACGTATGAACCCAAAGAGATTAAAGCATGATTAGGCCTACCCCAGGATAGCGTATTGAGACCAACAGTGTACTTGGTTACACATGCCATATTCCAACGAGACAAGGAGTGAGCATCAAAACTTTTGTAGACGATACTGCATTATTAGCAAACTGATAAAGATATTTATATATAAATCTACTGACAAAGTCCAGAGAGCAATGAACAAAGTACTAGAGTGACTGATAAATGGAAAATAAAGCTAAATTATGGTAAGAGGGCCCGCATAAATTTCACAAATAAGATAGTAAAAAATCCACTTGTATTAGACATTAATACCTTAAGTCTAAGTATGTCAAAGTATCTTATGTTAAAGTATTTAGACATAAATCTAGATGCTAATTTAAGATGAAAGCAACACATCAAAAAAGAAGAAACAACTACATATAAAAAACTCATATGCTAAGTAATATTCGCTCCTGGGTAAAAGCCTAGCAGTCACTGAATAATAAACAGAATCTAAAACCAGTCTGTCTATATGGTGTCAGTTATGGGGCTGTGCAAAATATTTCCTCAGACATTCCAGTTTAAAGTTACTAAGCAATATGGTTAATACCCCTTGGTAGGTATATAAAAAAATAAATATATTCACTGAGGTCTATATTTCAAAGTTTTTAGAGGAATTAGAGATGACCTAAAATATTGAAAAATAACTTCACTTTCAAACAAACACACAGGGTCTCCAACTGCTCAATAATAAACTGACGGAGATAAGATTGAAGAGAACTAAACCATTCCGGTTCGTATAGTGCGTTGTAATGATTAAAGAAGACAAAATTAAAGTGTCAATGCGTAAACTTTAGCTATTAGCCTATATGGGCTTGTAGGAAAATTAATGGTCGGTCTAATAACACCAGTTTTATTACAAAAATTAAATTACGATAATTGTATGGAGTAATAATAATTAAAATATATTGAACTCAAAGTCACAATCAATAATACATTTCTTCATAAGCGTTTCCTCATAAGAAAGTCATCTTCTTCAGTGAGTACAAACTAAAAATTTCTAAACTATAATCAACATTATAACTATAGTTTGGAGTTATAGTTGTTATAGTTTAGAACTTATGAAGTTATTATGACCCATGTTTAAATTCCGTTTCCTACCCAACCATATATTATCAGACTTACAACGTTGGTTTTCTCGTGTCAATTTATATTATGTATTCTTAATATACAGAGTTTCAACTAAATACTTGTTCACTTAGAAATATTTTACTTAAGTATTATAAACACTTACCCTAATATTTAGGGGTCACAGTGTAAGGATAGTAATAACGAACGTTAATGGAATATTAGATATTATTTATTTTTTAATCAAAAAACTATTTATGAATTACCACAGACCACAAAGAACCTATTTTATTTTTATATTTGGATTTCACCACTCTTCAATATTTTATGCTTTCATGTCGTTTTTAAAGTATTTTCTTTGCTGAGTAGAAATATTAAGTCTGTTTTCACCAATAATTTATAGTTTTATACAACCTGCCCTGATTATTATTACATTTTAACAAATTTTTTCAACAATATGGAGCTATATCAGAGGATATTTTCATCATAAGTGGGAAGGCAGTTGGTATCACTGATCAAAAAATTGTTTTCGACTCAGTTCTGATCATGGCAAGAGTTCAACATCTGATGAATATTGTCCGAGTGAAGGAGAATCTACGCCTTAACATTTCACGCTGGGTGAGCACGATGGCCTAACTCGATATTTAAGTCGTTCAAAGGAGGAAGCATTTAGTTTACGACTTAAAGCTAAAAATCTAGCTCAGGAGCTTTTTGCTTCAGTACACATCATTTCTTGTGGTAGGGTTTACTGTATTAAAATTGAGAGAACGATAGAATGTTTTTGTTTAATATAACCCATAAGAATATAATTTTGCTATAGACTCGTCTTAAAGTAATCTTAAGGAGTCCTATTGAACAATGGAAACTTGTACGGGTCCGTTCCAATAGCCCATTCAGTCACCTCTAAGAAGCTTACGGTAGAGCACTTATAAAAACTGTTCTGGAGTAGGTTCAATATGAAAACCACTGTTGGAAAGTCCGAGGTGGTTTAAAAGTGACTGGAATGCTACTTGGACAATATGGTGGCTACAGGAGAATGCCATGTTTTATCTGTGAGTGGAACTGCTAAGCTAAAGGCAAGCAGTGGACAACTACCGGGCATTATACACATAATTTAAAACTTGCATCAACAAAAATTGTCAATGAATACCTTATAAAAAAGGAAGATGTGTAATGTCCCCTTTGGATATTAAAATACGGCCATTTAATACTATTTTTGTAGGCCCGTAACCTAGGGCAATGGTTTTGAAATAACGACGTCTACTAAAGGGAAGAATATCCGGATATCCTTTGAGGGAATTTTATAAAGATTCTTGAAAAATGACAAGGATCCTGAATAGCGACAGATTGTAAAAAAATGTTAAACAATTTTATGAAGCATATATGAGCATATTTCCTTCAACATTACATCGATTTCTTGACCAAACATTTTGGTAATGCGAGCCAAAACCATAAGGAAAATGTCAGGATATTAAGGATGTGGAAAGAGGTACCGAGAGAGGTGGAACAGTGTTAGATGTTGAGAGCTAAAGTGCTGTCAGTGACAGAAAGTAAAGATAAAAAACCAGTTTTTATCCATTTCAAAGGAAAAAATGCTGAGCTAAAATTACTAGTGTTGATCTATATCAACCAGGTATGTTGGTCTATACCTGGATAAATTTTTGAAGAAATGAATACATATTACTACACAATTATCTAGCATTTGTTGTAAAAAAATCGTGGCTAGTAATTTTTGTTCTCATTTCGTAAGTATTAAGTACTTTCGGAAGTATTTTATAAAGCATTGAAAACTTTATTAATTTAAAATTTTCCCAATTCTTTTAGTTGATTGAACAAGATATTTACGTTTTTGCGATTCAAGTTGTTTTTAAAATCCACAATCGACAAATTTATAATCTATAGTTCTTATAATCGAAATAACTTTTGATTCGCCGGAAAATAATTCAAAATATACAAAATTTATTGTATGATTCAATTGTGAAAAATACTGGCGTCCAAGTCAAAATCCAGTTATATATTTGGAATAACCCTTGAAAATACAATTGGAATCAAATATATTTTTTAAAAATATTCGAAAACAAATTAATGCAGGGTGGTGTTACCAGTGTGTGGCCTACAATCTGATAACTTTGTCACGTTAGCGGTACGGTAGTGCGATCTTTATCAAGCCAGCCATTGACTCCAGTAGATGAGTAACCACTTTGTAATAACATAATTGTTAACAATAAATTATAAATTAATTAAAATTATTAATAAATGGAAAACTTAAATTTGTATTTCAACGCTTTTGTCTTTTGTAAAATCGTAGACAATGTTAATATAGACATTGTGTATTGCAATTTCGGATTTCGAAACAAAGCCCACGCTACATATATTATTACTATTTTGTTTTTAAAATTAACAACGATATTCAAGAATAAACTGAAAATGTACTGACGAAGACAAGGTCATCTCCGATTTTGTTTCAGTACGTTTCTCAAAAATATATTCTAAACAAGAAAAAAATATTATAAATGTGATTATAAACTAGAAATATTAATTAAAACTTAGGTACCTGCATGAATACCTTCAATTAACAAACATAACCGAAATTTAGAAACACGCTTCTTTGTCCATTTTTTCTTCTCTACGTTGTACTATATTCCCATAGACCTATATTACAATACAGCTACAAAAGATCCAGTTAGGATGGGTTTCGTTATAAAAAATGTTTCCTAAACAACTAAGCGATTGTTGAGCTGAACTTGTTGACCTCCATTCTTGTCAGTCTTGAAACAACATACTTGATGTTAAGAGGTACTTGGTTGGCTTCCATTGAAAAACAATTTTGTTTAAAGCAAAACTCTATTGTAATTTAATTATATAGAAACGTAGCATATTATAGTGAATAAAACGTTTATTCCTTTATTACTATTTGATTTTTGTATTATAAATAACCATTTTTTTATGTAAACTGTTTGTAATTTAAGGTAATGTTTTTCTCATACCTCAATAACAATAACAGATCTAATAATAATAATATTCAAGCTGAAGTCACAATAGTTTTAATGTTTCGGCCTCTATAATAAAATATGTTTATTTTTTAAGTATTTTTATATATGTTAATATTTTGGAAATTTACTCACTATAGAACTCATGGTTACACGCCACTCCCGATTTACCGACGCTAATTAATACGTGTTTAAGGTTAATGACATATCACAGATTAATTCATGCTAATACAAATAAGCTACACTCTACGCTTCGATTGTCCATCCGAAAATTCTTTTTAAGAGATAAAAGTGTATAAATGTAATATTAAGGAATTATTTACAGTTTTTAAATTCATAAACAATATTTTTAACATAATTAAAATCAAATGTTTCATTATTCTTAATAAATATTGATTAATTGTGATTAAAATTAAACTTGGCTAGTAGTGGAATTTGACTTCTAAATGTTAATATTTATTAAAAATAGTGAAATTTTGATTTCAATGATGTTAAAAGTATTGTTTATGAATGTATAAATTGTTATTCATGGCCTAATATTAAATGAGTAAACTTTTAGCTCTTGTAAAGGATTTTCTGATAGACAATTGAAAGGTAGAGTGTATTTGTGTTAGCATGAATTGTGATGTGTGATGTCATTAACATTACCCAGATTAAACAGTTATTAACAGACATTAAATAAAGTTTAAGTGTAAGTGAAACTTAAAATTATATACAAAATTTATTTTTTATGTGTTCAGTTTGTGTAACAGCTGCTTTAACGCGTAATTTAGATTACTTTAGTAATGGACGTCATTAGGAATTAAATTGAAAACGTCTTTAATGTACAAGTTAATAAATATATTAATTTATAGATATAGCTAATAGAATTTAATTAAAACAAATTAATTCTATCTTTCTGTGTTAATACATGATTTGAATTCAATAGATATAGGATTATATATGTTTGAGTACATTTTTCTGCCATTTCTAACGTTTCAATATTCTCCTCTGTTGACACGTTTCGGAGTAACTCCATTTTCAAAACTTCAATTGTAGAAAATGGAGTTACTTAATTTGAAAATGGAGTTACTCCAAAACGCGTCAACAGAGGAGAATATTGAAACGTTATGAATGGCAGAAAAATGTACTCAAACATATAGAAATATTCCTAACAGAAATGAAGATCAGTATATTAATAATTTCGATTCAGGATTAGATTAATTTTTTTTCTTTTGAGGAAGATACGAATTAGGTTATTATTTGTACTATAAAAACCTAGAACTACTGATTGAAATAAATATAATACCCAATATTTCTAATATAACTTACTTGTAATGGGTAGTGGTACATGTTTTTTTGAGAAACCTCAAGTAAATGGTTAGAATTTATGAATTCAGTTCTTTGTAAAATTTAAAAACCAGGATAAGAATCGTAATTAGGTAATATAGTTATTAAAAAAAACTTGAACAAATAAATATAATTAAAACCACACTGAAATATTTTCCCAATATAAATATGTAAGTCTATTTTACATAAAAATTACTCAATTTTCCCAAAGAATTCCTTTGACATTCCTTCTGATATTTCAGCCACAAACTTATGTGGTGGGTAAGTTTGTTAAAAATAAAATACAGATCGGTTTCTCAACGAAGTTCAATCTCTAGAAAAGTATTTTATATTAGAGTTAAAACTTCTTATGTAACTTTTATACATATGATGGTCAGGTGTTTTCAAACAAGCTCATTATAAACTTTGATGATTTGAAATATTGAAAAATTAAATTTTAAAACTAATATAAAACATCCATTATGTCAACATAACCTAAAATGTAAACATTTTTGTATGAATTTCTGTTGTTTACACAAATTTTTATTTCAATTTTCAAAAGAAAAAGAAAAACTATTTGCTTATGAAGTTAAAATAATGTAACCAATTCGAGATGTGAAATTAACATCTAACTATGATAATAAGGACAAATTAACGACAAATAAAACCTGAGGATCAAAGAAAACTATCGTGTAACAAATCCAATGCAAAGGAGCAAGATCCGGTGGACGAAATAACCATCATATCGATTTAACTAAATCAATTATATAAAAAGCTATGTAGACATTAAACTATACTAAAAATATCAACGATTACTTTACCTGACACAAAACTAATGCTGGCTTCTAATCTACGAGCCTCAGGCGAACTACTTCTAGTCTTCACAGATGTTTCCCCCTCCATCGTTTCCCCCTCTATTCTTTACAGATTGCCGAGAACAAATGATTCAAAACAGCAAAAGATTTGAACAGTGAAGAGTAAGTTATTATTTCAAAACAAATACTGAGGCGATTTTTCGCAATTCTAGACATAGCAAACACAAAATGCATCATTTTGTTCCATGGTCAAGTGTCTAATACTAGACTCTTTTGGAAAGAATGATGACTTGATACTTCATAGATTTAAATAAAAATAAAGTAAACAGACGTCGTAAAAGACTAATAAATAATAGCGAGATAGTAAAATATTGTCAATTATATACAATTGTACGATAACACGATGACAGTCAAAACACAAAGCAATTATTTTCAGTTAGTTAAAGGCCGGGTTGTTATTTCTAAACTGTTTATATTTGTTTAATTCAAGAAGAGCTAACTATTGTTGATAATGTAGCTTACCTGTCTATTCAATTACATAAGAAAGAAATTGCATGCAACAGAAGATATTAACAATCACCACCATGATAAATAAATTATCATTTACTTATTTATTTGGTAAAAACCACTAGGCCTACTCACGGATATTTCCTAGCAGACGCGTATCGCACTAGATCAGTACATTGTTCAATTGTGTGAACAATTTTCAGTGCATTCTCAGTCACAACACTGAAATATTCACTTGCCATGCGCAAAACGGGCACGGACATATTATGAGAGGGTCCGATGGGTTAAACTACCCTGCCGTGATTGTTTTGTCAACACAAAAATTAAAGTTAAAAATTAACATTTCAATTTGGTTTAAAAAACCAACGAACTAAGAGATTTTATTCTGATTTACGTAATATTACTCGTAAACTTTGTATTATAACAAATATGTACCTCCCCTCACAGCCTTATCGAGAGTCACTTATCTCGACTGAATCCCCTTCCAAAATCCTACGTGCCTGAAACGCGTGGAATGTCCTGGTTCCTTCCAGGACTACATGCCTGAAACGCACCTCTTGAGAAATATCAGTAAGTAGTGGTTTCAACAAACAGCATTAATAAAAAGAGTTTCATTCAGAACCCACAAGATGTAGGCCTACAACCCAACAATTGTAATGTAGTGAGCAACGTAACGACTAGCCCCACTTGTAATTTATTTGAGACACTGATGACTACCGCAATGTGCGAACGAAAACATTTTCTCTAAATAGATTTTTCAAAAATTTACCCAAAGTTATAAGTTCGGCAAATCGGTAATTCATTTCACACTACAGTGGTGTAGTGGGACGGGAAAGCCTGGGAAACGGCAAAATTTTATTAATATAAATGAAACAGTTTATGTTTCCTAAAACGTTTTACACTATGAAAAAATAACAAGTTCATATCTTTTCTGTTATTAATTGTATATTGCAATTAATTTAATTTAGAGTAAGGACTGTGTTATCTTTATCAAAAGACACTAAGATCATTTTTAATTATCTCAAATAAAAATGTAATACAATTTGAAAAAAAAATCGTTTTAAAAATTAATGCTAGTACCTGATTACTACAGATTTAATACTGCATTTTGAAACATTAAAATTAAACTGCAAAGTTTAAATATTTCACTAAAACCTATTTGTGTACAGGTGCAAGAACACGAAGCTGGTTGTAGAAAGTAGCATGAAGAAACATTTCCAAGACTACTGTGCCAGCACCAGCATTCACGGTATCAAATACCTCGGGGAGCGAGACCGCCCTCTTGTGGAGAGGTAGGTAACCAAGAACCGACAGGAAACCTAAACTCAATAATAAAACGCTTTTTTCTAAATACTCTAACTATACAAATAGGCAATAGTAGAATGTAACAGAAAATATTTCTAATGACTTGTTTGAAGGAAAAGCGGTGTGTTAGATTTACGTTATAACGATTTACCCATTTTATAACTTTATCTCTCTCTCTCTCTCTCTCTCACACACACACACACACACACACACACAAACACACACACACACAAACACACAACACACACACACACACACACACACACACACAAATTCCTTACAACTTTAACGTTGCTGTTAATAATAAATTTATATGTGATTTTCTTGTTATAATAAACAAAGTAAAATTTCTTGAATTTAATTGTTTATTTGTAACAACATACAAGTTGAAAAGAAAAAGAATACAAAAACTAATCTCAATTTTCAAAAATTAGTAGATTTTTCAACGTTTTAATTTCGGTGAGAATATCACATACAACCGATTTACATACAAGATGTAGGCCTGGTAAAATACACATGTCATCGAAAATAATATTCTTACGTTCTTATAGAGGTTCGATAAAGAATAAGTCAGTTTTGAACTAAATGTTAATTTAATAATTCATAAGCTTTTATGCTACTATTATTTTTATGTTTTACATTTATAAAAGCGTTCAACCTTCAATTAGTTCTATACTACTTACTAATAGTCTATTTATATTTAACACGCATTGCCACTCTTTCACTAAAGCTCCTACTTTCCTCACTACATTGTAAACACTGCTCCTTCTTCACACTTAACAAGTCCTTCATGTCGACTTACCGTTTCTAGTAATTTATATCCTCCACTTCTAGAAGGTTCTAGCACTAACAACACGGCATACTATTTTGTTCGCTCAAGCGTAAAAGTACTTTCACTTGTCAAGCCATCTGCCATAAATCATGGGTCGGACCTAGTCCGTTACACTGCCCTCTGATTAAAACGGTTCAGTTCCGGACCAGTAATTAGGATTGTTTAAAATATCGTACATCCTCTGTTACTCCTTGGAGCTCTATGGGTTGAAGATACAGACTACGATGTCAATGCCAGAGTTCTTGAATATCTCTTCTGTCATGTCTCTCACGAATTTCCAGTCCAATCCATCAATCCACAGCCTAGTGTGGCGACAGCAAGCTTCTTGATCTTCAATCGCAGAAGTTGATCTAGAAGGTTCACCAGGCTTTTGCGTGAAGTTTGATATGTCGGTCTATGTAGAGACTAGTCCTTCGTAAGTAGAACAGGTGTGATCTTTATTTTATAAATGAAGAGTCTTTCCGATGCTAGGGTCTCGACGCTTTAGTCCTTCAGTTGGGCCAAAAATTTTCGTGGAAAGACCTTTGCTATTCTCCGAGACAATTTTAAGTTTTCACGTACGCCGTGTGCCAGGCCATGGCCCTGTGATAATGCAAATAGGTCCTTGTACTCTTCTGACACGACCGGTGCTTCTCTCTGCCAGATCGAGTCTCTGTTCGTCCCTTCTCCTCTGCAGCATAATGATTCCTCAAAGTCTTGGGGAATGATCTGCTCTTCCTGAAGATTATTTCTCTCCTGTAAGTTGCAGTCGATTAAGATGCATAATTTTTCTCCCTTTTTAACCTAATGCATGGCTTTAACCATGATGGCTAGTTTTTAGTTGCAGTAAGTTTATATATTTTCAAGAAAATGTTATATTTTTAACTTTTCTTACAAACCTAAAACGTTTTAGTTTTTATAATAAGTAGGTTTAAGCTCATTATGAAAGGTTGTTACATATTATTTTCTATTGCTAATGTTTTATTCTCCTATTTAATGTTTCTGTTACCAATAAATAGCCCATATATGACATAAACTATATGATAGGCTCTCTCTGTCTCTCTCTCTCCCTATATATATAACTTATCCATAAATAAGCCATTTAGTAATACTAAATAGGATCAGTGTTGAATTAAATACAAGAAACGTCCCGAACAGAAATCCGATTATAAAAATATTGAAAATTTGATTTTTCAGGATATCAGTTTCGTATCAAATAAGGCTGATATAATAACAACAATGTTAACAAAACTTTAAACTATGTCAAATATTAGCTTTACCAAATGAACTAAATAGGTCTATTAATTTTACGGTTAGTCATATAGGCATGAATGATTGCCTATGCATTAGTTTTGTTGAACCACGTAGCCTATTAGCACGACGAACGGAACTGAGGTGTTTAACGCTTAAACTAATTTAACCTGAATTACTTTGACAGAAAGTTCTCACGACTACTCAAATTGTTTACTGTGAAGCATTTAGAGTTTCTTGTTATAGGTAGCACCACCCATCAGGGGGAACGACAAAATATTCATTAAATTAACCTCTCTTGTCAACATTAGGTCGTCCCATGAAAATAACGCCCTGCAGCTGATGTTATCGCAGTGCTAAATGCCAACTCTATGATTATAAATCTTGTAAAACATGCAGAGTAAAATATTCTTCCGTGTCAACTAATCTTAGGAAGCAGATTTTAATTATTGTACTTCCGCAATAGTTATTAAACAGAACGTAATTCCAATCCCACACAATCGTTATAAATACAAACTGGGTAGGGGGTAGCCACCTCTCTCCCCTCCCTCAGTTAGGAGTAGGTCTACTTCTTGTAAGTGACCCTGCTTAAGGGATGTAATAAGGTTCTCCTATTGCCAGTACCTGGAGATCCAGTATGCTCTCCTCTTAGACTTTACTGATTCTATCTATCCTTTCTTTTATAAAGCCATCCAGCGTGTTATACCCCTGAATGTGCAGAAGGGTAATCTATCTATCCTTTCTTTTATAAAGCCATCCAGCGTGTTATACCCCTGAATGTGCAGAAGGGTAATCTATCTATCCATTCTTTTATAAAGCCATCCAGCGTGTTATACCCCTGAATGTGCAGAAGGGTAATCTATCTAGCCTTTCTTTTATAAAGCCATCCAGCGTGTTATACCCCTGAATGTGCAGAAGGGTAATCTATCTATCCATTCTTTTATAAAGCCATCCAGCGTGTTATACCCCTGAATGTGCAGAAGGGTAATCTATCTATCCTTTCTTTTATAAAGCCATCCAGCGTGTTATACCCCTGAATGTGCAGAAGGGTAATCTATCTATCCTTTCTTTTATAAAGCCATCCAGCGTGTTATACCCCTGAATGTGCAGAAGGGTAATCTATCTAGCCTTTCTTTTATAAAGCCACCCAGCGTGTTATACCCCTGAATGTGCAGAAGGGTAATCTATCTATCCATTCTTTTATAAAGCCATCCAGCGTGTTATACCCCTGAATGTGCAGAAGGGTAATCTATCTAGCCTTTCTTTTATAAAGCCATCCAGCGTGTTATACCCCTGAATGTGCAGAAGGGTAATCTATCTATCCATTCTTTTATAAAGCCATCCAGCGTGTTATACCCCTGAATGTGCAGAAGGGTAATCTATCTATCCTTTCTTTTATAAAGCCATCCAGCGTGTTATACCCCTGAATGTGCAGAAGGGTAATCTATCTATCCTTTCTTTTATAAAGCCATCCAGCGTGTTATACCCCTGAATGTGCAGAAGGGTAATCTATCTAGCCTTTCTTTTATAAAGCCACCCAGCGTGTTATACCCCTGAATGTGCAGAAGGGTAATCTATCTATCCATTCTTTTATAAAGCCATCCAGCGTGTTATACCTCTGAATGTGCAGAAGGGTAATCTATCTATCCTTTCTTTTATAAAGCCATCCAGCGTGTTATACCCCTGAATGTGCAGAAGGGTAATCTATCTATCCTTTCTTTTATAAAGCCATCCAGCGTGTTATACCCCTGAATGTGCAGAAGGGTAATCTATCTATCCTTTCTTTTATAAAGCCATCCAGCGTGTTATACCCCTGAATGTGCAGAAGGGTAATTTATAAAGAATAAAACGGGTAGACATTGATTTATGTTGCCGATACAAAGTGCGTCTACTTCTGGCATGCAACCCTATACAAGTGCCATGACCCTCTTGACCCTCCTGGGTTTATATCCCTAACTTAATCCTTCTAGATTCGCAATCCTTTCCTACCCTTAAGTTGCAATAATATGCATATTGGGTAATCACCTTAAAAATTCCAGAAAGTAATATGATTAGGTGACCGCCAATTTCTCCTTTATTTTGTTAACGGAATTACAATTCAAATATTTTATTTTTATGATTTTGTAGTTTTTTTTTTTTTTTAACAAAAACAGAAGTTTTAAATTCCAGTAGTATTTAACTAAACTTAAGTAAGAAATTTTGTAGAAATAAAACGACTGGTTTGCGAGACATGTATTGTCATTTATTCTATTAGCGGTGATGTTTCTGTAAATAGATGATAATAATTAATGTTTTTACAAATACAATTAATTTGTAGCAATAAATTTACCTTCAACAATTGACAAGGTTATGCACACAATATAATAAAATACTCAAATCGAGTATTAGTCATTTCATTCACCATACTAAAATACAACATTTAATGCAAGTAAAAAAGAAACGTATTATTTATTGTAACATTACTTTTTAAGAAAAACAATCTAATAACAAAGATACATAAACATTAAAATACAACGTCATATTAGAATTTTAGATATTACACTGATTATTACTATATTTTTTTATTTAAAAGCGAAATTTTAAATTGTCAATTAGTAAAACAAACATAGTTACAATTTCAATGGACGGAACAATGTGAAATTTTAAAAAAAGCCATATTTGAAAAGTGATGAAAAGTTTATATATATATTATTAACACCAAACCAACAACCAAACCACACTTTAACAACAAAAAATTCATAAACCCAACTGAAACCCAATTCACGGAAAAAGAAAAAATAATAATAACAAATGCTTTCAAATATAACCTACCCAATTTTAATAAAAACAAAATAATAAAAAACCTAATAGTTGACACAGAATCTAACATCCATAAAATTACCCCCCAAAACACTGAACACATAAGAAACAACATCAATAATAAAATTAACCTAATAAAAACGGAAAAAACAAAAAAACAAAACAATATTTAAATAAAAAAGAAATTATAAAACTCAAAGAAAAACTAGAAAACAGCGACTACTTAATATTAAAATCAGATAAAACAAACACGCCAGTAATAATAGAAAATACCAAATACATCAATTCAATGACTAGCCACATAAATGAAAACAAAGACGAACAAGTCCCAGACCCAACTAACAAATACCTTAATACAAAAAAAAAAACTTAATTGTCACACACAGAAATACCCTAAACTATAACAATAAATTAAAATACCACACAAGACTTTACCTATTCAAACCATGCGCACCAATATTAACAGAGATACCAAAAATCCGCAAACTCGACACACCATTTAGACCACTAATAAATTTCAAAACAGCACCATCCTACATAATCGCAAAAATACTAGACAAAATAATAAGATCTAAAATACAAATCAACAACACATACAATATAAAAAATGGATACGAATTAATTAATAAAATAAAAAACATAGAAACAAACAACAGCACTAAAATAATAAGTTATGACATAACTAACACGTACCCCCTAGTATCCCAATAGAAGAAACCATAGAAATAATAAAAAACAAACTAATACATAATAACGAAAAAGAAAACGCAATAAATATTATCATTACACTAACCAAACACATATGTAACCAAAATTACTTCCAATTTAACAATAAATACTATCAACAAACAACTGGACTCCCCATGGGATCACCCATATCATCTGTCATGTCAGAAATATATTTACAACACTTTGAACAAATAATAATTAAACCTATTCCAAACACACATAATATTTTACTATGGACAAGATACGTAGACGATGTGCTTGTAATATACTAACCTACCATTCACAACGAACACATCATAATACTAAACAAACTAAATATATACAACGAAAACATACAATTCACTGTTGAAACAGAAATAAACAGAACAATAAACTATCTTGACATTATATTTAATATACATAACAATAAAATAGAAACTACAGTACACAGAAAACCTACTTTCAACAACACCACAATACACTACAAATCTAACCACCCCCGGACACACAAAATTAACACTTACAGTACCACGATAAATAAAGCAATAAAATACACACAAAGTAACAAACAAAAATTAAATGAAGAATTAGACAACATTACAAAAATAGCAATAGAAAATGGATACAACAAACACCTTATAAAAAACATATACAATAAATTTACAAAAAAACCTAACCTCAGCACAACACTACAACCAGAACACAAAAATAATAAAAATAAAAAAATCTACCTAAAATATAAATACACCAATAACAAAATAGAAAAATTAACAAATATATACAACAAAGAATACTACACTCCAACATACAAAACAAACAACAAAATAATAAAATATTTTTTTTAACACAAACCATAAAACAAACACAGAAAAACATAACCTATCAGGAATTTACAAAACTACATGTAACGACTGCAACGCATTTTACATAGGGAAACCGACCAGATCATTTAAAATAAGATTTGATGAGCATTACAGATCATTCAAAAATAAAAATACAAAAGTATCAAATGTTGCAGCACACCTAATATCCCATAAAAATGAAATAACAAACTACGAAAATAACCTAACCATACTTGAAATAAATAATAACCCAATAGAATTAAACTCACTAGAAAAATACCACATTTATAAAAACACACACAACAATTTAATGAACCTACAGACCGCATATACAGAATACATACTATATAAAAACATCATACACGCAGATCAAGAGAAAATGCGTGTAACGTCAACAAATACCAACATCACGGACCGAACATCTACACCAGAAAAAAATAATCAGTGATTCGACAATGGTCAAATAACCGAAAGGTGCCTCATCACAAAAAGATAAAATTATTGCACTTAGTGGTGGATAAAAGTATTTACAATAGCAATATATCAAATTCATATATATATATATATATATAAATAAATTGATCTTACTCAATAAAAGGTAACTAAAATAAAAGTTTTCTTTGTAGACCTAAGTAAGAATTTACTTTTTTTTATTTATATAGCTTGTCAAATTCAAATCTATAGTCAAATTTACCAATATTAAAATAATACTTTTGTGATGATAATTCATGCTTGGTGCTCTTATTTATTTATTCTTAATGCGTACTTTTATTTGTCTTTAGGTCTCACCAACATATGAAGCATCACAAGTTATTACGTTTAATTTTATGAACAACATTATTAAGATTGTTGAAGGATTGACAGTATTAGTCTTGTCTTTCCCTCGTTTAATTATCTGTATCATTTAGGTTTCCTATTAGAAATAATATGAACAGTGTTAATATTGCATTTCCCAAGTTTCTTCGATATTTTTACATAGAAGAAATCTTTAACTTAGGGGAAACGACAAAGGGGCTGTTTTTGAGTTATTACTATTTTCCATATTATTATTATTATTATTATTTTATTATTACACAAATCTGAACAATTGAGTTTGAAAAAGTCCCGTTTTTCTTATTAGATACTCAAGAAAGTTTAAGGGCATTTAATGATAGATATTTATAAATTAACTGAATATTCTGTTCTTAAAACTGTGAATGAGACAGCTGTAAGACTTTGTCACGTAAATAGTACACCATACCACACTTATGAGTATTAGGATGGTCAGTATTAAAAATCAGAAAACTTGCAGTAATAATTAAAACCAATCAGTAACGATTTCGCTGTAATCATTGATAGTTACAAGTTCCAAAAAATTCAGTCTATAATCTTGTCTCATGTGTAGATTTAAGATTGTCGTCATAAGATTACTAAAAGAACCTAATAGATAGTGGACATTGCTATTGGGAATGGTAGTAAAAACATCGTCCACATAAAATAATGGTTCAAAATTAAATGCATTCAAACATTCTTGTTCAAGGTCATCCAATACAAGAACAGCAAAAAATGGAGGTACAGAAGAACCCATATGGGTACCATATAATCTCCTCTGCCTCCGCCTGTTAAATAAATGTCTGATAATTAATTGGGTAAACCAGCTTTAGTTTTATACCCAGATTATAATTCTTGAACAAATATAAATGAGAGAGGAAATGTCATAAAGACATCATGTCCGTATCGTAAGGGAGGGGCCGAGCCTGAAAGATTAAGAACCCCAGATATGAAGTATACTTTAGGTAGCTTTAAATTTATAAGTATAGTATATAGCTTTTAAATTATATTAATAGTTAATACGAGTACATAATTTATAGTCGTAAAAATAATAAATAGTATAAACGTTAACACTTTATAAGAAAGTAACTTAATATAGTCTAACTTATTTCTCTACATATTTCTGTGAAACAGGCTGTGGTGGATCATTGTGTTCATACTGAGTTTCATCGGAAGTGCTTACCTCATCTACAAGGTCTGGTACAAGTGGCAGATATCCCCTGTGATCGTATCCTTTGCAGAGACGTCGACCCTGGTCTGGCAGGTGCCGTTTCCTGCGGTAACCATCTGCAGTGAGACGAAGTCCAGACAGAGTGTGTTCAACTTCACCGAAGCAATATATAACACAAACTTAACAGAAGAACAGTGAGTTGAATTTATTCCAACCTGATTCAGTCAGTTATTATAGAATAGGTCTGTAAAATAATTTAACAAAATTACCTTTTCTATCAAGTTATCATTATTATTTCAGACAGAGACGTAAGTATTAAAATAATGCCTGTAATTTAAGCGTTGATTTGTAATAACAGGGGTTTTGAATTTGATTGTTAAACATCTACTAAACATATCCTGTAGTAAGAGAACAATGTATAACGCAACTACAGTTAACTCACTGACAATAAAACGTGGGGATTAAACGGTTTAGTAAAGCACAGCTCTTGTTAAAATATTGCTTCCAATATATTTACATTTTGCTCAGCGCTATTCATTCCCTAAATAAAAACAAAATCTTGTTTCTAATGGAGCCAATTATACTTGAAGTGAGGCAAATTAAGGGGCACAAAATATATCCTTGATATAAGGTGCCACACGATCAGGTTTGAAATACAGTTATTGGATTTTTTTTTGGGGGGGGGGGTTCCATTTCCTATTACTAAATTTCTAATGTTACGTAATCATTGCTGTTTATTTAATTATTGCTGAGTATATTATTGTTTTGTGTGATTATATATATGATAACTTTAAATGTTATACTTCAAAATATCCATAATTCGTTTAAATAAAGTTGTTATACTGCTGTGGTATTTATGTATTAACAAACTACGGAAAATAACGTGAAAAATAAAATCATCCGCGAATAACTTGTGTTATAATTTCAGATAGATGTTCTACGGTTACCGATACCGTTGTATTAACATAATATTGTTTAAATTATTTATAACAGTTATTTACTATATGAGCTTTGCTATACAGTTACCATCCTCATTGCTTATTTTTGTTTTTTAATTAAATAGATAAAAGTATCTTTAAATTAATTATTCAAGCATTTTCGTCATGTAAAATGTAAGGAGGGGTACTTGAAAAAAATCATTCACTTGAGAGGAGACATTTTCAAAATACTAAAATATAGATTAGTTATATATGGATGGCCTCAAAAGCATCATATGTATTGGCCGCATGGGGGAACGAAATAAGTCCTGTGATTTATTTTCTCTGAATGGAAATTTGAGTAACAAATTTTGAGGGGTTGATCAAAGGCTGCTTAATACAATTATGTATTATCCACAATATTTTGAAGGGGGGGGGGAACTTTTGATTTAAAAACAATCGGAAATATTAAACTTTGTTTAAATCTAATCAAATCTGTAGAATGTACGAAAATTCTGCCCTAAACAAAATACCTACTTTTGTAAATCTTACATCATTACCGAGTATGCGAATTCCTTTCCGTATCAATACAAATCGGTAGTTACACACATTGAAAAATTCTGTAAGTGGAGACTAAAGTAAGAAAGGCGTTTGGTTTATAAAACATTTCTATGGTTCTCCATAACACGTGTCATAGAACTCTTAAATATTTTATACACTTTTCTAATAGCCTAGTCCAGTGGTTCAATATTCAGTCATAGAAGAAGGGGTTTAGTGTCCCTGTGGTTTTTGAAAGATCTGTCTTCTTTAACACTGGCTGTAGGTAGAAAATATAACCAGAGCTCTTGTATTAGACTGATGACAGGAGGTAATTTTAAATTTAGAAGAACATGAGTTTAGTTGGTACGAATAAAATATGGTGAGTGCCTGTTATGCGGATGGTGGGAGCTGTCTTTATATAAACTAATTATGGCTGACTGACATTTTTATAATTTTACAAGAAAATACTTGATACCTAACAGTGTAATCTACTGTTATAATTTACTTAAGGCTAGTAACAAAGTCAACTACGGTAAAATACAGAATACCATAAGAATGATTTCATAACTTGAAGGGATGGGAAACTGATTAAGGCGATGTGGAAAGTTATAGGACTTTAATAGGACTGTAGGAAAGGTTTGAATATGGGGAGAGGCTCGGGGGAATATTTGAGAATGCGGGTGTTTGATTCCACATCACAATTTACGCCTATTCTGTGCTTCGGTGATGCCGGAAAGCTTACCAGAAAAAGCGGGTGGATACTTTGAGCTTCAAAATAGTAGGTACTTTATAAGATTGATGGTTTGCGTGGTCAGAAAGGAATCAGAGGATTAGAGAAGATTTATCTTAGCGGCTCCAAAAACGACTAGAACGAATCCAGGCGTTGAAGAAATGTCTTCGTGGCACCAAATAAGAGCAGCATATGTCAAGACAAGGAGCATTACATAAATTTGGTTTCCAATTTTGGATGTGGCTGTATTTTGTAAGGAGTGTAAGAGAGGTTGAAGCGGATGGCCATTGTTTTGTTGACGGATGAGAAAGCTAGACTGAAAAGGGACAAGTTAATTTTAGTAACTTGTTTAAAATAACGACATTCATGGAATTTGCTGGTTTTCCACCTTAAGGTCCGTGAGGAGAGAAATTAACTGTCAGTTTTCTGGGCAGGTGTGAGATCTAGGCTTCTTGGGAAAGAGAATTACTTTAGCGAATTTCCAATAGGAAGGAGGTGTGTTATGAAGTTAAAGTTGTTGTTTAGAAGGGGGTAAAGAAGAAGGGGTAAGTTGTAAGGATGAAGTTGTAGTGGAATTGAGGTCAGGCGTATTGCGAGGTTTTAGTCTCTGGAATCGGTGGAATCTCTTTAATCTTTTTCTCTGAGAACCAGCAGTCCTTTAATTTTAGATTCTGAGTGAGGTAGGTAAGGAGGTACTTGTCTACAAAGCCGGAGTGATATTTATCACGGATCTTGTAGTAAGGTGCGAACTGTGTCTCCTAGGAGTCAGCAAAGGCTTCTCTCTTCCTTTGTAGGAGAATAGATGTGTTGCTAGTTAAGGTAGGCATCTCATGGTCCAGTATTGAAATTTCGCAGCAAGGTCATAACACGAAGGATTAGCTACTTGTTATATAGTCACTTGACTTCAGTGACCTTCATGACCTGCACAAATCTCACAGATACAGTTTTGTTTTGATTTAGATTATATTATAAAATGGTATTAGGGGCAGTTTAGGGAGAGGGGAAAATTACTGATAATGGTGGAGAAAATAAATAATCGCAGAGTGACCTTTGCGTCATTTGAGGAAGTTTGAAAAAAAGAAGAGTGTTGAGGATGAAGGCAGCCGTAATTGTTCGAATGGGGATAATATCGGAGCTTAGGCCTTCGAATATGGAAACTAAGTATGTTAGATAGACGTTATTACATAATAATGTCTTATAACATAGTGAAGCCATTTGTGAAACATTGCTTGGTAAAGAAGTTACTGTTGAGCATAACCATAAAGGTATGTTTCAAAAACTATAGCTAATGCACGTTTTAGCCACTATATATAGTTTCAGACATTTAAAATAACTTGTTTGTTGTTTGCAATGTATGTTCAAAGATTTAATACAAAATAATTGTTGTTTGAAGTTCTTCTTATCTCTTTATTAAACATTTACCTCCGTTCTGTTCCAAATTGTGTTTGAACGGTCAACTCATTACTTATTTATTATTAATAGTGTATATTTAGATTAAAGTATGTAGGTTACTCGGATGTAAAGGTCTAAGTATATTACTCACACAAGCTTTGGGTCAGGATTTAAAAAGGTAGAACTTTAGAAATCATAAAGCGATAATAATTCATTTTTAACAATACAGAATAAATAACTTACGCTCGCGCGATTTCGCGCGAGCGCGCGTGTGTGTATGTTTATTCTTTTCTTTGCAAATCACTTTGCGTTATAGTTCTAACAACTAGGCCTACAATATGCCTGGACTATCGCTTTTGTTCTAATTAATTAAAATATTGTTTTGTGTCAGAATTTCCGTCATAGGGCTATTAAGCTTACTCCTTTAATAAAAACAATCAAATTATTAGCAATTGGTTTACTTGTAAATCGCGTGCAGTGATGTTACACACAGACATTATGTTTTTTTCTAAATACCGTTTTCAACATAAAAATTATATTCTTTGTCAATATCTTTATTGTAATTTGTTTACTGTGTATTATAAAACAAAACATGGCGATACTTTTCTTTCAGAGAGAAAAATATGAAAGATGTGGCTCTTGTGTGCGACCACCACGTAGCGACCAAAGGTGAGAAAACTACCGACATATCAACCATCGAGTTTTTAAAAGAGGTAATTTTTCAAACGTTTAATACATTTCTATTCAGTGTAAACCAAAATTTATCCTGGTAATAAAATATATAGATCTTTAATGTATTCAAATAGTTTAACAAGGTCACGAAGGCTCAACAAATATGCTAACCGGGCTATGTAGTTTTATGATTAAGGAGGTTTGAACTCCATAACTGAAGCGTTTTTTTGTTATTCAAACTCGTATCTGCATAGTTTCCCTTAAACTCCCTTAACATACACTGTTTATTTTAGAGTGAACTCTCAGTAATTAGAAAAAACTCGTTTTTGAGAACGGACAGCTACTAATAAACGCGGCTTCTGTTATTACTGAAGTACAACGAAGATTATATTAACTTCAAATTGTGCAAAACCTTTTAAAATATCTCGCAACCTCAACTGAAAAAACAATTTCTGAGTAAAGTATTTCTAAACTTAAGAAATACTTTTAAAGAAATATTTTTAATTTTTTCTAAAGTTAGAACGAAATTTGATGTATGTCCATATAACTGGAGTTTTAAAAATAAACAAGATTTAATATAACCAAAACAACTTCAGGTAAGGCCGTGAAATTTTGTTGACCAAGTTTACAACGACTATTTTGTTTATTGATTTACCAAAGCTTTCTCTTTTAGTATTAGCTTGTTTCTATTTACAAAAATCTCATTTTAGTAACTAAGTAGCCTAATATGCACTTATAATCTTTTTCTGAGGCATATTGAACTTTCTATTGCAATATAGGAAATTTACGTAAATACTTTTAGCATGCCACGGCAATTTTATATAAACTTTTTTGTATTAACATAAACTCGCTATGCTTTTTTATCAGGGACTATTATAGCGTATTAGTGAAACGACACTAAAAACATATTACTGGTTACTGCTAATATATTAAAGTAAAGTGTAATATAATGAAGCCTAATGTTTAGTATAGTATAGCATAGGAGTCTACTGTTATACAGTATAATATAATATTATATAGACCTATTATAATACACTAATACATTTATATTTATGATGAAATCAACAAAAATAGATAGCAAGCGCTAGAAATTTTGTAAAAACGCGCTTGTAAGTTGCAGAAAATTGAAAATCTAAAGCCTATCTAAGTGTCGCAAATAAAGGCGATAGATATTCGTGTGATGTTAACGGCAAACAACTATAACTTCTTTAAACCTTTTATTCAAATTCGGAACTTTTCTTGAGCGGAAATTCTAAGAATAACGTGTACGTTTTCATGACAGAGTTAAACCTTGACGACAGATAGATTAAGGAGGTGTTAAACCCGGAAGTATGAAATCAGGGACCGTCCTAAGTGCAGTTTAGAAGTAGAAAGTTCTCTATGAATCACGATAAAATTCGCAACACGCGTGGGGGAAAGAGAATAAGAAGAAACCTATCAACAGTAGGATCAAAACCTATCAACAATAAGAAGGGAAAAATCATTGGTGAATGAGGGATGGAGGAACGGAAGACATGAAAAAACCATGAGTCATAAAGGGATCGAGGAGAGGGTAATCAAGTTGTAGTGCTCGAGGGTGGAGATGTTGGAGGTTTAATTAGAAGTAAAGTCAGGGTTAGCATTGGGAAATTATATAACAAATTATAATAATTATTTATATCAGAAAGTGAATCTGTAAGTTTTATAATTGTAGTTAAAAGTTAAATTTAGGAATTTTACAGGGATTTATTACATATTGCTATATAATGCTACATAATGTTAACATATTTTATGAAAAATTTAGAAGAGTATTAGAGAATAATAAGTTACTGAGAAATGGAGCCGTGAGGCGTTAGGAATAGTAACGCGTGTGGTCATCTTTAATAGATGCGTCGATGACTATCCAAATATGTTTGAATTGAAAAATGTATATTTATTAAGAGCATGAAAAACTCATAAATTACGCAAAATGTTAATTAATTCGCCGAAAGTAAGACAGGAATCAGCTATGAGTAAGCAGAGGATTCTCTGTTGTCACAGGATCTATAGCTGGTCACGTAAGCTGACACGCAATCGATCGATAGAAAACAAAAAGCTAGCTATTCAAAAACATTGGTTTTTGTAGTGCGTGTTGCATCAAAGGCTTTCACTAAGAAATTGCAGGCATTGCGGTAGTTTAGAAAACTGATTTAAGGATATTTGTTCAAAACTTTTTGTTAATGATCTAGTTAATATGACAAATGAAATAAAATAATATACATCATCTTATAATGTCTGTGGAACGGTGTTTTGCTTCCTCTACCCTTACCCCACCTGGGCTAGCTCTTTGAGGTTGTGCACCAGGTTACGTGTGTGACCAGCTATAAGTCAGTGCTGCCTAAATAAAACAATCACCGAATATTCCTTAATGTTAACCACTGGTTAAGTCAATTCTGGAATGTCGCCTCTATTGTACACCCGGCTCTTTCGGTTTTTTCTCTACATCGGTCACGTCTGGTATCATCTAGTATCTAGTAAAAGACTATTACAAAGTTATTGACAATATTTTAGGTAGCCTCGAAGGACGATTTTCGTCATAAGAAAATCATAAAAGGTCATTGATAAATAATGTATTTTTAAGTAATTTTCTGATGAATTTATACGAATTAGGGAGTTGTAAGGAAAGATATTGTTTAGTAAGCAGTATATTGATTTATAACAGATAGTTATGATATAAAATATATAATTGTTAATTAAGTAAGGGAGCTAAAAAAATTTTTTATTTAATAAATTTAATGTATGTTCAGTATACAATTTAGTGTAGATTGTAGGGAAAGTATTCAGTCATATTTTAATTTTCTACATCAAAATGAAAAATTTGTTGGGCAAATATAAAGAAAGAGTATGTTCAAAGTAGCTGGTAAGAAATAACCATTTTAAACCTTCTTGTGAAGCAGTCTAACATACGTTGTAGATCTATTGAAAATGTATAGACTCGATTAGTACCGTGAGAGAGTTTTTGAGAACTGTTAGCTTAAAAGATAAAAAATAATCAAATTTATAGAAACATCTGAACTAGGAACTCGAACACACTGACAGACAGGTAGATTATTCATGGGAAAGCCCATAAGCCCTTAGTTACCAAAGTAGATTAATTTTCGGCGAATGGCGTAGTAGCCAAAGTACGGGTGTGGGAAAAGGGACAAAGATATTTTGAAGACCAAGATAACAAACGAAAGACAGGCCAGGATTGGCTAAATTAAGAAAAAGCAATTCCATTAGTAGACAAGATGGAGAGAAAGAGAGACAATGAAAGAGGGAGCGATCACGGAGTCAAGGAAAGAAGGCAGTTAAATTTTGGGAACCGGTGGAAGAAGTCATTCGAGAACCAGCAAGCGCAGAAGTCCGAGCAGCTGGAGGGACAGAAGACTAAGCCTGAAAGTAGGAAGTAGAGAAGTCCAAACTTTGGAGTGAAGATGAAAGGATAATGAAGACGTCTAATGTCATCTTGGATACAAAGTTGACCACAACGCCAACACACAGGAACGCTGAGGATATACCAAGGTACTTAAATTCCACTGAAGCACCAATTAATTAATTATTGAAAATAAATTTTTGTAAATTTAAATTAAAACCCATCAAGTTAATTTAGAAAATAGGCACAGTACCTTAAATTTAAATTACAAGCCATAACACAATAGCCTCATGCCTACAGATAAATCAATAACTATAAGTTAATAACTTTAAGTTATTTAAGACTAAAAACTGTTAATTTGTAAAGAGTTATTTCTGTTTGTCTTACCAATGAAACTAGTTTGGTATTCATAAATCTTTACTATTGAAAATATAAATTAGTAGTTGAATTTTTAATTAATAAAAATTTATTCTAATACTTAATCAGTGGATTTTTTGATTAAGTCCAGAAAATCTTTCATTAATTTTAACTTGTTTAAAATACGGATTTGGTGCCCAACAACAAATTTATTTAATGAAAATTATTTTTTAATAATTTTATTTCGTATCTTAAGAAAAGCAGGGGAATATTTGACACAAATATGTGAGCAAAAGCTTTATGTTATAGTTGGTGCCCAATGTTATATTTTTTTGTTATAATATACATATATATATATATAAATAAATAAATATATATATATATATATATATATATATATATATATATATATATATATGATGATGATGAATAGTTATTACATCCGTTCATTCTGCAGTGCATAGAATCCCAGTTCCGAGGTTTCGCTAGAATCTAATCTAGCACGGACTCGCTCTTCAGCTGTTGTTGGGTTCACCTCGTCTATGCTAGATGATATTCCAGCAAAACGTTGGAACTGCGATTCTATGTACTGCAGAATGAACGAATGTACTAAAGATAATAACTATTCATCATATTTGTCTACTGAAGGAATATGTATCAGCATATATATATATATATATATATATATATATATATATATATTTATATATATATACTTAAATCACTGCTTTTGTTATTAAAAGAACTTTCAGTGAATGTTACAAAATAAATTGTAAATATTAAGCTAATGTAGTATCAATTTAAATTTTTTAATCATATCAGTATCATACAAGTATATAATTTTCCTTGTTTATTACACTCACACACACACATACACACATGCATGGATTGCTTTTTGAAATCGCTTTTCAAGCATAGTGAGTAATCAATCCCATTCAAGAGTGGTAAAATAAGGTAATTATAAGAACATATTATTTCATAAATTTTAATCTAATTTAACACTTACAACTTTTTTTAAAAAAATGTTTTAACTTGCCTATAGTAGCACTTACTTTTTTTGTGTTGAGGACGGCCGTTTCGGGAGATGTGTCCCTTTGTCAACTCAGACGGTCTGAGTTGACAAAGGGACACATCTCCCGAAACGGCCGTCCTCAACACAAAAAAAGTAAGTGCTACTATAGGCAAGTTAAAACATTTTTTTAAAAAAAGTTGTAAGTGATTACTAGTAGCTCACGCGAAGATGGAATCAACAAATGTCTAATTTAACATTCAATAGATACTTATAACGTTTATAAATTCATCAAATAGCAACTTTTACACAACAGTCTGTAGCCCCTAGATATAAATGTGTACTATTCTAAATGCTGTTTCCTTCATCTGCCAAAGTGAAGGAGGTTCTGTTACATAAGATTGGTTACTTTTTATTTTAATATCCTTCACAAAACATAATCTTTTAGAAATTGTTGTATATTTGGGAGAACCTGAAGCATATTACATTTGAATTAAAGATGATTGAACTTTCAGTGTTAAATAATTTTATAATTACGTTTTAAACCTAACATGGGTAACAGTTATTCACTTTACAACAGGTAGCGCCACCATTTGAGGAGATGCTATGGTTTTGTCGCTGGAAGATAAGCCAAGTCAACTGTTCGGAACTTTTCAAACCAGTTATGACGGAAGAAGGACTATGTTACTCATTCAATTCTTTGCATGCTTCAGAACTATATAAATCTATTACGTGAGTAAACATTGCAACAAACATATATTTTTAATAATTTAAGAAATTAATGAGAATTTTAGAAATTTCTTACAACTACAGTTTAACATGAAACACTACTAAATACAACAAAAATGTAAATAATGATTTTTTGAAAATATCAAATACTAAGAAATTAGGAAGTAATTTATGTATCACAAGCAATGAATTGTTTTTATACATTCAGTGTAAGCTTTGAACTAACTTTATTATAATTTATTGAATTGTAAAAGAAACAGCAATTTATTAATGTTGTAATTTTTTTCATAAGATTGCTACAGTAATTTAATAAGAAATAATGTATTTTTCATCAGAAATATTTTAACAGTTACTTTTTCACATTGAAAACTGAAAACCTCATTATCGCTTGTGAGTCTTGAGTTAAAAATAAAAAAGCTTTATTTAGTACATCTATAGATTGCAGAGTAAAGAAAACGATCCCGATGAAGAAACAAGTCAATGGTCACTAGAAGAAGGCTATGGCGCTTCAGCCCCATTGGAAACATATCCCCGTCGTGCATTAGGAGCAGGTGCCAATAACGCCATTGCTGTAGTTTTAAGGGCCTATGATTACGATTTGGACTATTACTGCCGTGGACCTGTACAAGGGTTTAAGGTAAATGTACTTGAAAAAAACGACCTAATTCTTTACTATATATAGATTTATAATACTAGTATTAGTATGTTTCAATGTCTTAATGTGAGGAATTGAATAAAACAATTTTTATTAAATTAATGAGTTTCCTCATTTCCATCTTGATATTAATCACAGTATGCTAAAGTCACTGAAACAAGGAATTAAGTTATTGGGACATCATAACAAGTAAATAGAGCTTACTGACTGTTGCTATCAAAGTAACATGTAAATACATCTAGTTGTAATAGATTTTGTCTCATTCGTTGGGCTGGATATAGAAAAGTAACTAGGTGTTTAAAATATTAAAACAGGGAGTTCAAATAAAACTATAAATAATAACAATAACCAGACGTTCAAAAAAATTAATATAACTATAATGAGAGCCCCTTATTGTATGAAAGAAGGCCGAAACCCTGAGTTTACTTCAGTAGCTTTAACTTTAACTTCATATACTGGGAGTAAAATTTTGTATTTCTGGGAGTAAAATTTTGGAGGGATTTATATGTATGTAACAATAATGGGTGAGTTACTTGAACTGTAATTATTTATGTAAAATATAATTAGCAAAATATAATGAACTTTTAGAATTATTTACTTATGTTACAAACTCTTAACTATTATTCTAGCAAAATGTGTGATAGAGGATGTTATGGTTTATTCTGGTGCATAAGTTGAACTCTACAGTATTGCATTTACATAAAGGGCTATGAGCAATTAAAAAATAAATTTATTCCCCCCAAAATCAAACTTAACATGTTTTTAGTCTAATATAAACATTCATATTTGGGAGTTGTATTGCATTATGAATATAACACTTTTTGGGATTAGGCTTAATTATGATTATTTGAATGGCTGTTAACATTACATTACAACAAAGTATTAAGTTATTAACTCTCAATTAATCGGTCTTAAGAATCCTTTCTTCCTCAGTTGAAATGTAGGTTATAATTTTAAGACTATATGATGTCACATTTCGAAATGAACTCGCAAGTGGTTATTATATTTGGAAAATAATTTTTAATTTATCAACATTACAGTTATTATAATGCGTGACCAAAGACTTACAATTACTATTTTAAGTTCTCTGTAATCTGTAATTGACTTAGGCAAATGATGATCAAGCCCATTGTCTAGACTATCTATTGCATTGCACATAAGAGGTCCTATAACTGGTGACTACTCAATCAAATTTTAAATATAGTATTATTTATTGCAAATGATTCAAAGGATTTCTATCCTTTATAATCAAAAGAAGCTTTGAACCCTATTAAAACAAAGCTTGGTAAATATGAATTATATAAGATGAGCAAATAGACCAATATTTGAGTGAATAGCAATCATGATATAAAAACCAAAACAGGAGAAAATACCTATCTATCTTTCAAGGCAGCATCTCGAAGTGGTTTTGATTTTTGCTAAGAATGCTAGAAAAAAGATGCCTTCAAAGAATATTTTGGTGGAAAATACCTGTTATGGAAAGCAAGAAAGACAAGCAGTTCGTGAAACATTAATATAAAAAGATCAATAACACAAAGATGATTTATTGAATAGTGAGGTTTGGTGAAATGATGCACTCTTAATAATAGAATTGATTTTTTTATTGTAACCTAAAACTATAGTAATTTACATTTTAAAGTTTTGATAATTAAAATTATGAAATCAATCATGAAAATTATGAAATCAATCATGAAAATTATGAAATTAGTTTTATACAATTGTTAACAAAGATGTTTAAAAAGATTTTGCTAAATATAATCCAGAGCTTATTTTAATTATAAAAAGGCTCTGGATAAAATAAAACAAATCTGATTAAGCTTTGACTTCTTCCAATAGAAGATTGTTGCAAGTTTTAATACATTTATTTTTCATGGGATTACTAAAATTAGCATTAGTTAGTTTTTAGAATGTTATAGTTTTTTAAGGAAAAACACGGCAACATGAAGCTGGTCGAACTTGAACTTGTTTTAGGTTCTGCTCCATAACCCTGCTGAGTTTCCTCGTGTAAGTGAAAGGTATTTCCGAGTGCCATTTGATACTGAAGTCGTTTTGTCCGTCCAACCGAACATCATGACCACTAGTATAGGCCTTAAGGAGTACTCTGCAGATAATAGGCAATGTTACTTCCCAACTGAGCGACCTCTAGCATTTTTCAAGGTGTACACCCAACGCAACTGTGAACTAGAATGTCTGACTAATTTTACACTCAAGAGGTGTGACTGTGTCATGTTCTACATGCCTCGTAAGTTCACATTCTAAATAATAATATACTTTAAAAAAATGAAATGTTAAAAACTTAGTACATGCAACGCTCTTTTCTCCCTCTCTCTCTGTCTCTTTATAAATAATATGGAAATGCTTTCTGTTTATATATTTATTATTATAAACATTTGATATCAAGAATAATTTTAAGAACACTATTCAAAGCTTTTCATCAACTTGCACTTTCAGCATTTTTAAGAGCAGGTTTACCTGTTGAATGATAAAACAACAAATAGGTACTAAAAAAAACTTTTATATAGAATCATAAGTTATTAAATAATTAAATTAAATGTAAAATTTTTATATTTGTTGATTCCATCTTCACATGAGCTACTAGTAATCACTAAACACTTTTAAATGTTTATAGACTTGCCTATAGTAGCACTTACTTTGTTTGAGAGGATCGGCGAAGTTTGATTGGTAGTTATTGTTTGTTAGTGCTTTTATATGTTCTTGGTAACGTGTGTAGAAGGACCTCCCTGTCTGGCCTATGTAAAAACTGGGGCATGAACTGCAAGTTAGTTTGTAAACTCCAGTGGTGTTGTAAATGTCATCGATTCTGTTGTTGGGTTTAAATTGTCTTTTGAGAGTGATGTGTGTGGAGTAAGCTATTTTGTAGTTGTATTTTCGTAGTGTGTTGGTTAGATTGTGGGTTTTGGATGATATGTATGGTATTGATAGGTATTCTATAGGATTGTCCTGTTGTGTGTTTGTATTTGGGTTATTAGGTTTTGTTTTCAGGTGGTTGTATAATTTGTCAATCACTGTTGGGTTGTATCCGTTAGTTTGTGCTATATATTTTATGGTGTTTAACTCCCGGTAGTGTTCTTCTTTGTCTAATGGTGTTTTAAGCAGGTGATATATCATGGTGTTATAAGCAGCTAGTTTATGGTGTGAGTGGTTTGAGGAGCTGTGAATGGTCGTATTGATACTAATGGGTTTTCGGTATATGTTGAATGTATGTGTTTGTTTGTCTGATCATTTAATTGTAAGGTCTAGGAAGTTGAGAGAGTTTTGTTGTTCTATTTCGATGGTGTATGTTAGTTTTGGGTGTATGGAATTAAAGTGTTTTAGAATTATGTGTGCTCTGCTTGTGTTACCTTTATATAATGTTATGATGTCGTCGACGAATCTACCAATAAAACTTCGCCGATCATCTCAACTCCACAAAACATAACTACATAGACATAACATCTAACCTACAAATTCTTCATAAACAACACAGAAATAACCAACGCTATACAGACACTTCAAACTACACCCTACAAACATACTCAATACATTATTACATTACAACTCACACGCACTTTTTGACATCATAACTCCTAATACACACAAAATACACCCACACCACCCACCCCCACCCTAACCTATGTAAACCTTGAGGTCAGTTACGGTCTGAGTTGACAATGGGACACATCTCCCGAAACGGCCGTCCTCAACAAACAAAAAAAGTGCTACTATAGGCAAGTTTATAAACATTTAAAAGTGTTTAGTAAAATTTTTCTGAATATACAACAAATAGTATTTGAAAATTACTTAAACATAAGAGAAATTCAACTGAAATGTGACATATTTCTACAATTTTAATCCAGTCAATAAAAGTGTATCTAAAGAGACTCTTCAAAAAAGGTTAGAATAAATTAGAACAGTTGCTGAATCAAATTTGTTTTTTTAAATAATAAAACAATCTTTTTTGTAAATTGTGTAATAACCAATGTTTATGTATTTAGAGTGTCATCTAGTGTTAATAAGTACGAATTTCGACATGTAAATGTAATATCGAAATAATATGTATAAAAATTGTAATGGATTTGTGACAAATCTAGAAGTTATAATAAAGTGTACGAGGTATAAGATATTTTATGTTTTTTTCTTTCAGGTCAAGAAAATACTCCTATTTGTGGCAGTGGCAGTAAAAACTGTAGCAAGATTGCATTAGGTAAAAAAAAAAAAATAAATTATAATAATTATGCTGCGTTTTCACTGACTTTATTTAGCAGAAGATAAATCAATTCACAAATTTCTAATTTATTCTCATAAAATAGTAGATATATTTTTTAACATATATTCACAAAATACTATGTAACACTCTTGTGAAGTATGTTAAAGTAAGTAGTTAGTTTATAGTTACTTACGTAATTACAATTACTTATAAATTTTACACACATATACGATCAGGGGTTTCTGAACTTAACATGTGTTTCATAAACATTTTTGAAATTTTGGAAATAGGTTTTCCTGAAACTCTAAACTCTAACAGTTGAGTTGTATTTCAATTGACATTGTAAATAATCAATTTCAACCTACCTTCAAGTGTTTGATCTCTTTTCCCAATATCATAAACTGACAGCAATGACTATTGTTTCATATGTTCCTGGAACTGATAATGAAAATGGCCTTATTTTAGCACTGTAAAAATAGTATAAGAAATTCCAATCCATTGAAGAACAGTTACATTCAGGCTGCAAAAGCTTTTATTACTAAATTTTAACTAAAATTTTAACACAAAAGTAAGAAAAAATTGGTGAAGTTTCAAACGAAGTTGTTCCTAATTGCTTGTAACATGAAAAGGAGAAATAAAGAAAGTGGAAGGTACTTTTTGGACAGTGCTTAAGTATAGTGAGTGAGGGAGAAGTAAATCTTTTAAAAAAAAAAACAATCCTCTCACTAACCTTATAAAATTACCAAGGAGATTATTAAATGATAATACAAATTATTTATTAATAAAATTTTATAAAAACATTTTCAATATATTGAAGATCAAAATTAGTTTAATTAAAAAATTAAGAACATATCAAAAGAACAAGTTGATAAACTATCAAGATAACTTTATAAATCTTCGTTAAAAAGACTTCTAGGCCTACATATTTTGATATGCTACACTAGCCTATAGTAGCACTTGCTTTTATAATTGTTGAGAACAGCCGTTTCGTGAGATCTATCCCATTGTCAACACAGACTGTCCATGGTGAGACATATCTCCCAAAACAGTAGTCCTCAAGAAACATAAAAGAAATTGCTACTTTAGCAAATGTAACATACTAATATGTGTGGCCTTACAAGTGTTTTTAGTTAAAAACTAGTTGCTCAAGCTTTGTTTGATATTTATTTTTCAGAGGATTTAAGTTTAGAGCAGATCACCTTGACAGTCCAAAAGACTGACTCTGGGAACACTTGCAACTGTCTTCCTGCCTGCTCAGCCTTACAATATGAATCTGAAATATCTCAAGCAAACTTTGACTGGATGAAATTGTTTTCAGCATACAAAGAGAATGAAACTGCTGAATTTGATGGGTGATATATTTTTAATTCTATAATAATTAATTTTACCACCTAATTGTTAAATTCTATTCTTCAGTACACAAATATTTTTGCAGGTTATTTTGGCATATAATTTTTAAATGTTTTATTCAAAATAGAGTTTTATTTACCCATTGTCTAATTAAATTTGTTTAAAATAAGCATCCAATACTAATCTCTCAGACAATTTCAACCTAAAAGACTTTTTGCTAGCTTATTAAATAGTTTGTAAGTAACTTGAGTTTTTGAACTTTCTTGAGGCTCTACATTTTATTATTATACACAATCTCAACTTTATTCATTAAAAAAAAGAACAACAACCTTTAATCAAGATTATTTTTACTGTTGTTATCTACATTTCAGTTTCAAAACAACCATTAACTGAGAGTGAAATGTATAACTCAAATATTTCATGTCTAAGAGAGTGGTTCCTTTGCTAGTGTTGTATACATAAGGTTAATAAAAATAATTGTGGTTAGTGAAAGAACCTGTTCATTAAAGTATAAATTAATGTGCATATTGTTTTAAAAAATTAAAAAAAACTCTTGGCTACAAAGAAGAGAAAACAGACATCATAAAACCATGAAACTCATTTTAGAAGGGTTCAGCTCTAACCTTCTGATGATGTTGGGTCACTGAAATGTGCTAAAAGGCTTTGTAAATACTGTATTAATTTTCTTTATAGCTTTTTTTATTGTAACTAACTTACTCTATTATGGCTTTTCACAATCAATTTTTAGGTTATCATACTACATATAAATTTAATAATTCTTTAAGTAACTAATAATTCATCTAATTCCAAAAAGTGGACTAACAAAATGAATTACTCCATTAAATTCAATTTATCCACAATAATATCTCTAAATAGCTTATTTATTTACACTTTCAATCAATTATACTTCAAAAGTTGTGATTTAAAATTATATTAACTTGCCTATAGTAGCACTTACTTTGCTTGTTGAGGACGGCCGTTTCGGGAGATGTGTCCCTTTGTCAACTCAGACGGAGACGGTCTGAGTTGACAAAGGGACACATCTCCCGAAACGGCCGTCCTCAACAAGCAAAGTAATTGCTACTATAGGCAAGTTAAAACATTTTTTTAAAGTGTAAGTGATCACTAGTAGCTCACGCGAAGATGGAATCAACAAATATTAAAATTGTAATTTACAAGCAGTAAGGTTATTTAGGAAAATTTATATCACAGAGCTATATGAGATTTCATTGCACTCCACTGATTTATTTTATACTCATTTTCAGATAATTTATGGTTTATTTTAGGGTTGCTTTTAGTAGCATTAAATTTATTTATTTAATTTTGGTAATTTATTCCTGTTTTAAAAGCTAAGTCTTATTTTTGTTTTTTTAAGACTTTTATATTGATAATAATTTAAAAACTTTAAATACAATTATTATTATAAACTTACAAACATAAATGGTATATATGAAAACGTACAACACATTAACTCACACCCTTAACATAAAACAAAACGTTTTAACTGATTCAAATCACAAAAAATCATGACAACAAGCACAAAATCCAAGTTTGGTATGACGTGTAACAATAAAAGGATTACATGAGTTGTGTACTTTCTATATTTAAGTGTTTGAAAGTATATAAAAATTCTATATTTCCAAAAGCACAATACTTATTACCTTGAGTATAAGATGGAAAGAAATAACACATATTTAGTACCTTTAAACAATTATATATAGTGTATTCAAGAAGGCCTTCCACAATACTAATTACAAGCAGAAGACACTGATGAAGATCGGCACATAGTGATCAAAAACGTTCTGCATCAGTAATTTTTAACAAATTTACTAAATTTAAAGTTCGGATAGTCATAAACTATTGTTTAAGTGATAAACAAATTTAATTTCTTGTTTACAATACTCCCTTTTATGTGGTCTAGCTGGATATAACAGGTATAGAAAGTGCCATATGTACCTGTAATAGCTTATTTTTATTTCCAGTTTCTTAATTGTAATGTGGAGGGACTTGTTTTAGATGTCTATGGTGTGGGCATAATAACTTAAGTATGTTAAAATGGAAAAGATATTAAATTTCAAACCAGTTTTAAAGGTTAGAAAAAAGAAGAAGAAAAGTATATTCATGTATGTAACTAGTCTTTGCTAGTGTACTGTTTAATACTTGTACATGTTTTTTTTTTTTTTTTTTAATCAGGAAACGATTAAGTCGACTTGTGATTTACTTCAAAGAAAGTCAATTTATGTCTAGTAGAAGAAGTGAGCTCTATGGAATCACTGATTTCTTGGGTATGTAGTGTTTTATAAATATATATGACAGTGTTTCAATGAGAAAGTCAGCATCATCTGTGTATGACTAAACAAATTTTAAACTATAACTAAACCTATATCTAAAATGATAGTTATAATTTTTTATAGTTTCTTGTTGTAATCATCTTGAATTCACTGATTAAACTATCTTAAATAATACTTAACTAAGTAAAGGCTAAAGGGCTTACTTGCTGACGCATTTCAAAACAATCGTTCCTTTTATAAACTCTGAGTAGAGGCTTTGCTTCTAAAAACACGATTATTTGGAAATGAGTCAGCAAGTAACTGCTTCAAGTATTCACTTAGTTAAGTATTATATGATTATAGTATAATTGTTTGTTAGATTTTATAATTTTTGTTACATACATTAATGCTGAGGATGACGATGCCTTTGTAATTGAAACACAAATGAGAAAATAAAATATTGGTGCTAACTTCTTAATTATTTCTCTAGTACTCATTACAATTGGTTCTAGGGTTCATTATTTCTTTATTATTACCTCAATACAAGGTAAGCCTATATTTTGCTACAGTAATAATTTAACCCATAAATAAATAATTTTCTTACTATACAGAAACTAACTACTGTTTATTCATAATATTTCCTACATTAATAAAAATTGTTAGCAATTCAATGTCACAGTTGTTTAAAAATTTAGTTATGAAAGTAAAACACAATTACAAATTTTTCATTTTTTGGATTGTACATATTGAGCTTTTGTTATTAATGTATAAATATTGATGCCACTTGGAAAAAAACACTTCTTACTGAAGTAGTGGTTTTTATGCTGAAAAACGTCAGTAAATAATAGTGTTTTGGCAAATGGCATCAATAAGTATACATTAATCAAATTTTGTTTGAAGTGACTCCAAACAATCTAGTAACTAGTATAAAAAGATGCATATACAGTAGAACCCCTCAAATCCGAACCCCCGCAAAATCCGAAAATGATTTGATGAAAACCAATTTTTAAAAAAGTATCTAAAATTTAATGATGTATGTACTGAAAGTTTGCTGCTTATGTAGAACAGGACTGAGATGTGTAATATATTGGAATTGACACTGAAACTTGATATAATACGAAGGCCTATACTGTACTACTGTATCATTTCATTAACATAGAATTTATTGACAGTAGAATAAAAATAAAAAAGATAACACTAAACTATATGTTTCACTTAAAAAAGAAAAGACACAAACACTTGACTATATTTTCCACTTAAAATCAACAATATTCGTCTGGCGAAGAGATGTAAACCTTCCCGAGAATGCGATGTTGCGTCACCATCGCATTAGCATAACACCATTGGGTGTACAGCTACATGTTATTCTATATAAAACAACGCAATGTCGAGAGCAACGGCATAAGTAACAGCATTCCTAGAGGGATTTTTCCCTCTATCTGCTACACTGTCATCATGTTGATCCTGGACCATAGACAACATGTCATGCTCGGTATATTCTTCATTGTTATCTAGTGCTGTCCACTCTTCTAGGCATCTTTATTCAACATCTACACATCCTGGTACTCTTTGAATGGGCTGAAGGAGCTCAGTTTCATCATCCCGTGTTCTAAGTGGTATTTCCACAAATTTAAAGCTATTTCCGAGATTTCTGCAGTAAAGTGTTACTGATATTATTTCAGGATTTAGCTACCCAGTAAATTACATCCTTTATTGTAATCGTCTTAAGTTTCTCTTGAATAGAAAGAGAACAATCTTCTTCAAATAATGTTTCCAGAATCTTTTTTCTGTAGTTCAGTTTTATGTTCTACAGCACACCTTGAGCCATAGGCTGAAGCAACGATTTCCGTTTAGGTAGGAGAAAAATTGCTTTTATGTCTTTACATACCAACTTCATGTCCTAAGAATGAAAAGAAGCATTGTATATCAAAAGCAGAACTTTTGGTGTAAATCCATTTTTTCGTAAAATTTTGTTACTGACGGAACAAATTCACAAAATACAGTTATCCACGCCTTACACTGATTTCTGTAATGAACAGGGAGATCATTCAAGATCTTATTTTTAAGGGCTCATGGCTTGATGGGTTTTCTAATCACTGTTAACGGTAGCTTATTTGTTCCCACGGCGTTACAGCAGGTTAAAACTGTGAGATGCTGTTTACTCCATTTAAAGCCTGACACAGAAGATTCCTCTTTAGGAGCAAGACTTTTAGGGGGAAGGGTTTTAAAATTCAATCCAGTCTCGTCTGCATTATACACTTGATGAGGTTAGTAATTTTCAGATGAAATCAAATCTGTGAATTCGTCTAAATATTCTTTTTCAACAAGATTATCAAGTAATAACTTCTCCCCCCTTATCGTTAGTTGTCTAATTCCTTGCCTTCTTTTCCATATATCCAACCATCTATTGCTAGTAGTAAATCCCAAATCACGGTCATTAGTTTGTTTAACTGTAATGCCTTTTATTGTAGTAATGGACCACTAATAGGAACTCCTTCCTGCCTCTCTAGTATAAACCATAAAAATACATCCTAGTCAATTTTTTCATTCACAGAGACCATTGCGTGATGGCATTGTTCCAAAGACTTTGCACTTGTAGCACTGCAAAACTGTTTAATTTTTTATATGAAAATATGTAATGAATGCTATAATCCACACAGAAAATCCAAAATCCGATTTGTTTCAGCAAAACTGAACTTTTCCAAATCCGAACAGGCTATAGCCCCAATTTGAGGTGTTCCACTGAAATTAAAATCTTATGTTTGTTTTAATGATCTTGTTACTATCCTCAAAGGGTTTCACTGCAATAAACTAAAAAATAGAACACTGGAACAACAAATAAAACGGTTGTATTTGTTAGGATAATGCAGAAAAATGGAGATAAAGTATGTAAATACTGTAGTTACAAATTTATTGTTACTTGAGTTATAAATTCATTTTATTTCATGTTATTTTGGTTTAGGATTTTTTTCGCAAGTCGTATCACCACACAATTCATAGGATTTTAATATACAATAGAAATTGGCAGAAAAATCATTCATTGAATTGCAATAATGACTTTATGGCATTTATCTTCAACAAAAATTTATCTCCAGCTGATTTGATTTTACTAACCTTGAAAGATAATAAATATTCAGATTTACTAAGCCTAAATTACTAAGTAACTTACTAGGTATCAAAGAAATTTGTCAACTTCTAAAGCATAAAACTATCAAAATATATTTATTCACCTGTTACAGCAAACTGTGGGGGACTCTTGGGACTATTTAGTGGTTTCAGTATACTCAGTTTGGTAGAGATCATCTATTACATCACTCTAAGATTTTGGAACAACTTGAAGAAACGTCATGAACATATACGTCCAGGAAATGAAGAAATACACAATTTTAAATTTGAGTATGAAGATAAAAAACTGTGAACTCATTTTCAACAAAAACTTTCATAATTCATTTTCAAAAATGAAATTCTAATTTAATTGTTATGCTATGTGTTTAAATTATTATAATTATGTTATATAATATATTATATTATTATAATTATAATAATAAACTATTGTTTAGTTGTTTTGACTTCACTTCAAGGAAGTTTTAAAAACTTGTCACTTTTGTGAATAATGTTAAATTACATTCTTGAATTTTATAGTCCATTACGTTCGGTTGAATCTTATTAATTCTTATTAAACTCTTTTATCAAAGAGTATGTGTGATTTCTATTGTGTTTGTTCATTTACCTATAAAAACCTAGAAATCCTACACATCAACAAAAAAGGACCACATCTCAACACACTAGAACAATATGAAATTTACAGACACACAAAAACACAAATTACAAACACATTAAACGAACAAACACAATACAAATCACACATACTACAAAAACACAAATTACAAACATATTAAACGAACAAACACAATACAAATCACACATACTCTTTGATACTATCGAAAACCTACCTTTAAAACCATCACCGCTTGACCCAACATCTCCAAGCAGAAGACACTGATGAAGATCGGCACATAGCGATCGAAAACGTTATGTCTCAGTAAGTTTTAACAAATTTACTAAATTCAAAGTTGGGATAGTCGTTAACTATTGTTTAAGTGATTAATACGTTAAATTACAAATGCAATGAAAGTGTTGAAAATAGAAATATGAGAATCATTGTAAAAAACTTTGTTTTATTCATACTTTTTTTACTTTATACAGTCATAAATACTTTTTAAAGGTGCTATAACTATTCTATATTCATATGTTCAAATGGACTAACATGCTATATCTGTTTCTTGAAAAACAACCATTAAATATTAGTTAGTAATTTATGAATTGGTTACTCGATTAAAAATGGTAATGTCTTTTAAAAAATATAATATAATTTATAATTAATAGTATTTGATTCCTCTTAGTAACCTTGTTTTCATTACTGCATTTTATCTTTAGCCTTAGTATGGAATATTTGACAGATTAGTGTTGCTAAAATCTTTGTATTTCATCCTTATATAAAAAGTAATGCTGAAATTATTAGATATCAACTTTTAATCTAAAATAATAATTTTAGAAATGGTTCAATTAGGACTTCTTTAATAGAAACAGGCATCGGAAATTGATCTATTTACAGAAAGAAATTATATTTTATATTTATTTTTGAAGTGATTATTTTTTTTCTGGGTATAACTTGTTTTGCAAACAAAGGCAGAAGAAATATCATTCTCATCTGTCACAGGTTGCTCCTTATATTTTTATTTTTACATTAGGTGATAACATATGATTCATACAATAGCTGATTTGAAATTTATAGGTTTTGTTGTAGATCAGCTGTTTCAATACCCATGTTATATTAATATATTCCTTGTACAATATTAAATTATAATATTAATAAATATTTTTCTATTAGTTATTGAATATATTATTTAATTTATAGTTCAATAAGTTTTACTATAATCTTAATAAATGTTGCTATAAATAATTCAATATAGTTATAATGAGTTATATATTTATATTCCAATATTTGAAATTAAAATTTTCTTAACCACTTTTTATTAAGCAGATTTCAATTACAATTGTTAATTAAAACTCTTATTCAGAATTGTTTTTAATATCTAATAAAGCTTTTGTGTTGAATAATTTCTTTTCTTTTGTTTTTAATTATATTAAACAGACTTTATTAAAACCTTTATTAAGTACATTCTTGAAACAAAATATCCACTTCTGTAAACAAGTGCTATTTTTTTAAATTTAATTTTCTAGTGGTTTAATTATAATTAGTCCAGCTCCATCTATTTCATATGCAGTGTTCAGTACTAATTCAAAATTTCCTGCCATAAAATACTGTTGGCAAGCGTTCAGTGGTTTTAGATGTTTCTACATCTAAAATTGACATTCCTATTTCTGTATATCTTTGCTATGAGTCAGTTCTGCATAAAGGTGCTTTATACATAAGAACCGTTTCAACTTTACTGCGTCAACGTGACTGCTAAAGTATGCTCTGTTTGAGTAGTACCATTTATACTGCTGATGAGATTGCTGTAAGAATGTTTTATAAGGGACTACAAGGCAGACCTCCATTAAATTCAGCTTGTTATATATGCATGTGTGTGAAGAAAGTTACTCCACTAATTTCAGTCAGTCTGCTTTATAAGGGAGTATTGAGAAATTATTATTTATAACATTTACTGCTATTTCCCAAGTGGGTGAAATCCTGTCTTTCCTTTCCCTATCGTCTAACACCCTAAAGTGTGTTACGCGAGTGCAAGCAGGAAGGTGGGAAAATTATTGTACCAGGCTACTGTAAGTACTCTATGTTTGACTTTCTAATTAACTATAATTAATTGGTGGTCCTTTGATTTATATCCTTTTATGCCAAATGCTAATGTCTCTCCTAAAAGTTATTCTATTTCTAACATAATTAAACCCGTTATTTCATACGTTAATTTATCGTCCTAGCTCTTATTTTCGCCAAACAACTTTTGTAATTTTGGTCTACACTCCCAACTATTTTGGTCGCTTGGCCGGAATATATGACATATTTTTGGTCAAACAGGCCGGATAATCTGCACATTTTTTGGCCTATGGACCAGATATCAAACATGCATTTTGGATGTCTATATAATTTAGTAAATATAAAAGATAGCATATTTAAAAAGATTATTATGCAAGCTTATGAAATGAGACAGTCATTTTTAGAAATTGATTTGTAAACTTGAAACCTTGAAGATGCGCCCAGATATCTTGAATAAATTTGATTTTTCCTTTAAATTTTGATATTCAATTAGTTCCAAAAGGAAATGTAGAAACAAGTAACACATGTTACAATGGCCACTGGTACATTGTGTGAGGTTATATCCTGATGTTCCCTATCTTTGACAACCTTTGTAAAGTAGTAGTTTTCTTCCTGTTTTCATTTCACAGTTTTAAGCTGATTTTAAGATGACAGAAACAATATGGCAGACAACCAATAGTTCCCATACTGCTTCTCTGGCTATCTTGACTTGGCTGATTATTTTATCTGACCAGCTTGTTGCTGGCAGGGCAAGAAAAATCTGATAAGCCATGGCTAAATATGGAAAGTCAGTGATGCTTAATAAATACCAATGGGGTCTGAGAAAGTCCTTAGACCTCAATCTTCTGCTAGTACACTAATACCCCGTATTTCCAAATAGGTCGGACCAAGCGATAACCTTGTAAGTCGAATTCGCATAAGTCGGGGTATAATTTTACATACTCTCACATAGGAATCATATTTAATTGGGACCAAAGAATAAATAAATAATAATTTAAAAGAAAAATGTGTATGTATTAAAATCTTAAGTACATAATACAACCAAAAATTATATTATATGCATACATATTGCAAAGAAACAAGTAAAAAGAAGTTATTTTGACATAGAAGGCTTCATAAAATCTAATAAATTCGTTTGAAGAATTGAAGATTTTTTCTTCTCACGCATAATTTTCGCGTAACTCGCTTTTGTTTTGGGGCAGAAATATGCTTATCGTTGGAGTCTATGTTTTCCAAAATTTGTAAGCCTTGCTCAATTAATCTAATGCTTTTTGTCAAGTTTCAAACCAACATTTTATCTTCTACGTCAACTGGATCTAAAGAATCTGTGTTTTTAAGGTCTTGCTCTTGCTCGCGCATTTCTATGAGCTCATCAATTAATTGTCAGGTCCTGGTTGTGTAAATCCAACAGTTCTTGAATGTCATCATTACCCACTTCTAAATTTAATTGTCTGGGAAAACAGATAACTTCTTCTATCACATCAGCAATTTCATCAGACTCTGTCACTGATTGAGTCCGCCTGAGTTTCAGTGGCGAAAAAAATAGCCACACCTTTTCCCAAACGCCATTCACAGTTTTTTGTGATATTTCATTCCAAGATTGTCCAATGATTCTCAAAGCATCTAAAACATTGAATTGTTTCAAAAAATCTTCAACAGAAAGCTCGTTGTTCTGTCTCATAGTTTCATGTAGATGCACAAATGATTTTCTTGTATAATTAGCTTTAAATGTTTTGACGACTCCCTGATTAATCGGTTGAAGCAAATTATTTGTGTTTGGTGAGAAAAAACACTTTCACGCATGTGTCGAAAATAGTTATTGTAGTAGGAAGATGGCAAGGCGCATTGTCAATTAATAGGAATTACTTTAACCTTCAAACACACTTGCCGGGGTGTAAAACACCCTACGCCATTCATTTCTCTCTGAGGCGACTACAACAAATTTTTGTTCTCGCTCCCCTCTTAGGTAGTTGTTTTTCACTTCTCCCTCCACACTGTCACTCATGGTCAACCCGTTGTGGCATACCAGTCATTGTGTTTACATCGTTGTTTTAACTGCGGGGTGAATTCAACCCCAAAAATTTTTGTTGGTACATTTTTAAGTTATTGTTTTTTAATTAGTATATTTTTTTAGTGTGAGTCTCTTATTGGTGTTTAACATATTTATTTATCTTTTTTGTTATAATTTTGTCTTTTTGTCATAAAAAAAATTAAAATTATGGGTCAAGAACTTTCAAAACCCCATATTGCATCAAGATCCTTACTGCCAGGACTACCTTTGCATATAAAAGCAGGTGTGAAACACATAAGTGGTGTTGCGGAAACTCGAGAAAAAAAATAAAAGGAAGTTCTGGACAATGCGAGTTTGCCCACGGCAAAAAGACCGAAAGACAACCGCTTCATGCTGCAACTGCAACAAATTACTTTGTAGGGAACATTCCTTTATATACTCTGAAGAATGTGCACCTGAATAAAAAATACATTTTAAAAATATTAATTAAAAAAATATCTTTACTTTTAAAATTTTTTTGACTATTTAATTTGGACTGAACTAATGTTTACTTCTAAACCAATACTTCTGTACACAGTTATGAATTTAGATAATTTTTTTCACCTAATAAAATGTGTATATTTTTTGAAATATTTTATTCCAATGTAAAAAGTTATTTACTAATGTTTACTTGACTAAATATGAAGTAAATTGCATAGTAATAAGTATTATTTTTCATTATGACGAGTAATTTTAAATTTTGAGTGTGGCAAATTTTGACAATTTTCAAGCTGAATTTACAAATTTTTTTTCAAATAAACATATTGCTGTATTTATGTTCTCTAACGTTTTGAAAAGTTCTCTAAAGAATCTAGCCATTACAACTTACTAAAATGTATGAATAAATGTCTAATTTTAATTTGAAAAAAAAGATACAATTTATAAAGTCAATTTATGTGCATTTAGACTATAGTACTACAAAAAAAATCTACAAGAGATACACCCATACAAATTTTATAAAACGTTTTATAAACAACAACATTCACACACACAATTTTATAAAGATGAAAATTTAGTGTTAATTAACTTTTTTTTAGATAAGAAATGGGGTGGAAAATACCCAGCGCGTGTGTTTATGTCCGAGTAGTTGGCACGTGCGATTGAAGGTTAAAAGGAATTTGTTTAAACCAAGATTAACGTTTGTTTTTAGGTATAAATGATGACCAAACCAGTCCTAAAAAAAGCTGTCACCAAAGTCTTCCGATTTGACTTCAAAATCATGGGAAAGCTAGCTTTAGAAATATTTTTTAATGCCCTTGGATTTTCTGAGCGATAAACTATGAGAGATTGCAACTTACAGTCAACAGCTGTATTTGCACCAAATATCACTGTCAATCGGTCTTTGGCGGCTTTACACCTGAAAATATTTTCTCTTCCTGAGCTATAAAAGTTCTCATAAGCATTTTCTTCCAGTTTTTGCTAGTTTTTGCGTAACTCGGACAACATGATTTAAAACCGCGTAACTTGGGAATCACGTAAGACAGGGTAGTGTAAGTTGAGGTATTACTGTATAGTGTCTTTTTGTGTATATGAGTTAGGCTTTAATTTCTCCAATATTCATCATTGCTTTAAAAATACATTTAGTTAACTATTGGCCAATGTTTTCTATTTAGTAACCTTGTACACGTAGATCATTTAGAACTTAACCATACAATCAATATAATATTTTATATTGTTATACATTAATGAAACAATATTTTTGCCTGCTTAAAATTCTATTCCTTTACTTCACTAAACTGAAAACTAAAATGTGTGATTCATTTTTTTAATGTTTACAAAAGGAACAATGGTAAGGTAGAGATTTCTTCACATGCACAGCCAGTTTTATATCTTTCAAAATAATCACAATACCATCAAAGCTGTCGGAAAGTGCCAAAGTGCGCTAGATAGTAACTTCAAAGACGAAGATAGGACCATAACACCTTTTCTTCTAATAACCAAAATACATAAATGTTTTATAGTAGATCTTCATTTATTGAAAAAACAGTTATTTAATATTAAATTTCTAACACTACCATTTACTATTACTGACAATTATGTCACATTCAATAGATTTATTAATTATTTGAAGAGGATATTTGGACTGATTTTCAAAGTAACCTTCATGGTTACTGTACGACTTACTATCACAATAATAGCATTATTATAGTAAATAATGTTATAGGATATAGATATCTATAAATTAGGGTTTGTAAATTAGATCAGTTGCAAAGCTGTAACTTCTAGTAATAAAATAGAAGTTTTGAGGATGCTGAGATATTTCCTTAAATAATATAACTTTTTAATTTCAAAATCAATAAAAAAACCTTATAAAATTATTTCAACCGAAAGTCCAAAAATAATTTGTCAATTATTAAAGTAATATAACTGTGTCAAGGGTGTAGAACTGTGCGCCCATCAGGCGACCCTGTTGATAACTAATATTAATATCATTCTTTAATACATGGACGTGGTTTAATAGTTCTTCAACCATTCTTGAAGAATTAGACACTGGCATATGAATTCAGCAAGGTGTATCCAAATCACAAGAACCAAAGTGAGTTTTAAGGCAAAGGTTCCTTGGTCATTTAATATATCCAAGAGTTGGCCTAGCTTAGACAGACATTCACTATATTTATGCCCCTAATTTTTTTTTTCTAGAGCTACCTAAAGCTGAATTTTGTTAATTATTGATAAATATTCATTTATCTGGCGATATTCTGGCATTAAACTAAGTAAAACATACCATTTTTCTACTTTTTTAAAAACATGTTGGAAAAAGCTACTGAAAACTTTAGTATTTGCTTGAGTTTATAGTTAATAAATAATGCAACTTATCCATCTTCCTCTTTTTAAGTTATACTAAACTTCTAATGATTCAGATTTATAATTTAAAACAATTTTGTTTTAGAATGTGTTTGTATCTATTTATTTCTACAAACATAGGGAGGAAAAATTGACACCTTCTATATTAAAAGTTACTTCTTATTTCTTGAGTCCATCTTCACATGATCTACTAGTTTTCACTAAACACTTGTAAATATTTACAAACTTGCCTATAGTAGTACTTACTTATATTTGTTGAGGGCGGCCGTTTCGGGAGATGTGTCCCATTGTCAACTCAGACCGCAACTCCAGACCATAACTCTTATTGCAAGCCAAACATCAACCATCCATCGATACTGCGAGTTGACAATGGGACACATCTCCCGAAACGGCCATCCTCAACAAATATAAGTATGTGCTACTATAGGCAAGTTTGTAAATATTTACAAGTGTTTAGTGAAAGCTAGTAGCTCACATAAAGATGGACACAACAAATATAGGTAAGTGCTACTATAGGCAAGTTTGTAAATATTTTCAAGTGTTTAGTGAAAGCTAGTAGCTCACATAAAGATGAACACAACAAATATAAGTAAGTGCTAATATAGGCAAGTTTGTAAATATTTACAAGTGTTTAGTGAAAGCTAGTAGCTCACATAAAGATGGACACAACAAATATAAGTAAGTGCTACTATAGGCAAGTTTGTAAATATTTACAAGTGTTTAGTAAAAGTGACTTTTTTGTAATTTTAAGACAGTCTGCTTCTGTGACAGAAAATCTTAGACAGATTTTATGAATGATAGAAAAGGACTATAAACATAAGTTAAGGTCATAAAGCCTCCTAGTAGATGACATAGGGGAGATCACGACATCGCTATAAACATTACACTTTTGGTATCACTTGGCAAAAAACCACTCCTGATACACGGTACTGCTGTATAGGTTTGCATACCCTGAAGTACACTTATTCAGAGCCAAAGACACAGTTACTTGTTCACACCCCATTGTAAGAAGAAGAGGTGGAATTAGACAGGACCAAGAAAAAGATATAATGGCCATCTTGTTCTAGGATGTCATGGACAGAATCGCTTACTTGAAAGAGACTTGCTCTCAACCAGGGTGAAGAGAGGTGTGTATCCACTGTACGATTAAACATGAGTGAATATATATTTTAAGGCTTAAATATAGATAATATTATTGGTGAATTATATGTAAGTGTTTCCAAATAAAATATCAAATAGAAATCATTGGTGAAAAAAATAACCATGGATTAATGAATTTTCAAAGTGGCATTTTATAAACCATGAATATTTACCATTAACAACACATGAATATATTTTATTTTTTGGTCCATAAATACAGCTTATTAATACTAAAATTTATGTATATGAAAACATTTCTATATTAAAAAAAAAAACAATATTTTTGCTTTGCATCTAAGGCCATTTTAATTACATCACTTTTTCATTATTAAACACATAACACATCTCTCTAGCAAAACACTTTAAGCTATCTACTTCATTTCGATTACAATCAATATTATTAATAGTGTTTATTCAGGTAATAGATATTTGTGGAATATTTTACTATATGAGTAAGTATGGAAAGCATCTCAATTGATCAATTTCCACTGTCTTGTAGGTTAATAACACCACCTACAAAGAAAAATTACTATCATTGAATCTCACTCTACATTCAGAGTTTTAAAGAAATTTAAGCATATTGAAACTGTAATTGTAATAGTAGCTGGCTCCTTATAAATTACTAATAATATGGATCAAGGTTTTAACTGTTTGAAACATGAGGTTTAGCACATTAAACTACCTAGTTTTTTGAAGCATTAAAACATATTTTGAAGCAAATAAAAGTAATCTTTGGGCAAGGACTAGAATTAGAAAAGTGTTTTCCTATATTTTATGTTGATGATCAGTCTATTCTAATGTTGTTTCATGTAGTGTTTGGTACAGTTATCGAAATTCGTCCAACATTGCTTTCTGTCAAGCTACTGCGCATACCCTATTGTGCGCAAGCTACGGCATACACTACTGCGCAATACTCTCACCATTTTCGACAGTGTGATTTCAACTCCTGACAGTGACTGTCACCCTTCTCAAGAGAGTGTGTTTCCTGCTCGTTTCTTTCTTTGCCATTTTGGACTCATGTTAATTTCATCCGATTTTATCCTCAAAATCATTCATCTATTAAGTGTTGTGAATTATCTCAAATCAAAGGTTATTTATTTATAAACTTAATAATTATTAACCTCACATTCTTATTGCCTATTATCAAACGTTTTTAGATTACCACGTGGTAACCTTTATTAGTGAAACTCTTAATTTAGTGAATTGGCGAACATTTAAATTAATTCTTTTAAAGTGTTTTCAGTTAACAGTTTCTAGTGGAAAGGCGGAGGGCACACCAGGCTTCATCGGCTACACTTACGAAGAACATTTATTCCAGTATTTGTTGATTCCATCTTCACGTGAGCTATACGTAACATCTAACCTAAAAATTCTTCATAAACAACAAAGAAATAATCAACGCTACACAACCGAACAATACGAAATATAAAGACACTTCAAACTACACCCTACAATCATACTCAATACACAATTACATTACAACTCACACGCACTTTTTGACATCAAAACTCCTAATATTCACAAAATACACCCACACCACCATAATATCCCACCCCCATCCTAATACCCTAACCTACGAAAACCTTGAGATCAGTTATGGTCTGAGTTGACACATCTCCCAAAATGGCTGTCCTCAACAAATATAAGTAAGTGTTACTATAGGTAAGTTTGTAAATATATAGAAGTTTTAACAATTTATTCCAGGTAAGTAAAGTGTTTCTAGTTGATCCCTTTATTCCAATGTTTGTGCTTAAACTCTGTTAGATTATTACTTGAAATCAACTCATAGATTTATCGTTTGTGAGTGTTCTAGGTTTAAATGGCTTATATGTGCATAATTGGTTTTAATTATTATAAATTCAGGATTTGGTTATTCTGAGACAGGTTTCTAACCAGAGTTAGAACCCAAGAGATGAAAGATAGAGGTTAGGGAAAGAAAAGTTTGTAGGAACATATTCTTTTATATTCATACAAATAATCACTGAATAAACATTATTAATACCCTAACACCATTCTCACTTAAACACTACTATTATAAATTGTACATACTTATAATTTATATTATTTTTTCATTCTGCTAAAACAAATTAAAAAAAAAAAATTAAAAATCTATTATTAGATTATCTAAATTAAAATTACATGGTTTATGATGGTAATCACTATAAAATAAACAAGACTTGGCAGAGTAGTTAGATAGGTTTAAAAATGTCAAAGTACAAAGTAATTAAAAAATTTTTTTTTGTAAAATCTCAGGGGAAATGAATTATTTTCATTTATCTTTCAATTTTTTTAGTTTGTGAAATCCAGCCTCTTTTTATGAGCTAAATTTACAACTTCTTTCTTTTACCTGATATCTGAAGTTACAAATTTACTATTGTCAATACTTGTTAATTCTTTGATAATCGAAAACTTAAGGTAAAATTATTTTGCAGACATCAGTTTATGTAAAACATGTGATTTCATCAACTGAACATTAGCAGTTGTTGATATAACATTCCTTGAGAGAACATGGCAGATGAAAACTGCCTCAATAAGAACGAAAGTTATATCAGTTATAAGAATGTACACATATCATATTGTTAACATAATAGCACAATACTAAAGATATGTACAATGTAACTTTTGTCATTTATTCTGGTTGTACTTTGCTAAAAATTTATGTTAGAATTTCATAGGTAAAACTTCCTTTAAATGTTTACCTGAAATGTTCATTCTTTCAATCAGAGCATCAGGGAAGTTTTACCTCCATCTCTCTTGATGAATACCCTGTACATAGGTGGATCATGTGAATGTGGAGGCTGGATGTGCTATCAATATTAAATTCAGGGAAAGTACAATAAACTCTCATAGAGGCTATAAATGTACTGTTGTGACCCCATCAAGTTGTAACATGTATTTTTTCAAGTATTAGTAACATATATTGTTGATTTGACATCATGATGGTGTCATTTGAATTGAAAGAAATTCCTAACAGCTTTAAATATTTGAGCAACATGTAGAATTATAGTATTACAATTTAATTTTATAGAAATATTGGTCTAAGGCACTGAATGAGCATACTGCATATCAAATTGCATTAATAGTATAAAATAACTTTTTAATAACTGATTTTGGGACAACAGTATCTCACATTTTGTTATTATTAGACCATCTATGAAAAAATATAGTTATAACAATTTGTTACCATAAGATTACTCCACACATAAATTTTTTAATAATTTTTCACGATATATTTTCTTTGGATATAATCATCAAGACTCAACTTTTACACAGTCATTGGATTTAATTAAAGTTTTTGTAGTATTAACTACAAATAGTAATCAGAAATGCCCCTAAGAACATCTTGTTATCCCAAAGAACAGAATAACTTGGACTCCTAAAACAACATCTTGTACTCAAGCGATATTTTAATAATAGTATTTATTTTTCTAAGAGTTCAATAGTAGGGTATTGGTGGAAGGAGAGACAGAAAGAGTCTATGATAAACAAACTTGAAATATTAAATAGGTCTATGTGATGGCATGTGTGGCTAGTAGCCACAAAAGACCCTCCCCCCATCTCTCTCTTTATGTCTTTCTCTCTCTCTATCTATCTATCTATCTATCTATTTATCTATATGTCTATCTATCTATCTCATACACATACACACACACACACACATATATATATATGTATGATGAATAGTTATTATCTGGAGTACAACCGTTCATTCTGCAGTGCATAAAATCGCAGTTCCGACGTTTCGCTAGAATCTCATCCAGCAATGACGAGGTGAACCCAACAACAGTAGACTCGCTCTTCTACTGTTGTTGGGTTCACCTCGTCAATGCTAAGTATGAGACTTTATCCCAAATATTTATACTTAAAGTTAGCATTGTGGCTATATGACATCTCTATGACAGTTAAAATGAAAATGATGACAGTATAGATCTTAATACAATCACTGAGTCACCATACAGGTCTTTTTACTTGTTCTACAGATTTATATGGTATAGTAAAAAATAGCAGATAGTGTAAGCATAATATTGCCATATCTATTAATCCATATAGTCTGATCAAAGTCTGCCTAACTACAATGCCAAACCTTGTGTGAATTCTGAACACTTAAAACAATATACTTTTATAGAAACAAAATCTTTAAACAATACGTAAAATGTTTTTATTCATAATATTAAGTTTCTATTTGATAGGGTATTCTACAAGAGTATTCATTTACTGTGGTATGATGTGGATTCCCATGTAGGTAGGGGAAGGGTAGGCAAAGTGGCCACTCTAAGGAACAACCGCTACTGTAAAATACAAATATTATTTAAAACCAGGTTTATCTATGGTATTAATAAGTTCAATATGCTCCCCTCATACAACAGGAATATAAATGCCATATCTTATTACTTTTGAGATGTATAACTGATATTACTTGAACCTACAAAATGGCCACTTTGCTCTGCTAGGGCTGGTAAAGTGGCCACCTATTCAAAAAATAACTTTAGAATGTTATATAAAGTAAAAATATTTAATTTTAACTTTTATATACATTGGTAGTGCAAAAGCAGTATTTAAACCTTTATTTCCAATTTATAAGCACACATATTAAAGCTCATTACGATATTTTTTTATAGTTTATAGTCCCAATTTGTTACAAATATTACAAACAAAGTCATTGTTCTGTATTTCACAACCAGCACACTCTTTATGTGTCAACTGTAAGCCGCTTTAACAACGGGTACAATCTTCATTGCCTTTTGACTTAGAGAAACAATCAACACAAAAAATACAATCAACATCACTGACATCACTATCATTGGAATTCTTGAATAAGATCCGAATTACACCACTTGATGTTTTCTTTCCTTTTCTTATATCTTCATCATTACATTTTTGTTGGCTCTTTACATTAGTTCTCAATTACTTTTCCGTTTCCGTTTCTTGCTTTTCTATTTTCACAGCCGTTAGGCCTGTCTTGTAAGGACTTGATGTTAAAACCGATGCCGACCCCTTTTTCCATTTATTAAGACATTTGCTGATTCAAGGTATTGCAACTGGATTAAGTCACTAGGACTTACTGTAAATAAACTGGCTTCGGAATTATTTGATAATTAAAGTGACAAAACAAATTAATTCTGGATCTCCTGACCCAACGAGCGGAGATGTGGTTGAAGATAGAGCAGAAAATCCTTCTGGTCTCACAGCAGTGGACTGTGTAACCTTTGGATCTCCTGAGAAGTGGGAATTCCTGATCTGCGACTTTTTTGATGATTCAGAAAAAAATGATGAGCTGAGCTGTGAGATATTGAAGGAGATGTGCCTTCACTCGTGCCTAATGAAATAGGAATTTCTATTGCCAATGCTAGTGCAAAATTCAAATTACTGAAGACATTCCTATTAATTGGAACGATTCCATATTTTCGAAAACCTTTAACGGCAATAGTAGGAACTGCTGCATTTAGGAAGGCTTCACTAAGAAGACAAGACACCTGGTACTGGGTTACTTATCTGTCGGGCAAAGTGGCCACTAAAGGAGGGCAAAGTGGCCATACAAGGCCACTTTGCCCTCTTTGACGCCATTACATAAATTGGATTGTAGAGGTCAAACTAGTAAACTCAAGTCTAATTCAAACATATCAATTTGTAAGTAAAAATATTGTGATTTGGTATATGACTTCATAAATTATGAGAAGATAATGTAATAATAACTGTATTAAGTATTTTAGAACACTTGCCTAAGGTCAGCATGGACTAAACACAAACAAACTTAATAACATTTTCCAAACAGACTTGATATGCATAATATGTTCCCACAATAATCTCCACTGTCTTATGAAGTAGTTGACATCCTTTCCGGTAGTTTCCAGCACTCTACAGCAGAAAAATAGCCCATGGCCCTTTTGCCCGCCATGGCCACTTTGCACACCTTTCCCCTACACAGTTTTACTCTATTTAAAACTCTAATTACCTCATAAGAGATTTGAATTTTAACATCTCACTGTATAACGCTGGATATTTCAAACTGTGAACAGTTTGAAATTTTTAGCATTGCTCTTGGAATTCAATTTAAAAATCCCCATTGTTTAAAATATTTGTATATAAATTTAGATTTACATTATAAAAAAAAAATTGTGGCCCATATGATATAAAAAAAGATTAAGATGCAGGCCTAGTTTAAGTGTTATACATCTTTCAACACACCATTTTTACCTTTCACCTAACATTGTAAAGTCAAACTAAGCACTGCTGGAAAGAACTATAATGATGACTGGTGGTATGTTTTATAGTGTAGTTAACAATATATATATTAAATGTAGATCCAATGTAGTTATATTTGAAATAATTTCCTCTGAAGATGATTGCTTTGCATATAATCTACATAAGAGTTTTATTAAAAAATTTAATTGTGGTTAACAGATTCTATTTATTTAAATTAAAATATTATGATCAGAGTCAAACTAAAAAATAAAATACCATCAAAGTATGAGAAATACTGTTAGGGGAATTACAATTGAAGATCTCCAGCCCTAATCAAAGAGATTTCAAATTTTCCAAGTACTGCTTCAACAAAAAAGTACTTCAAAGGAATAAAAAAAAAAGATTTTTCAAATTGCATAGTTAAATACTTTCTTTCACAACTATAATCAAAAGTATATAAAAGAGTGGAACAGGTGTTCCTTGGTTATGAAAACAACCATTAACCTTTCAACAATGTCTCTGTTGTTTTTACTATAAAGTTAAACAAAAAATATGCTAAATAGCAGAGCCATATAAAAATCTAAAAGGAAATTATACTCAGTGCCACTCTCCAATTGAAAACCTGTTTTTATTAAACTTATAAATTCAATAAAAAGCTTATTAATTCAACTGTTTTATATGAATTTGCTAAATAATTATAACAAGCAATTGTTATATTATGTTGTGCTGGCCTGATATACTTCAATTCACTAGCAACTATTAAATTTAGGAGTTGAAAACATAATTATTTATAAAAACAAAATAACTTTTTATATTCTATTGCATCCGGACTACAGCAAAACATCAAGGATTCATTTTTATTTACATATAATTACTTCAATTTTATTTAAGCTATGTTCATATATCATAAATTTTTGAAGATTATTTGTATGTATGTATCTGTTTTTTATAGTTATCATTCATCATACATAATTTGATTACATATAAATATACATATTTTATTTCTATTTAAGTATATATTTTTGCAGTTTTTATGTTATACATTTTGAGGTTTTTTAATTTACTACTATTGGTATCACTTGGGAAAAAACCACTACACACCGATATTTCTCAGCAGAAGCGATTCACACTAGATCAGTCCATTGTTCAATGTTGTTAGACACATTCAAGGCACTGATCTAGTGTGAAATGCGTCTGCAGAAAAATCATAAGTATTGTTTTATTGCCAAGTGATACCAATAGTAGTATACATTTTGTGGTATCTCTTTAATAATTATGGAATTTTTTAGCTAAGAGTTATTTTAAAAACTTAAAAATAATAAACTTGTAGCCTAGTTATGTTTCTGAATGCAATATTTACTTTATTACATTGGTTACCAATTCTCACAAATATGTGACTTAAAGTGTTTTAAGTGGCCAAACTACAAGACTTCCACTTTCACTATAGAGTTGACCACATTTGACAGACATTACTCACTGGCCAAAATATTTTTATTACTAAATACTAACTTAAAACACTGCTAATGCCATTATTGTGTAACATTAATAGTTAATTGTGAAAAATTTGTCTTGACATATGTGTGACATCACCCTATAGTTAAATTTCCATTAAATTTGAATTATGAACCACAGATTAGTCATTTCAGATATGAGATAGTACTTTACAAAAACATAACTAGTGTTAATTTTTTGTAAATTTAAAGAAATAAAATAATTTTACAAAATTTGATGTATCCTTATTTCTTTTATAACAAAAAAAACATTTTAGGCTAAATATTTTCCAAAACATCACCAATGCATCAGTGAATAAGAAAATATAAAAGATGAAATTAAGCTCTTATGACAACAATCGGCTTGTGTTATAATCTTTAAAAAGTGGTAGACTAAATTCTATCCAATAAACACTGAGTAGATAAACATTGGATAAATTGAATTTAAACAATTTGATTAGTGTAAAAATGGTATATAATGTTTATAATACAATACATAAACCTTTTGGTAGGAAATTATGTTTGAAGGTTCTTTTCATTTAGAGTTTACTGATCTTAACATTGAGTATTGGTTCATATTAGTAAAAGCATTTAGGCTACCTAACTTATACTAATTCTATAATAATGGTATCACTTTTTCCTACATTAAATAAATAAAATAAAATTATTCTGTGGGGTGAACATGTACAGGTTTTGTTGTTCATCTTAAGGTGTTTTATCACTAGTTTTATATTTATAGACTTGACTAGCATTAAACAATGTAATGAGCTAGTGAAGTATGTCAACTAAAAAATAATAATAACTCAGTGGTATAAATAAAGTATTTAACAAGACGTTATTTTAAGTATAAACTCTACAACACTCAAAAGAAATCTTTGTTAGAAAGTAATGGTAATATAAGTAATTTAAAATTACAAAAAGGTTTTGTAGGATATGGATGATTGTAACCATCATTGATAATCCTTCAAAAAACCTATGCAAAATGTAATTCATAAGTTTGATTCTACTCTTGTGCAGCAGTTAAAATCAAATGTCCAAAGGAATAGTAAAAGAAACAATTATATATCTAAATTTATTTAACCTGAAAGGCAACAAACAAGCACATTGAAATTTTTGTGTAATATTTTAGAATGGAAGACTCAATAGGCTTCTAACCTATATTGTAATCTGTAACACGTGGCGTAAAAAAATGTTTACATTTTACAAGATAACTTTAAGACCAACTTAACATATATTTTACATGTTGGTCTGAAAAAACATTTCCATACAAAATTAAATCTACTAAATTGTTTATAATAACATTGATGTTAGATCAAGCAACGCACATTTTTTTAGTCCTATATCAACAAGAAAACACAAATTTTATCAGTTGAGACTGAAAACATAAGGTCTACTAGTATTTTTATACACATGTACAAGTAAGAAATCTGTGTGATAAACAGTTATGAGATGACAAATTAACTGTTATTTTTCAAGTAAATTAAAAATAAGATGCAACAGAAATTCAAATATTAAAAATTTTAATAATTAAAAACACAAATATTTACATTATAAAAATAAATTACTGAAAGCTCGTTAGTTTATTAGAGGGATGTAGGTATCGATAATTAACCTAATCAAATCATCTTTGGTTTTTTTTCTATACCTGAATAATATTTCAGATATAACTATTTACAATGAAATTTAACATTTACAAAATTTCAATTTTATTATGTTCTTTCTTTTGTTTACATACTACAATATATTAAGATCATTTAGTAAAAACAAAGTTTTAATATACAATTTTCTATTTCTTAAACAAAATTTGAATTGCAAATCACAAAAATAGGGTGTCAATTAATTTTATAAATAAATTGAGAAGTATCCAATGTAAAAGAACTATTTTGTAGAATAGAAGAATAAAACATGATTACACACACACACACACACACACACACACACACACACACACACACACACACACACACACACACACACACACACACACACACACACACACACACACACACACACACACACACACACACACACACACTCACACACACACACACACACACACACACACACACAAACACACACACACACACACACACACACACACACACACAAACACACACACACACACACACACACACACACACACACACACACACACACACTCACATACATATATATATATATACATGTGTGTGTGTGTGTGTGTGTGTGTGTGTGTGTGTGTGTGTGTGTTTGTGTGTGTGTGTGTGTGTGTGTGTTTGTGTGTGTGTGTGTGTGTGTGTGTATTTAAAAACCCTTACTATTAATTTTAATCTCATTTTCAATAGTAATAATGAGAAGACAGGATAATCAAATTTCTCTCTCGATGGGTTTTTTTACAAATAGACAGACCAACTTTAAAGAGCTGACATATAATACTGATTCTTTAAGTCTTAAATTTTCAAGGCTTAGGATTAAAAGGCAATCGAATATTAATTTCTTTAAAATTAAAAAATGTATAAGCATGAAAATGTGTATATATAAAGTGCTTATTTTAAAAAAATTATTCTAAAATATTTGGGATATAAATTTGTACATTAAATAAAAACTTGCTCAAAAACTGGCTAATTTCTTTGATAAATACAGTTTGTAGATTATTTGTTATAAAGTCTTAATCTCTTTTATTTCCTAGTATCCATGATGAGGCAGTGGAAAGTTGAAGATGGCATGTATGTAGTAACCTGTCATTATTTGAAAGAAAATTGTCACATACTTTTGATTGGAGTACTTGCTGCAGGAATTACTGGTAGACCTCGTTCAACATTAAAACATTCTAAAACTGCAGCCCCTACAGAACTCCGCCGAGTTAACATTGACGTTACTAATGTCCATTTATTGAGTCTCACATCATAACGTTCTACAGAGTTTAGAGACGAGCTACCATCATTGCCACCAAGAGCGAGTAGAGCTCCTTCACAGGCCACTACTTCATGCGTTGATCTAGAATTGTTTGAACAGATGTTAACAGTTTTTCGAAAATAAAAAATTTATTGGTGTGATTTAAACAATTCATTTTTAAATTTAAAAATTATACATATTGAACAAATAAATTACAGATAAAAAAAAAATTAAATGGATGTGAAGTGCAATTCAAAAGTTCATTTTATATGTAAGCTTGGAAAAATTCAAGTTAGATAGAAATTTAATTCTATTAGTATTCAGGTCTCAGGGTAGAAGATAACAAATGATAAATTGAATTAATTCTTTTACTTGTTTGGTGCTACATGTAAGTTCAAGTAAAGTTATGTCAATATCAATTTCTTTTACTCCAGTGCTATTTCAGTCAATCAATGTTCTAATATGAGCTATATAATATAATTACGATTCATGCATTAATTTTTTGCATTGCAAACAACTAACTTATAAATACTGTTATTAAAATTTTCAACAATGTATAAAAATAGACTAATTAATTATATATATTTTTTGTTAAGATTTAAATGTTGATTTTTTTATCACACAACCCAGTAATCCAGTAGTGTTAATATATGTATGTAAACATTAATCAGGCCAAATTCTTATGCAATATAAAGATGTCTCAAATTATGAAATCTGTATTTATGTAATAAATTCATCTTTCTTAGCATAGGGCCAATAAGTTTTAAGGCCATAGTATTTTATAATTCACTTGGGTGTAACATCGAGATAGATATACAAGTTTTATAGTGTAACAACAGTAACAATCATACAATCGTAACAACAGTGTAACAAATATTTATACTCAACATATAACATAACAAATTTTAGAAACAGTACAGGATGCTCATGTAATAATGAGTTACTAATTGGTTTCGAGAAATCACATCAAACGTGTATGTACAGATTCTATAAAGACTACCATTTATATATGGGTAGCAAATTGTTGATGAATATGAAAAATGCAAATGGCAGATCTTGATAAATGCTCTACAGGAGTCATTTTATACCATGCCAACATTATGCAGTATTTTATTTACTTTTCTTCATACTTCAGTAGAATACAGATGTAAAAACTTGTAAATATAGATTACGTTATATACATTTGCTGTAAATATAACTTATTGAACTATCCCTTAATGCCCATGCTAAGAGTAAAAAATACTAAATCCATAAAAAAGAATCCTTTGTCAACACATTGGACCAATATAAAGTATACAACTATACAGTAATACAAAATACATAGAGGAAACAGTATACAGTTTCACAGTCAACAACTAAATCCTAAAAACAATAAAAAATATCTTCTCAAACCACTTGCAAAATATAAAATATAAAATATAAAAATATATTTAAACACAATCATCCATAAAAAAATGTAATGACACACATTGCCATTTTTAATATGACTGTCATTTTATTTTAATGTTGTTATCACAAAACAACTTTTAGTACCAGTGTTACTCAGCTTACTAATTTATCTCTATTTTAAAATTTTTATTTGTGTTTTATGTGTGTGTTAAATAGCTAATATTATTTAAAATATGTTTATTTATGTATAGTTTTAATATATGTTACTGTTCTTTGGTTCTATAGTCTGATACTTACTTCTTTATGAGATAATAAGACAATAGAAAGCAGGTGGATTAAAGGGAAGCAAACCTGATATGTGTAGCATAGCTTTTCCTCATCTCTAATAACAGGGGAGTTGAAAATATCGTGTCTTTAACACTGAATATAAATAAACTTATTCCCCTTATTCAATGGAAACCTTCATGTTAATATGACGCTTGCCTTAAAATCAACTTTTGAGATAAATTCATGAGGAAATATGAGGGAGAAAATAAAAAGTGAAACAAGGATTATCTATATGTTATTATAAACATATATTTGTTAAATTTCTAAGTCACGCACACAAACAAGCCAAAAGTAATAAGTAAATTTATACTGTACTAAATCTATAAAAATTTGCAGTCTACAGCAATGTTATTGAAAAAAGCAACTACAATACCTTCTAGAATGCATAGCAGCTATTGGTTCCCATGCATTTCGTCTGACATTAAATCTTTCTCCACTAGACATACACATAGTACCATCATTGCCACCTATACAGTAGAGTAAACCATCTAAAGCTGCAACACCACAGCTTGATCTGCGACTACTCATTGCAGGCACTCCGGCCCATCGTCCTACTCTTGGATCTAAACGTTCAACACTCGACTGGTAATTTGTAGAATCAAAACCTCCCAGAGCGTAAACACAGTTTTCTATTAAACATCATACATATTCTATGTAAGAAACATGCAAATTTAAAAACAGCACTACTAACTTTAAGTTTTGTAATATAAGTTCAATAAATAGTTATTCGGATCTTTACTTACCAACAACAGCTATTCGGCAATACCTCCTACGAGTAGCCATTGCAGGGCAAGAGCTCCATACACCTGTTAAAGGATCATACCTCTCCATACTACTTAGACAAGATGCTCCATCATAGCCACCACATACATACAACAGTCCATCAAAACCGCATATTCCTATAAAAATAAGAACTAATAAATGAATATACCTGTATAGTTTTATTGTCATTTGTTGAGATAGACTGTAAAAGTTATAGTTCCTATTATAAGAGTGGGACTGCCTTTATTGTTACTCTCTTTTATATTTGTTAATTTATATTGTAATAGTTACACATGGCCACAGGAATATAACCATATTATTTGTATTGTAATAGTTACACATGGCCACAGGAATATAACCATATTATTTGTATTGAATCCTCAAGAAATCAAAGAAGAAAAATATATTTAGCCAAGATATTCAATAAACACTAAACTGTTTAATACAGTGCTGGAAAAAGAGTTTAAAAAACTGAACTGGGAATGGGAAAAACGAGGGACTCCTCAAGTTATAAAATAACAAAATTTCCTGCTTTGTGTACTTATGTCTAACAATTTTTTTGTAAAGGGATTAAACCAAAATTTTCATATTTTGATAGTAAACTGTAGTAATTCCAAAGCAAGCCCAATAATTTCTGTAGTGAAAAGGTAATCACAAGACATTAAAAATATGTTAGTGCTGCAGTTAAAGTTATTTCAAAGCAGTACGTGAAAAGGATATGGAATGTTATAAGGACAAGGTTAGAGCCTCTACACACGGGTCGACTCTCGAAGTGGTCGACTCGAGAAAAATCACATTCGTTTATCCCCTCCACTCAACTTCCTACGTCGTGGCATTGGGATCCATATACAGGGCGTTTTGTGCTCGTCAAAAAGCCGAGCAGTTCCTTGTCTCCTGCGTTCCTTGTCTCGTGAGATCGGTAGTGCACGGGATTTATCAAGAGGATCGCGCGATTCTACATCATGGAGGTAATTATAATTTCATTTTCTTTCTTCTTTTTTTGTGCTTCATTAATTTTTACAGATTTTTTAAAATGATTGGTGAATGTTATGTTCGTTGATTGTAGTACTCGTAGTTTAAATTATAGTAGTTTAAATTTTAATTAGTTGTAATAACTATTTATAATATAAAATTCTGAAAACATTGAACTTCTTATTCTAGGTTTTTAATGTAAAATTCGTTGGGAAAATGGAACAACACCCTCAACTTTATAATTATACGCTTCAAGGTTACTCGAAGAGGGATGTGACGGAAAAGGTGTGGACCCAGGTAGCGAAGGAAATGAACATGTCAGGTAAGAATCTTCCGACCTTCATTTATATATAGCTTAATTCTTTAGATACCTACTACTAGTGATTCACACAGGTACGCAAGTAAACACATTACACTAATAAAAAGTTATAATTTTTTTGTAAAAATAAACAAATGAATAAAACAATTATACAATTAAAGGCATGATCAAAAAATAGTATCACCATAGTGTAGACTATAATTAAGCATTGACATTTATTAAATACAGTATTCCACTGCCAAGAGATTGATGCAGATGGTATTAAAAAGTAATATGCTAGATAATCTCTAATCGCAGTGGCCGTAGAGCAAGGGTTTATTTTTTCAACAAGTGAAGTTGGCCAAACCTGTAGTAGCATGCTCTTCTGTCTGCTGCAATAAATATGCACACCCTTTGCTCTTTCTAACATAATTATGTAGAACATAATTATAAACATATTTTATAATATTATTAATTGTTTCATCATCTCTGCAACGTATCACTGTGCAATGTACTTGAAATTTTTCCGTCATCATTCCGAACATGCACTTGATTGTTTTTCTACCCCAGCTTAACCTGTAGTTGAAAATTCGCTTTGTATTATTAATAATACGTTTTGAGTAAGGTCTTAGTAAATATCGTGAAAACGGAAATGCTTCATCTCCTACAAAGTAATATGAGAACAAACAGTCATCATTATCGTCTAATGGAAGCTTAGAAGGCGGTGGAATGTCCAGTTGTGAATTTGATAATATATTTTTCATTGCCGAGGCTCTGAAAATACCTTTATCACTATTTCTACCAGCATATCCGGTTTCAATAACGGTGAAAATACCATCAGCATCTGAGCATCCTAGCAACACTACTGAGCTGTAGGATTTGTAATTGTAGTTACTTGATCCAGTATGTGGTAATTTTTCGATGCGAATGTTGGGCTACAGTTTTCCATTATTTTCTAGAAGGACATGTACATATTTTTCAGTGTATTCCATATAATCTTGGTCATTTCAGCCACTACTTTTTCTACTGTTGACTCTCCTCGGCAAAAGTACAGTCCTAATGAAACTAATGTGCAACCTGTAGCTAAATACCTGGAAAAAAAATTAGTGATAAATATTTCAATTAAACTTGTGATAATGTGTATCAAATTATTTGTTTCTTTATGTTTTAGTGAATGAATGCAATGAAAAATGGTGAAATTTAAGAAGCCCCTTTGCTAAAAACCTGAAGGTAAAACCGAGCGGCAGTGAAGCTTCAAGGAAGAATCCATACTATTTAATGGATGCGATGCAGTTTGCTATCCCATTCATTAAAGTTTCTGAAAACTCAACTGGTAATTTACCAGAAAACATTGAACAAACGGCATCTGCGTCATCAACGCATGATGTCGCAATGGAGGATGCAACTCAAGGGACCAAGGATTCTGTGGCTTTCCTTGAAGTGTCTTCAGTTTTTTGTCCACCAAACTTGCTTCAGGAGGACCAAACGACACCATCAACCTCCTCTTCTGGAAGAGGGCCTCATGGCCACCCTATTGGAAAGCGGAAATCGGCATTATCACAACATCAGGATGATCTATTCTTTTGTATTATATTCTTTTTTCTTGTCTTAAATATAAAACTTACCTCATAGTTATAAGTATGCGTTCCTCAGCACCCACACATTCCCTCATATTGGTATCTTCATAATGAATAGTTGGGCTCACAATTCTCACTAGATTGGTGTATGAATCTTTCGACATTCTATAAAATGCTAAAAATTTAGTGTCACTTTGTTCCAGTTCTTTTGCACCAACAAATAACCGAGTATTAAAATTACGTTCAATATAAGGATGCACCCATAATCTACGTTTTATTCTTTTCAAGGGCCAGTACCACAAAAATCACAAAGTCTTCCTCATCACTACTTGAACTGCTCATTTTTATAACGTTCTGGGTTTAAAAATGGAAAAGGAGGTCAGTTCTGGTTGTGAGATGCAAACAAACTGAAGTCGACCAATGTGCGGATAGCAGACACACGAGCCGCAGATATCACACAAGACGAGAGTGACGCTCGAACCTCTCGACGGGTCAACAATTGACACGTGTGCGGAGGCTCTTAGAGTAGTTGACAATTGATAAGTACTTTAACATTAGTTTATGATTATCCAAACTTTAAATTTGTAAAAACTTACTGAGACAGAACGTTTTTACAAATTTACAAAATTTAAAGTTTGGATAGAGTCATAAACTATTGTTAAAATGATTAATTGAAATTTTATATAAAATATATTTGAGAAATCTGATTTCATGAAGTGGTGGAGGTCTTGAAATCTTGATCCCCAGTTTTAATTGCTTTAGATTAATGAAATATTTATACTCTGTCAGATATACTCTGATTAAATCACCAGATCTCCTTGACTCACTTAATACAAAAGTACAGAGTTTTCAAAATCTAAATAAAATTATATAGTTACTAATATCTTTAAAAGTACTTTTACTAATGCATTAAACACAAGCTATAATCATATATTCTCTTAAAACAAAATAAGAGAATATATCTGCTTGGATGTGGCACTTAGTATTTAATTTTTGATTCTTCCTACATTAATCAGCTTTAGCCATAGGCTGCCTTGCATCTTCTTTAATACCCAAAATTTCTTGTATGTTTCATTTTAGTTACCATGGAGAATCTACTGTTCACTATATTCTGCCATATAATTGCGGTATAGGGATCTTTAAAAAAGTCCCTCCTTTGTATCTCTTGTGATATTTATAAATTATAAAACAGTTTATGACAGTAAAGTAAGGGTTGATATAAGAAACCAAGAGCTAAACAGCTTTGGTATAAGGACTTTGACTTTGTATATCCATCAACAACTGCAAATGCTAATTTTATTAAGCTGTAATTATTATGAAGTTGTAAAATATAAATCTTGGATATAATCATAGATTATGAAACTATCTCAACAGTGATGTTCAACAGACACCTCATTTATTCTTCAATTAAAAAAATAAATAATAAATAATTTACATTGAAAAAATAATGAAACAAGTAAAGTTTTCACCCTGTGTATTGAAGTTAAATATATTAGAATGAATATGGGAAGAATATCTAAAAACATTTTTCTGTTTAACATAAAACAACACAGTATATGGTATAACTATTTTAGCAGCCAAAAAAGTATAACAATAGTAATAAGTTACAGTACCTAAGCAACTCCTTTTTGTTCCCATTGGTGTTATAGCACTCCATTTGTTTGTTTGTGGGTTATAACATTCTGCTGAGGAGAGGTCTGAAGCTCCATCATAACTATAACAATGAGGATTCTACTTAACATCTATATAAATGGTATTAAATCCATTCATACTGATATAGAAGAATTATAACACAAACAAACTAATAATTAAAGTAAATTTTTAAGACACTTATAATGGTTATCCTGTGCGGTCCAAATAACTTCTTGAATTTTGTAGTCCATTACGTTCCGTGAAACTTAATTATTAACTTTAGATTTGTATATGACTATCTGAACTTTGTCAGAATTTTGTCGTAAATCTGTAAGAACTTACTGAGACATAACCTTTTCAATCGCTGTGTCAACCCAGTGTCTAAATTTTCTGCTTGAAGTTGTTGTTGGGTTAAAAGGTGACGGTTTTAAAGGCAGGTTTTCGATTGTGTCAAAGAGTATATGTTATTTGTATTTAATCTGTTCATTTAATATGTTTGTCTTTAGTTTTTTGTGTGTTTGTAAATTTCATACTGTTCTAGTGTGTTTTAGAATGGTGACTATATAACCATCTGTAGCATCTATTTGTGGGAAGCGTCACAAGTTGTGAAGATAAACAAAACCAAAACATGAGTGAATATGAATATTAAATTTTTGAATTAGTAAGCTGTAACTGCCAATTTTGTTACAATGTAATGTGATTTACCAGACATAAACACATCTCTTGTTGACTTAAACATAATAATGACAATATACTTGAATAAATGTTAGTAATGGTTTTTTTAATGAAGATGAGTTCATAGTTCCAAACATTACTGAATTTTGCAGTCCATTACATTCAGTGAATCTTAATTAATCACTTTAACAATAGTTTATGACTATCCAAACTTTAAATTTTGTAAACTGTAAAAACTTACTAAGACAGAATGTTTTCGATCTCTATGTGGCGATCTTCAGTGTCTTCTGCTTGTAGATGTCGGGTCAAGCAGTGACGGTTTTAAAGGCAAGTTTTCGATAGTATCAAAGAGTGATTTGTATTGTGTTTGTTCATTTAATATGTTTGTACTTAGTGTTTTTTTGTGTCTGTAAATTTCATATTGTTCTAATGTGTTGAGATGTGGTCCTTTTTTGTTGATGTGTAAGATTTCTAGGTTATGGTAAATGTTTGTATATTTGTGTCTTGTTTCTTTTATGTGATTGTAAAATGCTGAGTTAGTGGTCTGTTTGTGTTCCTCGACTCTTTGTTTAAAGCTGCAACCTGTTTGTCCAATATAGTATTTGTTGCATTTGTCGCAGTTTAGTTTGTAATGCCTGGTGCTTGTAGTTTATCTTTGTTGTTGGTGTCATGTGGTATTTTGTATTGTAACTTGTTATACAAATCTGTCAAAAACAGGATACAAAATTGCATACAAAACTCATAACAAGTTACAATACAAAATACAACACGACACCAACAACAAAGATAAACTACAAGCACTAAGTGTATACAAACTAAACTGCGACAAATGCAACATTTTATATATTTGACAAACAGGTTACAGTTTTAACCAAAGAGTCGAGAAACACAAACAGAACTTTCACTCAGCATTTTATAATCACATAAGAGAAACAGGACACAAATACACAGACATTTACCATAACAACCTAGAAACCTTACACATCAACAAAAAAGGACCCCATCTCAACACACTAGAACAATATGAAATTTATAGACACATAAAAACACAAAGTACAAACTTATTAAACGAAAAAACACAATACAAATCACACATGCTCTTTGATACTATTGAAAACTTGCCTATAAAACTGTCCCTCACTGCTTGACCCAACATCTCCAAGCAGAAGACACTGATGAAGATCGCTACATAGCGATCAAAAACATTCTGTATTAGTAGGTTTTCACAAATTTACAAAATTTAAAGTTCAGATAGTCATAAACTATTGTTAAAGTGATTAATCCAAACATTAGGTGATGAGCATTTTCAAGAATTAACTGGAATCAACAAGTTTTTAACAATTGTTTTCCATTTCAGCATTCAAATATACCCATAAAAAATCTCAAATTTGTGAGTATTAAGCATTTTGAGCAATTGTTTCATTGAAGACAATAAAGGATATACATTATTTTTTATATCAATATTTTAGAGAAAATAGTTCTTATCCTTCTGAAAGATTAAAGGAGATTTTTCACAGTAGAGACCTGGCTTGATTCTTATTAAATCAGCAGTGTGGTATGGATTATACTTTGTATAGTGAAATGGTTGAGTTATATATGAAATGCAACAAACACAATTTAATTAGGGTATGGTTCCCAATACTGTGTGTGTATAAAATTAATAAACATGACACCAACAACACAGATAAACTACAACCACCAGGTGTATACAAATTAAACTGCAACAAGTGTAATAAATTGTACATTGGGCAAACAAGTTGCAGATTTAAACAGAGTCGAGGAACACAAACAGAACACCAACTCAGCAATTTATAATCTCATAAAACAGAACATAAATAAACAAACATTTACCATAACCTAGAAATCTTACACATAAATAAAAAAGGACCACATCTCAACACACTAGAACATTATGAAATTTACAAACACACAAAGTACAAACATAATAAACGAACAAACCCAATACAAATCACACATACTCTTTTATATTATCAAAAACCTGCCTTTAAAACCGTCTCCGCTTAACCCTACAACCCGAAGCAGAAGACACATATAAAGATCGCCTCATAGCGATCAAAAATATTCTGCCTCAATAAGTTTTCACAAAATTTAAAGTTTGGATAGTCATAAACTAATGTTAAAGTGATTAATTAAGTTTCACCGAACATAACGGACTACAAAATTCGAGAACTAATTAGAACTTAAACTGTTGTATATCAATTTAACATATTTCAGTCTTTCTCTTTAATACTCACCCTCCAACTACATAAAGTAGTTTTCCGAGACCAGTGACACCACTTCGACTTCTCCGATACAACATTGGAGCTATTGGAAGCCAACGATCATCTCTAGGATTGTAACATTCACATTCACTATGAATAGCAAACAAACTCCCTCCACCTGCTCAAAACCAAATATACCTCACTATTACATTTGCTATAAGAAGTTAGTTCTATGAAAAAAATTATTTTGATTTTTACACATCTGTGTTATTGTGAGTTTAGTTTTTTAAGAATATTTAGAGAATAAAAGATAGTTACTAAGAAATGTAAACCATGTTTTATTCAATAGATATTGTCATAGTAAGTAAAGTTTAATTAATTTATGTAAAAATAATTTCATAGTTAACACTGATAGCTAGGTGGATGATTATTGTTCTCCAAGTAATTTTATGTAGATACTGCTTGTGATTGCTGATAGTGAGAATGTTGAGAAGTTAATCTACCGTTTCTTTGACTTGTCTACTAATGATCAGTACTACTACAGCCGTTCATTTTGGAAGTCAATTGTCCTCCACACAACCAATTTCATCCCAAATTCATTCACAATTTTGAAAATTATTTTCAAAATTTATAATGTTTTTGTACATAAATATTGTTTTAATTAAAAAATTCTATTCAGAAGTAATCTAGAACAATTAACCCACTATCTAAATGAGGCTGAAAATTGCTCTAGTGATGTAGATAATCATGATGACCATTATGGTGTTTGAGATACGTTTTTAAAAGTTCATTCCATTTATGATAGTAATATTAACAAAGCGCCAAACATGAAACAAAATAAATTAGAAAATATACCACCTGTATCAATATAAGTAGAAACCATTGACAAAAATTCTTTTTCTTTTTCTTTTTCTGAAAAACCCATAAATCTTCCTATATTTAGGCATTTACTTCAAATATTTTTAACAAGTAGAGAGAATTTTTGTATTGTAATTGTAGTACATTTGTTATATATTTTAAACATAATAACTGCAAAAAATGTTCAAGTATTTTTATATATTAATAGTAGTAAACAAATGTTAGCATGTATTACGGAGCAAATGTTCAGTGTAAACATTTCAATTTTTTATTTAGAAATTTGTAAAATGAATAAAGTATTCTCAAGGTTCTATTGCTTCGAAAATTTTTTTTTTTAATCTAATAATTGAATTTAATAATCAAATGATTGTCAAAAGATGTTATTATTTTCAGATTTTACACACAAATAAGAAGGGCTTAGGAATATCTATTCCTCAGTAATGTGTAATGGCGTTAAGATTTGTTTTATAGGTATTTAAACTATTTATTGATAATCTTTATAAGTTAATCTTAATGGCAGTTTCATTAGTAGAGTTCCAATAAATTTAGAAAAAATAATAGATTTACTTTGTGTAAATATGTACTTTCAATATAATCTTTTCATCTGGTCACTCATTTATATAAATAAAAATAAATATTGGTCTGTATGTCTCTTAATACCATTCATTCAATCAACATGAAACTTTGGGATGTTAATGAATACAATTCTGGAATGGTTCTGACATATTTGTCCCACAATTAGATATTCTTCGAAAAAAAAACATTAAAAATGTGACCACCTACTTTCTTAACCAACCATTCAGTCATTGATATTAAAATTAAGAGTTAATAATATAGATGTAATTAATAATCAATAAATGACTGTAATCACATAATGGTGTACAGCTGATACTTAAATAAAGTGAAAATAAAAATGCATACATTTTTTTATATGTGTTTAGGTTAGTTTGCATAACAGCTGTTTTAACACAATATGTTAATTTATTTACAGTACAATGTTAAGTTAAAATGCTATTGAACAGAAAGCTTCTTTAATTCATAGGTTAATAAATATATTAATTTATAAAATAAATCTTACTAAATTATTTCTATATAATAAATAAGGAATCTAATTTATGTTTATTAACATATTATTTGACATTTGTTGATTCCATCTTCACGTGAGCTACTAGCTAGTAATCACTAAACACTTTAAATGTTTTAAACTTGCCTATAGTAGCACTTACTTTCCTTGTTGAGGACGGCCGTTTCGGGAGATGTGTCCCTTTGTCAACTCAGACCATAACTGATCTGAAGGTTTACGTAGGTTAGTGGGGGGGTGGGATATTTTGGTGATGTGGGTGTATTTTGTGTGTATTAGGAGTTATGATGTCAAAAAGTGCGTGTGAGTTGTAATGTAATTGTGTATTGAGTATGTGTGTAGGGTGTAGTTTGAAGTGCTTATATATTTCGTATTGTTCAGTTGTGTAGCATTGGTTATTTCTGTGTTGTTTATGAAGAATTTGTAGGTTAGATGTTATGTATATGTAGTGATGTTTTGTGGAGTTGAGATGATCGGTGAAGTTTGATTGGTAGTTATTGTTTTTTAGTGCTTTTATATGTTCTTGAAATATTCATACACCATATTGAACAAAACCACATTTTACACAACAACAAATACTCAGATAACATAATTTACTGGTACAGATATGTCGACGACATCATAACATTATATAAAACCAACACACGCAGAGCACATATATTTCTAAAACACCTAAATTCCATACACCATCGAAACAGAATAACAAACCTCCCTCAACTTCTTAGACCTCACAATTAAACGAACAGACAAACAAACACATAAATTCAACATATATCGAAAACCCACCAGTACTAATACGACCATACACAGTTCTTCAAACCACCCACACCAACATAAACTAGCTGCTTACAACACCATGATATATCGCCTACTTAAAACACCACTAGACAAAGATGAACACTACCAGGAGTTAAACACCATAAAATATATAGCACAAACGAACGGATACAACCCAACAATGATTGACAAATTATACAACCGTCTAAAAAATAAACATAATAACCCAAATACAAACACACAAGATGACAATCCCATAAAATACTTATCAATAACATACAGATCATCCAAAACCCACAATCTAACCAACACATTACGAAAATACAACTACAAAATAGCTTACTCCAAACACAACACTCTCAACAAACAATTTAAACCCAACAACAAAATCAACGACATTTACAACACCACTGGAGTTTACAATCTAACTTGCAGTTCATGCCCCAGTTTTTATATAGGCCAGACAGGGAGGTCATTCTACACACGTTACCAAGAACATATAAAAGCACTAAAAAACAATAACTACCAATCAAACTTCGCCGATCATCTCAACTCCACAAAACATGACTACATAGAGATAACATCTAATCTACAAATTCCTCATAAACAACACAGAAATAACCAACGCTACACAACCGAACAATACGAAATATATAGGCACTTCAAACTACAACCTACACACATACTCAATACACAATTACATTACAACTCACACACACTTTTTGACATCATAACTCCTAATACACACAAAATACACCCACACCACCAAAATAGCCCACCCCCACCCTAACCTACGTAAACCTTGAGATCAGTTACGGTCTGAGTTGACAAAGGGACACATCTCCCGAAACGCCCGTCCTCAACAAGCAAAGTAAGTGCTACTATAGGCAAGTTTAAAACATTTTAAGTGTTTAGATATTATTTGAATGTAATAGAAAATAGACTTATGCTAAATTATTTTGTTTTTAGAAACATATGAATTAGGTTAATATTTTCATGCTTATTTACTAAAAATACTAGTTATTAGTACTGAAATTTGTTTAGTAAATATGATGTTGAATGATTTCATGTATATTGGGCAGTAGTTACAGTTGTTTTTATGTAACTATAACAACATGGTTAGACATGATCTAAAACAAATTGAATATTGTTGTACATTACAATAAACATTACACTTAGGGAAAAAAAATTTTTTAACTTTTTATTCCTGTTAGAATTGAATATTTATAGGTATGATAACGACAACTTCTGTCAGTGACCTATTATGTTCTTAAATACTAAATTATTTTTAGCTAAAGTAAACATGACATTCATTTACAGTTAGGCAGTACAAAGTTCGCAGGGTAAGCTAGTAGTTAATTTTGTTTTATAAGTCATACTAATCTTTTCAATACTGACCAACAGCAAAGACATATGGCTTAATGCCTTCAGGCCTCCTTTCAGTTGTACGCTCATTGGCTAATGCTGACCTTTGTTCTGGTAAGAGATGGTACTTCATTGCTTCTAAAAGTAGCTCTTTACATTCAGCGTTTTTGCGAACTAGAGTTTCTGATTCAACTGCAGTCATGAGAAAGTCTCGAGACATGAGAGGAAGTCGCACATGACTTAACAGCTGCAAAATATAAGTGACTTTAAAAATATGAAGAAAGAATTAAATTAATTAGAAATTAAAAAGTAAAATAATTATAAAAACTAAACAATTTTAATATCTTATTATTAAAAAATATTTTTGTTGATTAATTTTGAATTTGTCTTTGATCAGTTTAAGAGAGTCTGGGCTTTATTGGAGAATTTATAAGATAAAATAATAAGTAAGTATAAGTGCTTAGTACCGTACAACAAGATTAGATTAAACACTAAACACTTTTAAATGTTTTAATCTTGCTTATAGTAGCACTTACTTTGCTTATTGAGTTAATCAACAAGCAAATTAAGTGCTACTATAGGCAAGTTTAAAACATTTAAAAGTGTTTAGTGATTATTAGTAGCTCACGCGAAGATGGAATCAACAAATATTAGATTAAAATTAAACATTGATAAGGTAGACTATTTGAAAACAAAGACAAATTTCAAACTCTTTATATATGTGTCACTTACACTTTAATATACTTAAACAAGAATCTTACTTGGAATATTTATGACATTCTGAGACTCAAAATAAGCACGAAAATGAGAACATGTAATTAATAGTTTTTTAACATCGACTTGCAAATATACCAAGTAAGATTCTTGTTTAAGTATAATAAAGTGTAAGTGTTAAGAGAATACAAGAAAACAGTGCTGCAAAGCTATATATATATATATATAGATATATATATATATGCATTTATAACTCCAGTCAGACTGCTTTATTCTTGTTGAATGAGAAACAACGCAAAGTTAAAACTACTGAAACCAAAAATCTTGAAATTTTGAATGTACGAGTATAATAATTTTTTAATATAGAGGCACACATTTGAGATTTCATGAAATAACAATGATGTCAGGGTCCATAAATATATGATTCAATATAAACACAATCTCAAAGTTTGGATAGTAAAGTAAACACTTGATATTTTGGTAAAATTACTATTTATTCAATATACTAATACCCGTACTTGCACGATAGGTGGGACTGAATGATAGTCGAATTCACATAAGTCGGGGTATAATTAATTTTACATATAATCAGATAGGAATCATGTTTAATTGGGAACAAAGACTAAATTAATTATTAATTTAGAAGAAAAATTAGTATGTATTAAAATCTTAAATACATAATACAACAAAAAATTATATTATATACATATATATATTGCAAAGAAGTAAGTAAAAAGAAGTTATTTTGACATAGAAGGCTTCATAAAATCTAATAAATTCATTTGACGAATTGAATATTTTTTCTTCTCACGCAAAACTTTTTCGTAATTTGCCAATTTTTTTTTGTTTTGTTTTGTGGCAGAAATACGCTCATTGTTGGAATCTATGCTTTTAAAATTTGTAAGTCTTTCTCAATTAAACTGTGGTATTTTGTCAAGTTTCTAACCGTCATCTCATCTTCTACGTCAACTGGGTCTAAAGAATCTGTGTTTGTAAGGTTTCGCTCTTGTGCACGCATTTCTATGAGCTCATCAATTAATTGTCAGCTCCTGGTTGTGTAAATCCAGCAGTTCTTGAACGTCATCATTATCCACTTCTAAATTTAGTTGTCTGGTAAAACTGACACCTTCTTCAATCACATCAGCAATTTCATCTGACTCTGGCACTGAAAAAAATAGACTCACCTTTTCCCAAACGCCAATCAAAGTTTTTTGTAAAATTTCATTCCAAGATTGTCCAATGATTCTCGAAACATCTAAAACATTGAATTGTTTCCAAAATCTTCAACAGAGAGCATGTTGCTCTGTATCACAGCTTCATGCAGATGCGCAAATGATTTTCTTGTGCAATAAGCTTTAAATGTATTGATAACTCCCTGATCAAACGGTTGAAGCAAATTATTTATGTTTGGTGAGAAAAAACACTTTCACGAGTGTGTCGAAATTAGTTAATGTAGTAGGAGGATGGCCAGGCACATTGTCAATTAATAGGAATTACTTTAAAAGGAATATGTTTAGACCGAGAATGTCGTTCGTTTTTAGGTATAAAATGACGACCAAACCAGTCTTAAAAAAAAAGCTGTCACCAAAGCCTTGTATTTTATATTTGTTGCAGGTTGCTTTTAGTTTAAATGCAATCCTGTACAATAAATTTTTAAAAAACTGTTTATACAAAAATATTTATTTGATAATTGCATAAATGACATACCTTACCAATGTTCTGCACTCTTTCTGTAATGTCATGTTTCACCCAACTAAGGACTGCCAGAAACACTTTTTCCTCTGAGGCAATGTTTAATTGGTTACTGGAAATTAATTCCTCTGCCTGTTAACAAAGTAAGAGATTTGAATATCAAATAATTTAATCTTTGTTTATGTCCAAGTTAGACATGCGTATATGTGTTCTACACACACACACACATCTCTCTCTCTCTCTCTCTCTCTCTCTCTCTCTCTATATATATATATATATATATATATATATATATATATATATATATATATATATATTTATTTATTTATTTATTTGTGTATATATATATATATATATATATATATATATATATATATATGTATGTATGTATAATAAAATCTGTAAATAACAAATATCAATATTTACCATACAATTATTTTATCTTCACATTTTTAATTACATTTTGTATTTCTTTAAAATCCTGTAAGTTAAAATCGATAGAAACAATAATTATAAATAAAATTGTGTTCCATATTTTTGACAAAATTACATATAGAACATTATCACTCAATGAGTAGTAATATGTAGAGCATAGGTTCCCAAACTGGGGGAACTTGGTGTCATGAAGGCAAGTCGGGGGGGGGGGGGGTGCCGGACCAGTTGAAACATAATAAGATGAATTAATTATATTTAACATTATAGGAACAAACTTGATGTGTCATCAAGTTGGACGCAACAACTTGGATTGTGTCATTACTAAAATACAGTCTCAAATAGGCATGCTAGTATAAAAAATTCAAGCTCAAGCATCTCACTAACAGTTAAAATTGACCTGTTAAAAATTTACCTTACAAATTAAAGCTTGAAATGTTATACCATGTTTCTTGTGAAAGTAAGCATAAAAAAATTAATTGTTTCAAATATATAATACTTGATTCTTTCATATAGCAATGCCATCTATTTATAGAGTAAATTGGAGGGGGCATGGAAATGATTCCATTTCAAGAGGAGGGGGCTTGGAACCAACACGTTTGGGAGCCCCTGGTGTAGAAAGATTAAAGTAGCAGTTTTGGGAAAATCATAGATCCTAAAGGCAAGGTCACTCCCTCAAATAATAATAATAATCTCTTTACCAATGTCATTGACAAGCAGTTATAAAATGCCAACTTTTAATAATAAATTATAAACTGTTATCAAGTCAAAATATACATTCAAAGACTAGTGAAATGAGTTGCATGAAAACATGTAAGGAAATCAGTTTTAAGAATGAGGTGTTACTGAGAGCAGGAATACAAATGTTTTTCATTTAAAAGATTTGTCCTCAAAGGGAAAGGTTTACTCCCAAATGATTATTTTCTTTTTTTAAAGAAATATAGGCCTACTTTAAATATACCTTTAAACTTACAAAGAAGATTATGTCAACCATATATCTATAAAATAAAATTCTTATGTCAATTCAACTAGATAAAAATACCACTATTAATAATTCCAAACCTCCCTTATTGGTCAGTTTTATTTAAAATCACTTCTATAAGATCTTCTTGTGAAAAACTTAAATTTTGTTTGTAATTAATTAGAATTATTTAATAAATCTCTTATACACAATTTATAAAATCACATGAAAATAATGTTAATTCATTCTAATAAGCAAGTATGACATCATAATTACCTGGTACACAAATTTTATTATTATTTTTTGCAATGTAGAAAAATATGATTTTATTTTGTAACAATCTAGTAATTTCCTAATTTTTAGATTGAAATAAAGATAGATAGATGTAAATAGATGAGGTTTCTCTTGAAATAACAGGAATGTTAATATTGAAGTTTTTAATTTTTGGAGAAACCTTTCAAATACAAAATTAAAAGTAAAATAGACTAAATTTTAAACTTTTATAATTTTTAAAAAAATATGAAAAGAATGTAAGCTGGAAAAACTATTTAACAACGAATTTTTTTTGTTTAGTAGCAACACCTCATGAAAAATGTTTGTACAATTAATTAAATACTATATAAAAAATAATGTTAAAACAACTTTTCTTGCCAAGATAAAAACTTAACACACTGATGATTTAAGATATTAGGGAGTTAAATGACAAAGCCAGAGCTACAGAACTAGGTCAGACATGGGAGGGGAAGATTGTACACACAGCTTCCCTCTCTAGCCCTTGTCAATCTGTTAACTCTTTGTGTCAAAATAGACTAAAAGTATAGGGGTAAATCAGACATGTTTCTTCCATAACTTATTGCTATTTTGATAATTGTACTTTAAGATTGCTTGTTGATTTATTCCTTGCCAGAAATGAGGATGCAGTCATGATTATAGAGTTGCATATCTATACCAGAATTACTTCTACATTGACAACATTTATCTGTGATGAATGGTTTATGATAGTGTTATTTTGTTAAATATTTGTCATCATTGTAGGTAGATGTTAGTAGATACACAAATGTTGTTAACCACCTAAGACAAAACAAAATTATTTATGAATAAAAAAATATTTAGTTATGATGAAGAATATACAGATATGCTATTTTGTTGGAAATATTTTGTCATGTTTTAGGTACGAAACCGATGTATAATGTTTGATAAAATAACACACAATCTAATAACTTTTGACCTTGTTTCCAAAAATAAAAAAAGAATAATTTCTTTAATTCATGATAGTTTTATAAATTAAAATTTTTCTAAACTAAAAAAAATTTATTTATCTTTTTTAAATTTTAACAATAGAAAATTATATGGACTTGTTACATTGATGTGATATTTTCTCAACTCTTTACATTGAATTTTCTCTTTTGCCATTTGAAGATAATAATTATTTTTCATAAAAATATTTAAGAAACTTTCACAGGTTTTATTGAAAACATTCATACAACTGTACAGTGAATAACATAACCCGTTAACAAAATTTATAACATATAGGCCTAGTTAATTTCTAAAGGTGAAATAACTTGGCATCCACATTTTACAGTGGTATGGTTGTTATAAACATTTTTACAATTTTTAATTAATGATAAAATTTAATGTAAACAAAGTTCAAATTTGATACAAGTAGTATGATTTTGTATACCACACTAATATCATTCAAAGGCGAATTTTCTTTTAACAGTTAGTTTGACCTGAATATGTAGTTTCATAATAAGAACAACTTGAGTGACAATAGTAACTGGGAAAAAATATTTGCTTGTACATTTTTAAGTTTCAATGTTTTCAATGGTATACAAACGTTTAGTCAGTATTTTTGGTAATAAAATATATATTTTGAGCATTTTATAACTTTTTAATTTACTTTAATAAGGGGGACTTTAAATTCAATGAGTTTCATGGTAATATTACAATGAATATTAATAGCAATATAAATTACCAAAATTCAAGATATTAACCAAATAGGTTATTGACAAAGGTATACCAATTAAACCTCTATTAAACCTCTATTAAAATTTAAAGGACCAAGTCATCATCCTTATGAGCAGGTATGACAAAGTTATTTATAAATAAAGGCTGCAATACAGTTACAAAACACTCATTGTATTTATTCCTTGTTGGAGTTACACCATCTGATGATGATAACTTGGTCATAAAAATGTAGGTAGGCCTACATAAGGGTTTGATATTATAAACTTGTTAATTAGTTATTATTTAATTATTGTATTATATTGTGGTATATGGTATATTTGTTATATTAATATCCGTATTTTTGTATATTAAATTATATTTTCAAATGAAATGAAAAATCCTATTTTAAAGGCTTCTGTCACATATAATCGTATGTGAGTGATGTAAACATCTGTAAAGAGTGATACATCTCTACATAAAATGAAGTACTGTCACCCTGTAAAACCTGTCATAAAGAGTAAAGAATTTTCTGAAGACTGTCAAAGATTAAAAAGTGTTTAAATTTCAACCGTTTTCCATGACGCTATATAAGTATGTAAGAAAGCATTCTTGTGTCGAAGTGATAAGACACACTTCCTTCTTTTATCTTTTGCATGCAAATAAAACAAAGACATGAATGGAATCAGAGTGGGTTCAGTAATTACATTTCCTGTTTCCTGTTTAGTAGTAAAAGTATTGTCTTGTCTTTAATTAGGGTTTCCTAAATTGTTCACAGAAATGTATCATTTTAAAAATAAATTGTTTGCATATGCTTTACATACGGACTATACCGTAGATAACTTTATATCTTAGGACTAAAAGTAAAATTCAATGGAATAAATTAATCCAATTACTAAACTATTGTAACGGGTTTTTTGTAACTATGCGAATCAGCCGATTAAGCAGCAGAAAATAGTTTCTAGTTTCTATAGTTGCCGCACGGGAGCAGCACCCCGCAATGCTCCGTTTATGAACAGCTGTTTGACAAAAACCTAAACTTTTCAGACCTTTAAAATAAAATCAAATTAGTTTACTCGAGTAGGTATTGTTGAAAAGGCACCAGGCAACGAAAGGGAATGAAACTGGTAACTGTGGTTGAAATCATCTCGTCAATCTGTTGTCACCTAAAGGAGCCATCAATCACAACCAGGGGGTTATCTTTTACTAAAGATCACGTCTCAGGTAAAGTTTTTATATTTGCACAGCGTCAACGGCCCGAGGAGGGTTATTTGTCAAAATTTCTTTTAAAGGGGGCAATCTAAATCTATTTCGGGGAACAACATCGCTATTTAACGTTCCTACGGCGGTGCCCATCACTATCAATGAAATATGCTAATAAAGTATTATAAGTATAACTAGTAATAAAATAGCAAATAAAACAATGTTTAATAGAAACGCCACCAGTTTCAAGGGAACGTCAGAAGTGGTGTAGTCTTTAATTATTTGGAGAGAAAATATGAAAGAGAATATTATTTATTAAAATCGTGTAAATTCATAATTTAAAGCATGCAAAAGTTAACTTGCACGACTTTAGACATACTTTAAACAAATTTTACAGTTAAAAACGTTATATTATCTCTAATTCTTACTGAGTAGAAATAAAGTATATGAGACTTACTTCATTGAATGGGAGCAGTAAAAACTCTTCAGTGTTCATGACATCCTGAAAGTTCTGCAAGGCAAATCTATGAGACCTTCTGTGCAGTTCCTTGCAAGAATGAGCATCTGGAACAACGCAGAACAAGTAATTGTTTTTATTAATATTTGAGAATAATAAAAAATTGTAAATAAAGAAAATTTTGCACATAAAAGTCAACTGTTATAAGAATTATAGGCCTATTACATCAGAGAATTTAAAAAATGTTCATAGATGAAATGAACGATAAAACAAACTGTCACCACAAGAAGGTGAAAGTTACGTACATAAAACGTAACTTCCCTTTACGTTACCTTTCCCTCATGTATATAAAACGTTCCTGAAACTTACTTTTTTTAAAGTTTTTGTAATAAAGTACCTGTGCCTGCTAAACCTATTTGTTTAAACAAAGAAGGAAATATTCACTTGAAACAATGACCCTGAGGGTACGGGTGTAAAAATCTCGTAAATACTCATATTTATACGCAATTCAAAAAAGTACTTATATACTCTGTTTTCTTTTAGGCTACAATCTACAATACACACGATAAAGTCCTAAACAAATAATTATTACGTAAAATAGAAAACGGTAGTTTAGTTCTGTTATTTAATAACAACTTTACAAAACGATATTATACAATTTACGATAGTAAATACAAAAAAAATATTTATACTTCGAATACGAAATATTTAGTTCTCGAATAAAAAAATGTATTTATTTTTTTAATAGGAAAAAAAAATTTCGCACCATATATTTTCAAACATAATTTTTAATGCAATAAATCAAACAAATCATACCACAATAGAGCATATAATGAACGACTAAATTAACAAATTTATATAATAAATAACCAATTAAGAAAGTAAGAAAATTATCCTCGTTAAACCTTTATGTCATGTCGATGGCCATGACATCATTATCAAAGGGTATAGCTGGAACAAAGTTACAAAAGCAACTTGGAGTTCTTTGAAATATAACTATGTAGTTATACATTTATGTAGGCTAACTTTGTTAAATTAGTTACTAATTATATTTTGTATTGCCGTATGAAGAGTTTGATTATTTGTAGTATGTTAATTAATTGTAATATTGCCACTATTAAGTGTAATATCTTCCCGTGAAACGTATCAACCAAATGGGATATAGTAAAGGTATGAAAAGCAGAAAAAGCTGTTCTGAAATTTTAAAACAAAATTTTAATCAAAACACTTTTCAAGTGACAATAAACTCATTAATTTAATTCATTAAACTGAATTGGATAAAAATAATTTATATAGAATCAGCCCAATAACGCTCGAACAAATTGAAAAATGTGTAAACAATAGCCTAACATAACCTAAGCGAACCTTGGCTAAGGATACGCAAGAGTGTAAGGGAGGGCGTGGAGAAATGGGAGGGATCAATATGCGGGGGTTGTTGCCCGCTTTTTGCAACACGTGGAGGTCTGAAGTGTAACGCACTGACGGCGCTGACGGTCATATATACCATTCACTGTGATTACGCAACTAAACAATTCTTTGATTGATAGGCTACTATTTTCTTCATAAACTTGTTATTTTGATAAGTACAACTAACTTCTGCGATTTATTTTGAGTAACCAAAACCTAGGCGTAAGAACGAGTCCATTCTACTGCTCCAGAGTCACCAAGCTAACCCTTAACGGTTATCGTTGTTATGCTTGTTTTAACCGTTTCTTTTACTATGATATTTGTGATCAAATATTAGGTTTTCTTCCATTTAATATGTACTCAAATATATCACATAAAAACACATTCTAGAAACTTTACTTAATTACTAAAGTCGTACCCAAAGATAATGCTTGAAATTTGAAAAGAAAATGATAACCACTTCTCACACGCACGCACTCACACACGAGCGCGCACACACACACACACACACAAACCTTATAACAATGTTCCTTTACAAAATAAAAAAATAACTTAAAATAAATAGAACAATAAGATAATATATTATAAAATATAATAATATATATGTAATAGCTATATGATAATGGATTTACAAAGTATGCCAGTCGCTTAGGTTTGGATAGAAAAATAATAAAGCCACCTTAAAATCATGTGTTGCTAAATGATTTCTTACTTCAGTAGTTTAAGTACATAGAGATCTATTCTATATAGAAACTTTATTTATAAAATTGTGTGTGTCTTTCTTAAGTGATGTATTTTTGGAACAAGTTTTCACTATTTTTTTATGCGACATTTGTAATCCCTTTTGTCTCGTTTAGAATGTATTTTTCAATAATACTTATAAATACAAAAAGAAAATCGGGCTTGATTTAATGTTCAATCACAAATACAATAGAAATTATAATAATTGTTTGATGTTATTTACTGTTATACGTATATATACATACATACATACATACATACATACATACATACATACATACATACATACATACATATACATATATATATATATATGACTTTTGACTATGTATTTTTATATATGTATTTTGACTTTTGTTCTTTATATATATATATATATATATATATATATATATATATATATATATTTATATATATATATATATATATATATTTATATATATATATAATAGCAATAACATTGTGAGCCTACTCTGGAGATAATCTAGCTTAAATAATAGAAATAGGCAATCTAGCCTATTGTAAATCTGTACGCTAGGAATTACTTCATGCTGTTATTTAAGGAAAAAACCAATCAAATTCATAAAATATTTAAAATGGGAACTGGAATAATGAGCTAATGGACAGGTAATTTGAAGTAGAAGTTTTTCAGAGGGTGACGACATTTCTAAAACAAGGCGCGTGGAAAAAGCACAAAGAAATTTTATTTGACCAAGACAAGAAATGGAAGACAAGCCAAGGTTAAATGAAACAGAAAAAGGTGGATCAATTAGGTCATATCAGGTTATATCAATTAGTTCCTTATATTTTCAACTCTTTAAAAGATATAAGCGTCCAAATCGTAATTCCTCAGCCAAAAAAAAAAAAACATTAAATGAAAACACAATAATATGAGAAGTACTGAATATTTTAGACATAGTGTAAATTTAAAATAATGCACACTACTTTAAACTGGTATAGATACACGCGCATTCCCCCATGCGCTTATAGCTTCTAAAACGTTATTGGTTTCATCCAGACTGTGCTCTAGTCAGTCGTCACGCATCATATTCAAAGTAATACTCATGAAATATCTTTAAAGGACAAAGAATTTATTTCATGATATTTTTAATTAAAACAAAGAAAAAACACGTAATCCAATAGTGCAGATAGAATGTCACATTTTTAAACACGTTGCAATTTTTTACAGAATCACAAGAAGATAGATCTATATAAAAGTTTTACTTCTTGTGAACAATTAAAGAGGGTTATTATCACCAATATAGTCTATTATTATTTCTTAAACATTTAGTATTTTAAAACTAAATACATAAACTATTTTATTACTATTTATATTAAAAAAACAAAGTTTTAACACTATAATACTTTCAAATGAAGAAAACAAAAATATATAGAAAGGTCAAAAAAAGAATAGTTAAATTAGGCAGACAAACCATGTTTAATAAGCGTAAAACGCGATGATACGGTTAATGTCTACAGCGTCATCACCTGTAAATTTAACCCCACTTTTACTTCTTTGAAGACCACATCTGCTATTATGATGGTTCAACTAACAACAGGCTTAATAGAAGCCCTCTATTTTACTGAAGCAAATTTTTATTTAAAAATAAAATAATACACTATTATGGGAAATTTTAGTTTCTGATAGACGCCCTTTATTTTGCTGAAGCAAATTTTTATTGAAAAATAAAATAATACACTATTTTGGGAAATTTGAGTTTCTGATAGACGCCCTCTATTTTGCTGAAGCAAATTTTTATTGAAAAATAAAATAATACACTATTTTGGGAAATTTTAGTTTCTGATAGACGCCCTCTATTTTGCTGAAGCAAATTTTTATTTAAAAATAAAATAATATACTATTTTGGGAAATTTGAGTTTCTGAAAAAAATTTTGTAACATTAATATAGTATGGTTTTATAATTTCTTTTTTCATATAAAATTTACTTTTGTTCACATTTTATGTAATAAATATTAATACATAACATTAATAAAAAGATGGAACTAGTGTCAAAATAAAACATTACATACATATATCTAATAAAACTATTGTCGATTATAAGTTAATGTATTGATTAGTTATAAAGTGAGCAAAATTATAACATTTTCAGTGTTTGCCTCCATCAATGTGCAAAATAGCTGGTATTCTAAAAGTATTGAGAAATTTATTAACATCCTTCTAAAAAACAATTATATAAAAAGAATATTAGTGTAGGGATAAAGGAATTAGAATACATAGTGTTCAAGGTAAAATTGAGAAACAGAAGTGAACATGGATAAGAACGTATTGCGCAGGTTTTTAGTCTCCTCAGACTCATCCGTCGCCAGTTTGTACAGCAAAGCCAGACTTGACTTTGAAAAGAGTTATGCTTGGGTAAACACCAAAGCATCTCGTTACCAAGTAGCATCGATTCTCTCAGCGCTACTTAACCAAGAGGAAGCTAGTAAAGTAGTAACAAATTTGCCACGCATCCTGGTGTTTTTCTAATCGGAATTATATTTACATAAGTCAACAGTCGAAGGAATCTAATCTCCAGCGATTAACAGACCGTGTTCTCAAACAACTGAAAAATTTAAGTTATACAGGCCACGCAGTCTACAACCTTTCACGATATAAACAGTAGTAACTACCAAATAACGTGGATTAGAGTTTGGAATGAGAATGTCCCATGAACTAACTTGAAGGAATCTCATAACTGCAGTGACTACTTCAGGTTGGGAAACAGTTCAGAGCATAAATGCAGTACCAATAGTTCTTTATGTGTATAGGAAACAACTCAACGTTTCAATAAAATATATCTGCATCGGTAGATTACAAGGTTTGAAATTGCATATTTTGATAGAATTATATTGGATCAGAGGAAGGTATTAAAATAATCCTTCAATTTATGGAATTGGTGGGTCTTATAAACATTAGCAGAAAAACTAGTTGAAATTTATAAAAAATCTTTATCTGTAAATACTATTAATTTGCAGCAGTGGTTACCAACCTGGGTTTCCCAAAGAGTTCTAAATGGCGTGTTAGGGGGTTCGTGGAGTGAAAAAGAGTAATGGCGGGTATGTAAATTCAATTGTTTGAGCTCAAGTTTGAAGTGCAGTTTTTTCTCTCAAGGTACCCCTTTCCACCTGCCATACAGGTTAGAAGACAATGCTGGCTGCATTGTTTAGCTTACTTATTTGACCTTACTTATTTGACATTTTTCAACAAATCAATAAGGTTATTCTGAGCCTCCAGATAAGTTCAATGACGACCTTAACAGAAGATAGAATCTATGATAAAGGTTGACTGTTGGAGGTCTTGCATTCTTTACGGTTAGAAAGAAGAATTTGAGACTTGGCACTACTTTTTGAAAGAGAATGTGTTGCAACTTACTAGTGATGTTAAACAGCAAATATCCAATCACTTAAAGCGACAAAATCATTATTTGTGAGGTACTTTCCAACCAAGTTTGATGAAGGTATTCGCTGGATTCAAAATCTTTTTTCTGTAGAGAATTTTTATCAGCACAGTTAGATGTTGCACTAAAAATTCTGATTAAAGTATCTACTAACAGTAACTGAAATCATATTTCAAGTCAAAACTTCTCATAAACGTTTGGTTGGTCATCAACGGTGTATAAGAACATGTGTCTCACATGGCACTGAAGTTTTGTTGATTTTTCCATCCACTGTATTGGTGGAAAGAGGATTGTAATCCTATGCTTTTATCAAAAACAAATACAGAAACAAGCTGGATGTAGCTCCTTATATTAAACTTCTTGGCTTCTTTCGAGCTGAATTTAAAAAAACTATGTGCAGGAAAACAAAACAGGGATTCCGTCAACGTACAGCTATAAAAGATAACTAGGCATAAATCGTTTCCATTAAAAGAAAAATTAATAAAAAACACATCACGAAATCAGTAAACTAGTTAACTACATCTGCTGTATTCTATAAAATGTTTCTTAAATCACTTAAATTACTATACATAGTTGCGTTTACAATAAGTTTTAATTTACAAACAAACTTAGGAATATTTGAGTATTTTTCTACTTATGACGGCTAAAAGTAAACATAACATAATAGGAAATAAGACAAATTTTGTAATAACAGTTTTTTATTATTGGTGGAATATATTCATTTATTTCAAGACAAGTTTTACGACTTTTGAGACGAATATTATTTCATATATTTCACGCAATACAATGCAAAATATACTTAAACCTTGTTATTACTTAAAGAATGTATCACGAATTTATTAACAATGAAATCGCATCTGTTCCATAACGATTATCAGTAGTGATATTTATGAGCCCAATTTCCGTTCTCTACAATTAACATTCCAGCCATATGGATGTACACTTGATAAAATTTGTATGTAATTAGGCCTATATGAATATTAATTTAAATAACTGAAACCTCTATACCACAAATAACTTTTTCCTTTATTTAAAACCTTATGTACATTTCAATTACATAGCAATCACCCTCATAGGTAATTTACAATAAAAATAAGTATTTACGTCTGAGGATGATTGCTATGCAATTAAAATGTACCTAAGGTATTAAATAAAGGAAAAAGTTATTTGTGGTATAGAGGTTTCAGTTAATTAAATTAAACATTACGCCACAGTTGTTTTATACAGTTATGTGAATGTATTTAATACGTTTTGTATTTTTGAAATAACAAAATTCTAATTGAAATAATTATGTGGTAGGAACAATACTTGTATTCGGAAAATATGAAATCTTTGTATTCCAGACAATAGAATGCCATCACTAGCCGATACAACCAATTAAACTTACGCAAGGGTTAATTATTCAAGGGTTTACTGTTTATAAAGACATGTTCTATAGGTTCATTCAAGCAACTGAATAAAGCTACTCTATTCACTAAATATTGATTTCACCAGTAACCGGAAAATTAACTCAAACAAACAAGGGCAATTCTGAACGAATACATGAATAAATTATCGAGAGATGTAATGTATCTAATAATAAGAATATTAAGAGAATTTAAAGTGTAGATAATTTTTATTTATTTTTTAAAAATAAAGCATTGTATGTGGCGCAACAGATGCTCTTCATAGGAGGAAAATGTTACATCATCTCCTGATTTCTACGCGAATGCGTAACAATCCGGTGATCAACGAAGTTTCCCGAAGGTTTCCGAAGGTTAAATACGGCGGATAGTGCTATTAGCTGATTAGGTCTTTACTTAGTAGTTTTTTTGGTGAACACGTTTAAATAGTTTTCAAATAGAACTTCATACACACACGCACTCTCTCTCTCTCTCTCTCTCTTAAAATGCACACATGAATGTATAATACGAGAATGTCTCAGGATAATTATAGCAATTCCAAATACATTAATAGTAGAAATAGTTATCTAATAACCTATACTTACTTGTTATTAGTATAAGCTATATTTATTAGGTTCGTTTTACAGTATCTGTTTCATAAAATTTAAAAGTATATTTTAAATTTAAAAATTATAGGTTAAAATACAATACTGTAATAAATAAGGTTTTGTACAATGTTCTATACTTTATTACTTTCAAAGAGTTATGTTATGTTCAAAAAGGTTTTTTTAACGACTTACATGATTTTACTCTACAATTAAAATTAGTTGATGTTACGCATATACCGTTAGCCTCTTTATTTTTTTTATTATTAAATTCTTTCTATTAGCTCACACTCTTCTTATGTATATTGTATAATTTTCAATGAATATTAAAGTATATTTTCGTTCATCCAATCACGTTCAATTACATTTTTTTAAACTTGTAGTGGATGACAATTTATGTTAATACAGTTTTTTTCAAATATATATTCAATAATTACATTATAAAAATTTAGGGGTCTAGGTCGAATTTGAACTGAGTATGTTCATGTTCAAGATCTATCGCTTTTAGCATTGAGCCAACTTTCCTATTGCCCGCAGTACATTTCTCGAAAAAGTAAATGAATTTTTCTTTTGTTCGCATCTGGTTGTCGTTGAAACTTCTATTGTAAAACCTTAAATTGTTGCCATGGTTACTACACAATATCAGAAATAATACAAAGGATTAAAGAATAATGAAAGTAATAAAATAAACAAACATACTAGAATAACGGTATCGAACCTTGCTGCACAAACAAATAACGCGAAAGGAAAGCTAAAAGAAATTACAACACAATGCAAACGACAAAAAAAGCATACAACATCACCTAACTAAAAAAAAAACATAAATAATAATATTGTGCTAGTATAAATAGTAACAAACAAATACAATAGTCCAACACCATAAATAGAAAAAAAAATGAAAATGGGAAGGAAATTAGTTTTCTATTTTGCCCCTTAATATTGTTACTCTAACATATGTAGGCTATATATTTATATTAGTTGCAATTATAAAATAAAAACACACTGAAATAAGATTGTTCGTTGTTACCTTAAGTAGGAATTTACTTTTTAAAAAATTTCAAATTACTTGTTATATGTGAAGTATGGCGTTTGTTGTACCGAACTGTTTATTGTTATAAATATATAGGATAGATAAGGCTCTCGATTTTGTATTGACGTAGTTGATAAAGAAATAATAGTAATTTTAAAATGTTTCTGTAGTAAAATGAGGTAAAAATAGTAAGACATTGCCAAAATGGTTGAAAATCTAATTAGTTTATACATAGAAGATAACTGCTGAACTATTCAATAAAACTTCCTGTATTCGAATTAAATTGTAGAATATCTAGAGAACTTGTTAATCCTAAGCTAGAGGTTTATAGGCCTAAAAAGAATTTAAAATACATTTTTTTCGATATGTATTCCGTTGCGTTTGGTGAGTTGGGTTGCATTTTCCGCAGCACTTAAAAATGTTACTTGTCTAAAGAACAAAATATAAAGCAGTAAGGTGATTATTGGTTGGCCAATTTTTATAAAGGTATTTATGAAAAGGCCTTTTTTGTTATCCTGGTACAACATTTTACACTTGAACCACGTGATTAATGGAATATAAACTTTTTATAATGAAACATTAGAACAAATTTAGGCTTATTAAAAAAAATTAAAATAAAATGTAAATGAGAAATACAATTTTCCAAATCGTTTAAAACTGTTAGAAGAATATATGTATTCCATATTTTAAGCAGCGTTTAATATTGTTAAAATTATTTTCTTTTAATAATATATTCTTACAAATATTAGATTTTACACTCGGGTGTTATTGTTGCACTTAATTTAATACAATAATTTCATACTAATAACAATTTCTTAGTAATAGCTAGGATCTCTAAAAAGTATCGCAGTAAAGCTTTTCTAGCTTCATCGCATTAATTTTAACTCATTTCGTCCGAAATGGTAACAATGGTAAGATATGAATGGCAGATAATATCCAAGAGTATGGAATAAAATATTTTAAGTTTAAAGACTCTGAATATGATCGAAATAAAAAGTTTTAATTTTGTAAATTATTTAGAAAAATTTTTTTAGTTAATTTATTTTTTTGTAGTCGGCGCTAGTCCTTGGCCTCTTGGTCAACTAGCTCCTGGCTTCCCAGTAGAGACATGACAATTTGGCCTGAACAACGCCGCATGTGAGAGTCATTCTTTCCGTGCTGCAAATTGGGTATATCTCATCAGTGGCGAGGACAAAGCCATGTAGATGTGCCTGCAGGTAGTCGTGTCTGGTGAGAAGGCCAACTTCGGCGACAGCTTCCTGTCTTAAAAGGTCCCGGGGAATCGGTCCTCAGATCAATGATTGCCATGCCTTTTCTGTGGCCTTTGTTCTAAAATTGCTCTTTACGTAAATCCTATAGTATTTTCAATTTTGTTTTTTGCTGAAGTTAGGGTGACGTTTTGTGTTGGTTGTAGTAAACGTGCTAGAAGGTCCACTTTCTCATGGCTGGGTATCCACTGAAGGGCCTCTGTCCATTTGCTGCTGAGCAGTGCAGAAAGGGTTTTGCATCCGGCAGTGAGAGAGCAATCGGTTAGCGTGTTGTTAGCTCAACACTGCATTTTGCGGAAGGCCTTGTTTAATTTGTTGGTCTGCAGAGACAGTGCCTCGGAATTTTACTCGGTAGGAATCTCTGGGGTATGAAATGTTTAATCCATCTCAGCATGTTTTCTTACAGATGATGTTGTCTTAGTTTATTAATCAATAGGGTCAGTCACACCATATCGAAGTCAATGAAGACCTATCAATATATGGATACATAGAAGATAATTATTATTCACTATTCCACATCTACTACCAACCTCAATATGCGCTAGGCTGACAGACGAGTAGGGCACCCACCGTCGACTTAACGCCAGCTCTGAATGCCGTTACCACTAGTGTTAGATATGTACGAGACCATTGACGTGACCACGAACTTATAATGTTCTTGTTATAAAGCAATAACTCACACGGCAGCTGTATTGATTCTCAGTAACAAGTATGCACGGCGACGTAGCTTGAACAAGGAATATCCCGCCACTCCTATGACGACCTCTTTGTCAAATATATGTGTACGTAATTACAAAATTGTTTACAACTGTTTTCTATGAAAATGTTGTTAGTTTAATTACATACAAACTAACACTTGTACCTTGAAATTTCTGTATCACAAAATGTTAGAAAAATGGGCGTGTGTCTGGCAAGCCCTGCCGATTTATAAACTTCTTATGGGAACATGTAGCAACATCAACATCATTTGTCATCAAGCATTCGATGAAAATCTAATATGACCTAAATAAAGTTATTAATTCTATTTCTCCTATGTTTTGTATATTCTAACAGTCGACTGACTTATATATGATATATGATGTATTGTTTTATGAAATATATATTGTATATGATTTGATATGAAAAAGTAATGGAATAAAAAACATTTAACCACACCAAAGCTAAATGATTGCATTGAAAATCTCATTAGAAATAGGTCAATTCCATTTTATAAATTTCCTAAATTGTATAAATTTTCACACCGACGAAGGCAACTCGTAGTGTTGCCGAAACATGTAAATATGTATATAAAAACCTATCAACCTATTGTAGTAGAGTGTTTTAACATTTGTCTTACAAGTTATTTTTGGCTCAAACATCTAGTTCATTCAATCAGACTAGTTTCAGCGACCATTTCGCCTTCATCGGTGATGATCATAAACTCATCTCATCACATGGTCGCCGAAACTATTCTGGTTGAATAAACCAGAGCTTAGTGAAGTTTTGACTGGAGTCATTCACAATTCCCTTCATTGAAATGTTCTCGCTAAGTAATCTCTAACTACGAATATAACAACATATAAAAATATCCAACTTGTTTTATTTTAACCAGTTTATAAGTTTAAATTTTACTATTATCATAATTAATAAATATGTTTCAAATAATTAACAAATCAATATCTTAGATTACTATATTTACATTAACGTATTATGAAACAACATAACTTTCTTTAGGTATGCTGGTATGCGTTTTAACTTATTGCTGATGTAAAATAGAGAAATCAACATAGCCTACGAGTAATAAAAATATTTACATGAAAACATACTTTATTACTTAATTTAATCAAATATATAATACATTTTCTAATAGATTCGAAATTGTTTTTGAAAATTATTTTAAACATAGCATCCAAATAACTTCCAGCGACAGACAAAAATAGCTGCTACTATTACCCACATCGTTTCTGCCATGTTTAACTTTCGGAAACCATCGAGAAAATTCGTCAATATTTGAGGAAATGTGACGTCTATGAGTGGAGTACAATTTTAATGGTTTTACCACCTTTGAAAAAATTGCTAAACGCGCGTTGAATAAAAAAATGTTTATATAGCCTAGTAATATATAGACTACTTGTTCAAGTGCCTTGTCCTCGCTGAGAGCTAGCAATCACCAAAATCATTTAGGCATTATCTGCTCACTTTCGAAATAGAGGCGTTGAGCTCGCTTAAAGCCACAGTGCCATTTTTTATCAGGAAATTGGTTTTTTTATATTTTCTTTTGAATAATGCTTTTGGCGTAGAAAGTATTGCGCATTTCACGTTTGAAATTTTCCAATTTGCGCTCTTTAATGTAGACACTAATTTGTAATGGTTTGAGTTTTTGAAGAATCACAGTGTTCCTTAATATTTCTGCCTAACGTACATTTGTTGTCCATCTTTCGAAATCCTCTATTTCCTAAGACACAGCTTCTGTGAAAGTCCGTTTCGCTCCGTGTAGCAATGCGGGGAATATAAAATAGCTCGGTAATTTTAGGCGAAGTAAAATGCTTGTGTTACCTGGACAAGAATCTCTGAAATTCGTAAGAAGTAATTATTGGTTAAGAGCACCTACTTTGCCTCTTTAACATTGAATTTAATGGAAGTTTCATTATTCTTGTTATTAAGACGGTCTTGTTATTAAGTTTTTGAAGTGCTTCCGCCCTACTTTCAATCAGAACGGTTTCTTCGCATACTTCACATGATTGAAAATAATTCCCCCTTTAAGAGATACGTCAGCCTCCTCATTGCCCATAATTTTCCGAAGTAATTCCTCCATAATTCGTATTAAATAACCGATGCTACAAATGCCTACGGGCTTTCTACGTATGATATTCGCTCGTACAACTGCCACCTGATTCCTGTACATATCGGAAAATAGGTGAATATTTCTTTAATTGATAAAGGTTGTTCTTCGATTTCAACTAATTTCTTCAATTTGTATCTCCAGAGAGATTTTGTTACATTTTAAAAGTAATAGTATACGTAATTGGCAATACATTTCTTACAAATCACTATAAAACGACATTATTATTATTATAACCCACAAAACATTTTCAAAAACATACAAAATCAATAAATAATAAACTAAATTAAGTTAAAATAATTGAAACAAAAACAAAACATTTAAAGAGTTAAAGTAAATTATCACTTTTCCATTCTAACAAGAGTTGTCAAATTATAACCAAATTTGAACTTTGTTATCATAAGTAATAAATAAATTATAACGATTAACAGTTTAATATGATAAATGAATCATTTCATTTATCATACATCTTTCAATGAAAAAGACATCATCATCAGTGAGTGTAAATAAAAATCAAAACTATAGGTTAACTGTAATTATTTTGTATAGCTATGCTTTACTTGATAATGATGATGACTTTGTCATTTGAAAGCTTGTGTAAAAAAATTATTGTGGGTTGGTTTTCGTTATTATACAAATTATTAATATATTAAAATCCTAAAATCCTAAAAAAACTGATGCTATTTACATCTATTGGTAGTTAACAGCACTAGTATAAATTCCGCTGTTTTTCACGACAGCTAAAGAGTAACTGAAGCAATAGCCAAGGGAAATGCTTCCAATAAAAGAGCTGCAAAAGTACACACGAGTGACACTACAGCCTTATGTTTCAACACCGAGACTTAAAGTAGACTATTAACAGAAAATCTAAACACATTAGGCTCCTCTAGAATAATGCTCAAGTTATAACTCGTATTTATTTCTGCTCTAGTGCTTCAAGTTTATATTTTCACTCGTAAGACCTATGTAAAACACTAAAATTGTTTCAGCACATCTACCATTATCAACGGCACTAAAACCGATTTAATTTGGCCTTTAAAACAAATCTAATCTTTAAACATACTATACGCCTTAGATAAATTGTCACGATAAGTTTAAACATTTCACATTTTATTTTACAATAATCACCATATTAAGACTTTTATTCCGAGGCAAATCAATTAAATAGTAAAACAAGTAACAATTGATATTATAAAACCTCTTCCTAGGTCACGATATACTAACACGATGTACATTCTCCAATAGTATCCGCTAATTAAAATCTAAGTAAAATACTTTCGCAGAGAATATGTTTGCTGCTTATAATGGAATATTTTCAGGTTTTAACAGTAAGCAGAGGTAAACCTCGTTCAACAGAACTGAGTTTTTAGGCCATATCTAATGAACAGGAATCGAGATATTTAACTAGTTGCCCTACTTAGTCCATATCTAATGACCAGGAATCGAGATATTTAACTAGTTGCCCTACTTAGTCCATATCTAATGACCAGGAATCGAGATATTTAACTAGTTGCCCTACTTAATCCATATCTAATGACCAGGAATCGAGATATTGAACTAGTTGCCCTACATGTTCATTAATCATTTAATACGTCACTAATGTTGATTGTATAAAAAGAATCTTTCGTTCTGCTCAGAATAAGGAATCAAGTCAGATTTGGATTCTATCAATTAGATTTTACCCAGTCGTCAGTAGAAGAGCTTTGGAAGTATTTCAAATCAGTAAGAATTCGCTCCCAGCATAAAAATACTATTTTCTTACCACCAAACCAAAACAACGTCCGGCCATGTCAGCCATCCCTATACCAAAAGCCCTGTTCTCAAATTCATACCCGTAGCCAGTCTCGGGATAGACAGAGGCTGCATAACTCCGGAGGGTGAAGGGGTCAATCAAACTCCCTCGTTTTCTGACTTTAGATTGGCGCCTATAGAACCAAACACACCGGACTGTTGTTGACAGGTTGTTCTATGAGACTATTTTGTAAATTGTAAATTTTTCATCAGATTAAGACCTAATTGCAATACATTCTTTCTATATTTAAGGCGACTAGCCAGGATGACTACAATGGATATTAAGGAATGTTACTATGTGTAGGAATAAGTTAAGGACGTAACACGCACCCCTGATAGATGATACTAGGTCGTCACGTGGCAGCGTGGCGTACGTGTTTTAGACCTACTGAGATCGCGTGTCACGGCCATAAAGACGCTTACACTCGTTTCTGCCCCTTACAAGAAGGCGGAAAAGTAACGAGTCATGGGATTTGATATGCCTAAAGAATATACATAATGATCCTTTCGTACTAGGAATAACATAAAATTATGACATCGCATGCCCAGAGTTGTAACTGTTATTAGTTACAAGTAAATTTATAATTCACGTTTAAACTCGCAGAAATATAAGGTAAGGCATGAACACGGTTGTTTTTCGAGTGAAGTATAATTTTTTAATTAACAATCTTCCATCTTTTTTGTTTACAAATTGTTACTAAACTATAAATAGCTCTACATGTACATTATAAATATTATTAACATTTAATTTTCGAAACGTCGCGTCGCCTTCAGATTGTTAAATTTGAAATTTGCTTGAATCGCAAAATCAACCTTTTTATTTTATGTTAAAATAAATTTACTTTTAAAAATCCAGTAACAAGATTGTAATGAATATAGCTAAATAAAATACCAAAATATATATTGAAGTATATTTTGTTTTGATTTGCGTTTCTGTAAAACATGCAATGTCTTTCATATATGTCATGCAAAACTTTTAAAATGTTATACATATTTATGTAATTATGCAAAGTTTACTTCAAAACATTAGACGAAAACGAAGACCGAGTATTTTTTTAATATTCTGAAGCTTATGTTTGTCAAGAAACAAAAATATCTTATTTTTGTTCCGAGGCTTAGGGCTTGAGAAAAGCAAACCTGTTGTGACGGACACAAACACATTTGTCTAGTGTGTTTGCTTTTCCTTGGCCAATGCTTATTTCTACCACAACACGAATTTATTGAATTAAACAAGAATATTACCTTGTGTTCTATATTTCATTTTACTTTTCAAGTGATTTTACATTAAACACAATACCATGAGATTTTTACTATGTGAATATTTTTCCATGGTCATTGTACAATACCAATATAATAAAAATAATAACAATGAAAGCAATAACGAAATAAGAAAAAACTTACAAACACTTTTATTGTATAATAGAAAGATAGATAACGGTTTTAATATTCCAAAAATGTGTTTCGTTTCAAACACTTCTGCCTTATTAAACACTATCACAAGCAGACATTTCTTTCTATTAAAGCATTTCTAAGAATCCTCATCAATCAGAACTTTCTATGTACCCTGAAATTTCTATGTATGTTGAAAATATGGTTGTTGGAGATTATTCGAAACGCATTAATAATACGACTGAAACGGAAGACGTAAGACAATGTAGAGAACGGCATCCCTTGTGTTAATCAACCGATTTATAGAAAAATATGTTAAATTAAACTTTGTAGTAATTTCTTTAAATTTAAATTCATTTTTACTTGAGATATTTTTTTAAAATGATCAATTTATGAATTTATTTGTTATTAATTTATTTTGAATCAACTTGTAAATTGTTTAAAAAAACTCTTAAGTCTGAGAAGAATAATGTTTTCTTACCAAAAATCCTTGTTTCAAAAACCTCATTAAGGGTCTAATTGTATTCGGAACTTTCAGCCTTACAAGAAATTAGAAATTTAAACAGTTGTTCTCTAATAACAGAAAACCGATTATGGTTAATATTTGCAGCAACAAAAATGACCGACCGAATCATAAAACTATGCCGAGAAAACGTCTGTAGGATCTAACAGAAATTGGATTACCTTTTGAAGACGCTTTTGCAAAATTAGTCCACTTTGGTAATAGTTTCTTATGGAGATTGTAAATTTTCTCTACGATCCAAAAACTTTACTAATATGGACAACATTTCAATATTAACAACGTTGACAATTTATCAAATGAAATTGTTGATCCCTTCATTTCTTAAACACAAACTTATACTTTGGAAAGAAATTGTCTAGTAATTTGTCGATCTTAAAAATTATATAAATTTAAAAATTGTATTTAAAACAACCGGTTCTTTGGTTGTATCCGTAAAAATAGTTGTCAATGTGATTTATTTAAAATGTTTTTAGCTAAAGTTTTGTTAGAAACTAAAGGTAAACAAGTAAACTAATTTAAACAAGGAAGAAATAACCGACTTTTTAAACTACATTTCTGGTGTTTCACTACACATTACCTTAATAGCTAAAATAGTAATTCGGTAAAATTTCAGTATAAAAAAATTCACTAACTGTAGTGACTATAATCGCAATTACTGTGTATTTGAAGTGGGTACGTACAGATAAAATCAAACACTTTTAAGCTTACATCATCACTATGGTATCTAAACAAAAATAATTTTAATTGGCAAAACTACCGCGTTGAGTTCAACTATGTAAACCCCCCACCGCATGACTGTACGAGCTACGCATAATTGTGAAACTTCATGCACATACCCGAGGGCGCGTTTTGATCTCGACGTTTGAGAGAGCTCTCAATTCCCTCCCACCGCCCGTTCCATTCAGGACGCCAGCGCAGACGGGTGAATGCACTTTTCGATCCTGCAGAATAGTCTGTTTGAAATTACAAACACGTTTCACATTAGGTGTTATGACACTTTATAAATGGATACTTCAGAATTTATCCCCAACGAAAAAGTGAATATATTACAAAACATATTTATAGAGTATTTTAAGCTAAAGTTGTGGTAAAAATGTTAATTTCCACGTATCCAGTTTCACTTTTATATATATATATATATATATATATATATATATATATATATATATATATATTAAATATAATGATATGTTTTCTTGTAATATAGTTAATAAATTAAAAATATTTCAAAAACTAGAATACTTTTAATGAATATATTTATTCAAAGCTTTTCGCCGATAAAATAGTAACAGCATCTTCAGGAAAATAATTATCTAATTTTAGATTAGATAATTATTTTCCTGAAGATGCTGATACTATTTTATCGGCGAAAAGCTTTGAATAAATATATTCATTAAAAGTATTCTTGTGTTTGAAATATTTTTAATTTATTAATTATATATATATATATATATATATATATATATATATATATATATATATATATTATAACAACATAGGTTATTCAAATACAAGAATATTTATTAATTTATATCCAAAGCTTTTCGTTGGTAAACAGTACCAACATCATCAGGAATGAAAATTACAATAATGATTATTGTAATTTTCATTCCTGATGATGTTGGTACTGTTTACCAACGAAAACCTTTGGATATAAATTAATAAATATTCTTTTATTTGAATAACCTATGTTGTTTTAAATTATTAAACAAGAAAACGTATTATATATATATATATATATATATATATATATATATATATATATATATATATATATATGGTTAACTAGGTGTCAAAAATATTTCTAACATCCCCCATTTATACACATTAAAGAGTTTTAAACTTCGTTACCACCGTTTTAGCACAACAATTCTTAAGACCACGGTGTTTTGAAATGTTTTATTTAATTAAATATATTAAAAGATTTCATGATTCGAATTTAGAAAATTATTTTTTTAATTGTTATTAATATTAATATTATTTTTCTATGATTTCTTATTGGTTCGTTCATCCCAATTCAAATTATTAAAACATTTCTGTAACTAACCTGCAAAGCTTCGGATACCTAGACAGTTTGAGGGGTGAAGTTGCCTCATGAGGAACATACAGCAAGCCTCCCTCACGGAACTGATCTGCAGCAAGCTCGAAGCAGGCAGCAACACCTGGACGAGAGAAAGGTGTCTCAGGACATTGTTTGAAAATTCACTTCACATAAATTTGTATTGAAAACACTGCTTGATCAACGTATCCAGAAAAATCTATAAATTATTTATTACAATTTTTTTAATTTTAGAAAAATAAGATCTAAGAATTGGAAGATGTGTAGTTATAGCCTATACTGTTAACTCTGTTTTTTGGGAAAATATTGTATAATGAATAAACTTCAAGTTTCTACTTACAATGTTTTCCACACGACGCAATGTGCAAATGTAATTTTAAAAACCTAAATAATATTTATTGAGAAAGAGCATATTATAGATAAAACTAGTGAAATATAATTAATTAAGAAAAACATATGTATGTTTTATAATTCATTATATTAATATAAGATAATTTATTTACATATAATCTTTACTAATTATTTAATAATATCAAGTTAATAAACTTTATGTATATATATATATATATATATATATATATATATATATATATATATATATATATATATATAAACAAGAAAAAAATATATATATATAAATATAAAATATATTTTCTTGTTTAATAATTTAAAACAACATAGGTTATTCAAATATATGAATATTTATTGATTTATATTCAAAGCTTTTCGTTGGTTAACAGTACCAATATCATCAGGAATGAAAAATACAATAATGCCAAAAATACAATAATGCATTATTGTATTTTTCATTCCATATGGAATAGCCTTAGAGAAGCCAGCACTGCTTGCAGATTACCGCGAGTTTTTCCACAATTTACCAAAAGCTAATTGTGGATTGAAGAACCACAGTCAGTCGAAATCAGCATCCCTGGACGTAGAACTGAGGCAAGCAGCCCTGCATACAATCAACGAAGAGTACCCACAACCAGAATGGTTACATATATACACGGATGGATCTTCAATACCGGAAACAGGTGCAACAGGAGCTGTCCACTACAGTCGCAATTATGAGGGATACCTAGCAGTGGGAACTCCCCAGACCAACTACGATGGAGTAATAGCAGCAGTACAAGCAGCATCCGCAGAACTAAAAAAAATAGCCCCTACACAGTCAGTTTTCTTCTTCGATTCACAAGGGGCTATCTGTAACCTATCGCGCAATACAGATACAGACTGCAAAAGAACAATGGAGACAAGAAAAGCCCTGGAACACCTGCCGAATGGGGGCTGGCTTATAATTTTACAATGCATCCCAAGCCGTGTTGGCATCTATGGAAATGAGAGGGCAGACTTTCTGGCCAAGAAAGGCATATCCATGGCACAACTCATTTGCATGCCTTCGCTGCAAAGCACGAAAGCCCTCATCAATGCAACTATCGACCGGTCCATCAAACTGCACCTCACACAGCAATCAGCAGGAAGAAAATGGGAAAACCTTTCAGCACAGGGCCTATCGACCACAGACTCCACGAGCTGTGGGCGTTGCCAAGTTCAGAATGCAAACGGGCCATGACAACCTGGCCGCCCATCTACATCGCATCGGTGTGCTCCAAACACCGGAATGCCCTCTCTGTGGGCACGATACGATGGATGCGGATCATCTGATGAAGTACAGCGTGCTCGACCATTCCGGAGATGATGATGACCCACTGGTTCGACTATACTGGTCAGCGCGTCAACAAATGGCTCAACAGCCAAGGGTTGGCGTTGGCTAGTAAGTAAGTATTTTTCATTCCTGATCATGTTGGTACTGTTAACCAACGAAAAGCTTTGAATATAAATCAATAAATATTCTTGTATTTGAATAATCTATGTAGTTTTTAAAATATATATATATATATATATATATATATATATATATATATATATATATATATATGTATGTATATATATATATATATATATATATATATATATATATATATATATATGTGTGTGTGTGTGTGTGTAGTGTGGGTGTGTGTGTAATATTAATATAATACGTTTAATAACATATATAATACAAACTTTAAATATTATTACAATAAACAGTCAGTCATATCAACATATAGGCTAGACTAATAACAGTGTACAAATCTACATTCAGTGTGGGTTAAGCGTCATCAGCAATGTCATTGACTAAACAACTCTCAAGTTAACTTTTACCTACAATAGTGTCTATTAGCCCCGCTACAGTAGATTCTAGAGTAAATTTAAACAAGACAAACGCCATGCGAGAACACATAATTTGTTGCAGTCTAGCCTTCCTTAAGCAGGCGCCACATTAACTGATCCAGTATATTCATTGTATTCCTTTCAATGAGAGCTCAGAATTTAGCCCCAGCTCTTCCTGCCACGACTTGGAGATAGGCTGGTTTGTAGGTAGATTAGTTTCAACTCCTAAAGGGAAGTGACTGGATGGTGGCGTGTTTCTGTGACGCACGCATTCATCACATAAAGAATACCCTTATCGGCTACTGTACCTGGGCCGGTAAAATACCCTGAACTGGGTATAGTGTGCTAAAGAGACGAGCTTTTTATTTTCTGTTTCCTTAAAGAATAAATAGATTTAGAGAATTCCAATGTTTTCGCGTCAATAATAAAAACAGTATTCTTTTTTAAATAATATTAAACAATAGTGTTTGAATGAAAAACTAATTGTTGCTCTGTTTTCTCTAATTACAGTTCCGATTCAACAGATCCAATGGTAAATGTATCAAGCGATACTGAATTTATTGAAAACATATTCTTATACAAAAACAACACTGGCCAACAAAAAAATATTTTTTTGTCGGTCCTAAACATGTTGTTGGGTGATCCTAAAAGTATTTGTGTGTTGATTCCGAATCTGGGCTCAGATTTTTTCTATATTTAGGGCATCCTGATTATTAAATGGGTGTTCAAGGGAGTTTAAATGAAAAGTTGTCAATTAAAAAAATGTGAAAAATGAGTACTTGGAATTTTCTCTAATATTTACCATCTGGCAAGCTCTTTTTTGCAGTGTCCGGCATGTAATCTGCTAACATATTGGTACTGAACATTCCTTGGTACCGTTTGTCCATGTTTAAAATATCCTAGGGGAAACGCTCACCGTTTTCATAACTAACGGCGCCAAGGTTTGGCGGAAAAAAGCCCAGACATGGGTCGATAGAGTGAGTTTTTAAAGACATATTGCAAAACATTTTTGCTAATTTTTAATTAGATTAGCCACCAGATCACGATAATTTTCAGCCAAGATAATTGTTAGAAAATGTTCCACTACATCTTCGAATGCGTTCCATTCAACACAATTCCTGTTGAAATTGTGAATCCTTCAGCAATTTCCTGACCTGAGACCAAATACAAATTCCTTCTTTGATCTTTGCTTCACTGATTTTTGGGAACGTTTTGTTTGAAATAAGTAAAACCATTACGATTTTTGTTCATGGCTTTCAAAACGTTTTTAAAAAGCCCTAATTTAATATACAGAGATGGGAAAAGAACATTTTTTGGATCGTCCGAAGGCTGAAAAAGGACATTTTCGGATCCAGGATCAATGCTTTATGTCCAGGCTAACTTTTCTTCAAGTAAATATTGTTTCTGTCCCACTCGCAGATAAAGCAACAATACTTCACGTATCCAAGTAAACCTAGTAAAATTGCTATAACTTTCACGTATCCAAGTAAACCTAGTCAAATTGCAATAACTTTCACGTATCCAAGTAAACCTAGTCAAATTGCAATAACTTTCACGTATCCAGGTAAACCTAGTCAAATTGCAATAACTTTCATGTATCCAGGTATACCTAGTCAAATTGCAATAGCTTTCACGTATCCAAGTAAACCTAGTCAAATTGCAATAACATTCACGTATCCAAGTAAACCTAGTCAAATTGCAATAACTTTCACGTATCCAAGTAAACCTAGTCAAATTGCAATAACTTTCACGTATCCAGGTAAACCTAGTCAAATTGCAATAACTTTCACGTATCCAGGTAAACCTAGTCAAATTGTAATAACTTTCACGTATCCAAGTAAACCTAGTCAAATTGCAATAACATTCACGTATCCAGGTAAACCTAGTCAAATTGCAATAACTTTCACGTATCCAAGTGAACCTAGTCAAATTGCAATAACTTTCACGTATCCAGGTAAACCTAGTCAAATTACAATAACTTTCACGTATCCAGGTAAACCTAGTCAAATTGCAATAACTTTCACGTATCCAAGTAAACCTAATCATATTACAATAACTTTCACGTATCCAAGTAAACCTAGTCAAATTGCAATAACATTCACGTATTAAAGTAAACCTAGTCAAATTGCAATAACTTTCACGTATCCAAGTAAACCTAGTCAAATTGCAATAACTTTCACGTATCCAAGTAAACCTAGTCAAATTGCAATAACTTTCAAGTAGCCGTAAATGTTCCACTTATAATTGTCGGAATTTTTTCAAAAAGTAATGGCAAATTCTGGTGAAATTAATTCATGTCAGTTATATGACCTAACGGTATCAAGGGAGTTAATTTCCATTAATTAACTTACTTTCGAGGAATGTAACAAACGCCAATCTTCTGTATTGTACTCAAAATTAAGAGTATTCACAATAGAGAGAACATCATTGCAAAAATAAGGCTGTTTTTTTTGAAAAAAATAAATTCGTCATGGCAAGATCGGTACATAACATTTTTTATTTGGATCCCACAATTTCCTACCCTTTAATCGTGATCCTAAGATTTCATGCTGTTTTTTGGACAAATTTTTGAACAAAGTCGCACACTAGATTATTTAAATTTCCTTGCGCCTAAAGGTTCATCAGATGTATTCTATCAGAAATTTGTGTCCTTAGTGTTTTCGAGTCCGTCATTCTCACATTCTTGATTACCTTCTAACTCTTCGCTAGTATTAACATTTTCCTGTGGTTCCGGCACTGGTGAATTTTCAGAGTGTGGGACTGGTTGTACCTTGCTGATTCAAGGTTTGGATATTTTAATGTGTGTTTTGACTTTGACGTAATTCCTTAAATTTTTACGAAACAAAGACACATCTGAAAAATGACCCATTGGTTCCTCCCAAATCAAGGGGACGGCAAAATTAATATGACTTTTTCCCTCATCCTAACCAGTGAGGAGCATTACACGCTTGTAACACATCACATGATATGACCTTCCTTTTAATTGGTCTCCCAACGGGCAGTCAAAATAAAGGTTATAATACTTTCTTAAAAACGGAGTACTGTCCCATACTTGAAAGTAATTTCACGGCACAAGTAGCAAAATTCATCGAAGTGGTTCAAGCACTGTCTAGGCATGTTGAGAGCTAAACCACTTAACATCGATTACAATGCAACAGCTTACGATATGTTGCAATTTTCTGCGAGCAACAAAGTTCTCCTTCACGCGCTGAAAGTTAGTTACACACTGATGTACTGATGTAAAATAGCTGCGGCAGGGAGATACGGCATTATAGAATGATATCACCTTCTAGGATGCTACACTTTCCCATGTGTTTTGACTGGATAGGGAGATATGGCATTATAGAATGATATCACCTTCTAGGATGCTACACTTTCCCATGTGTTTTGACAATAAAGTTTTATTTTCGTCTGCTAATGTTATCACAATATATAAATAAAATAAATTCCTTTTTTCGTTATAGCAAAAACCTACATTCAACTGTCCTTAAGAAAACTAGACTTGATGGAAAAATCTAAGCACAGTTTCGGAATCAGCACAAAAATACCTCTAAGATCTCCCAACAACGTCCCTAGGGCAGAATCAATGTTGACCAGTGTTATTAATGTACTAAAACTGTCAACTTTCTTGTCTGCTACTTGACAAATGATTTGAATTTTGAGACTAATCTGAGGCTCGAAAGGGAAAAATCAGTTTCTATGTTGAAACCGCATTTTAAAGATATCTATTTACAGGAAAATGTATACAGTTTTTATTCTTTTATCAAACTTTCTGTCTTATCAAACTTTAAAAATTACCAGAATGTTCTGAGAATCAAAAACAACCAGGTTACTAATTAGTTAACAGAGGAAATAGGAGCAGACCATTTAACAGAAATAGTTTTTATAATAATATTAACTAGAAAATGTTTCGAATAATTTTGTATGTATAAAATTTAACAATTATTTTGTATAAGATATATTACAAATATTTACTATTACAAAAACTTAAGTATAACCGTTTCCAGAACCTTTAACACTTACGGCAATCTAGTGACATATTGTTTTTTTAAACACAATCTAGAGTCAGCGTTTGAAGAATGTTTATTATATTATGATATTATATTTGAACTTAAGAAATGAGAGGGTACTTCACTTTGTAATAACACAATTCATTAGATAAAACGAAAAATGCATTCAGTGAAGCTTTACAGAACAAGATTAATATTAAATAAATGTATTTTCAACATTCCTAAGCTTCAATACGTTAAGATCGCTGAACACGTTAATGCTATTGTATTATTTTTTAAAGTTCTTGTCAAATAAATAATAAACTTCTTATTAAACAAATTAAGAAATTATTTTGACGACTAGTTATGATATTTATAAATATGTGTCTCTCTTGATTATGTAAATTGATAAAACAAAGAAATATATTATATTTAACAAATTTTAAATAATATTCCCACATTAGTGTATTGTTCACATCATGCCAATGCTTGAAATAAGCAATTTCAACTGTTTCGAATAACATATAGTTTTATGTTACTGGCGGTCTAATTTTCTACCCTATATTGTAACCCCAACTACAGCCGAAGTAAATGAGAGGTAACATCTGCAAGTTCCCACAACTGCCCTTTTTTACCTCTCTAATTAACTCAACGCATGTGGTCTTTAATAAATCTACTCTTGATTGGAAACCAGATGAAATCGGCAGCTGTCAGTAAATTGGCAATAAAGCTACCCCCATTTGGTTTATGTAATTATCTATTTCATTATTTTTAAATTTAAACATACATTTTACTTTAATGTAAAAAGCAATTTAATACAGACATTTCAACCCTAAGCACAACCGATAAATTTACGTCTTCCTATTCATTTTACAAATAAAATTTTAGTTTATTCATCAAAAACGTTTATAATTACACAAATATTTAAAGCCTTATATAAAAGTATGTAAATGATAAAATTATTAATGTAATTAACACAAAAGAATAATACAGCAAAATAGATATTAACCAGCAGAGTTGACTATTTTAACAACTCTATTTCATTGGAGAATCTAAGTAACTCTGAAAGGACCCCTTTTGACCCTAATTGAAGTGGGTTAGCGTTTCCCCATCCAAAGCCGGAAGAAAAGCCCTCTAATTGACTTTCTTATAACAATAAAGAAAACCAATTGTTGTTTAAATTGCGGGATGACTTATAACAGTGATGGATGGATTTTGAAACATAGCTACGGTAACGAAAATGATAATGAAACTTATTGGATACAAATAATTACGTGCTCTACGGTTTAATCAAGAACTATTTCATAAGTATTTATAGTTGAAATAAAAATAGAAGGTTTAACATGTACAATTCCTTACGCTTGTTAACACTTGCTTCATGTTTTTTTTTTTAAATATCTTAATAAATTATAAGAAACATTTTAATATTCTTAAAATATGTTTCACCTTATTCAGTTACTTTAATGGTAACAAATAAATACAAAAAGAGATGTTTAGGCAAGGATTGGAAGAGCAAGTCCTTATTAACAGTTATCCCTAAAATCCAAAAGGTTGTCAGAGGTTTTATCATTTAAGTTAAAAGTCTGACTTTTTAAAAACATAAATGTTAGAATCTAAAAACTTTCAATAACTGAGTTTTCATCTTTTATTCAATTAGTTTTATTAGCTCACATTCTCCTTATACATATCTCCTTATATATATCCTTTACAAATATTCAATCGTTAATAAAATATATTTTTAATCATCCAATCGCGTTCAAATACATTTTTCTTAACCTGTAGTGGTGAGAATTAATGATAACACAGTTTTTTTCAAATATTTATTCAGTAATTAAAATATAAAAATTTGGGGGTATAGGCTAGATTGAACTGAGTATCTTCAGGTTGAAAGTCTAGCGCTTTTAGCACTAAGCCCACCTTCCCACAACTAAAAGTTTGTTTCTCAAAGAGTTATATGAATTTTATTTTGCTCCCATCTAGTTGTTGTTGAAACCTCCATTGCACAACCTTAAATTGTTGCCACGGTTACTACAATAAATAATGGTCAAGGATTAAAAATCAATAAAAAGAATAAAATAAACAAACTAGATTAATGGTATCGAGCCTTGCTTCAAAAACGGACAGCGCGAAATGAAATAATACAATGCAAACGAGAAAAAAAAGAAAGCGTGCATATAGTAACAAACAAAAATAATACTCCAACACCATACACAGATTGGAAAATGGAAAATTGCAAGGAAATTAGCTTTCTATTTGCCCCTTAATATTGTTATTCAGATATATGTATACACATAATAGAAACTCAAATAAAATTTTTCTTTGTTGACTCAAGTAGGAGTTGACTTTAAATAAATGATTTATATTACTCGTTTTCAATGTGAGTAAGCTTGTCATTTTTTCTGGTCGTATTAATATGATTAGTATTTAGCAAATGACAAGCAAATCTTGATTTGTCTTCAGCATAGTTCTAAATCCGAACATGGCTCATGATCCTACCTTTAATACGTCTAACTGATTGTTCTATCTGTGAATCCCACAGTATAAGTAACTAATTTTATTTACACTACTATGATTTACACCCAAATCTGTGGCTTACCTTATTACTGATTATTAATTTACTAACGTTATTAGAGTAATAAATAAAGATTTAGAATTTATAGAGAACAGCCTAAATTATAACTAAAGTGAGGCTATTTTATAAATTCCTTTCCATGAAAATGAGCTTACAATAATTAACAATTTTATCAAAACCTTCTAATTAAATGTTACAAAATTAAAATTTTTATAATTTTCATGAAATAGGCTACTCTGAAATGAACTACATTACATTTATGTTGGATACTTGAAGCATTTTAAGGAGATCAGTACTATTAGGAGATCAAACTGAAATAAATCTATAATAACTCACAACTCACCCTCAAACTACAATAATATTTTATTAATGCTACGGACTAGTGCATATCGGTTACAAAGCAACTACCCTCACAAATAACAAACATAAAAGACAAGATGTTGTGTTAGGATATTTGTCTTATTTATCATAATAAGTAGGTTAACTATAAATTTTTTAATATATTAAAAATCTATATTTATTTCTAAATGCAGAAAATTTATATAATTACTTTTGCAAACGTCTTTTAACATTGTAAATAATTTTGTAAAAAAAGCTTCTGGGTAGGTAATTCTTTGTTTGCATCAAATAGTTCAGCTTATTAATTTCTGAGTCACATACATGCACTGTATTAAAAACGTATATGCTAATCTTCTACAATTAGTTTAATTTCTAATCAGTACAAAAGATTTTATAAACAATTTTTAGTACAAGAACCCTTCAAACAAAACAACTGAATTTCATTACAGTAATAAAAAGTGAAGTTTATCACTTTTTGTATTTGTTTATCTTCAAAATGTCTGAAGATACGTTAGGCGTATAAATGTTTATATGTTCCCTACACTATAGGAGTTATTCAGTTAATTGTACAGTTTATATATTCACAGATTAAAGCATTAACTAGAAACTAAATTTCAACACATGTTATTTTGTTTTATTTTCCAAGCAAGCTCGTTGTGAATCTTTAATGAACAAATATTATTAAAAGTGTTTTGCATATGAAATCTATATTAATATCGTATGCGCCAAAATAAACAGTATTGAAACTGAAACAGCTGTAATTGCCTTCTCGATCAGCTGTGCCGACTTTTGATTGTTGCCACTAATTGTGTTAACGTACTTCAGTTGAGTTTTTACTAAGATGGTGCTAACTACTGAAGAGAAAACGTTTATGGTGAAGCATTATTTTCGCTCATTTGAAATTGGACGTGCGGGTAGGCACATACGCATTACGTTTTCAGGAACAATTTCACAAAAACTCGCGTAGTAACGCAGTGATTATTAGTGATATTGATAAAGTTTGAAGATCAAATAGTGTTTTGATAGATCGAAACGGCTTTTCAGGTGGTTTAACTACTGTCCGTACAAATAAAAACTGTATAAACATAACATCCAGACTACAGTTCTGTTCGATGTTAGAACTGTGCTATGGAAAACCTGAGTTTCTGGGTGACGAATGGTTTTCGGATGAACGTCGTGTGCCTTAATGATTTCATAAACAGAGAACGCGTTTTCTTAGGTTTGAACGTCCTGACAGTGTTATACAGAGGCCACAGCAGAGCAGGCGTGTAACCATTTGGTGCGCTCTGTATAGGAGAGGCCTATTGGTCCATGCTTTGTTCGAAACAATAATAGAAATCCTCTTACTGTAAATCGGGCCCAATATAGGGCTATTCTTACTCGTTTTATAGGAGACCTTAGGAGATTTTGTTGTGTGCGAAACCGGTCTTTTACAGGAAGTTTGTTACGCATAATTCTAGGTGCATTTTGCGGAATAATTTTTACCTTGCACGCAATCGTTTTTAAAAACATGTTTACCTTACACATATCGAAAAATAATTCATTTAAATTCAGTTTTGTCACTTTTAAAATTATTTTATAGTCATAGTTTGATTATTAATTTTGCCTATTTTAAATGCCGGTGCATCAACGGACATCAACGTTCATGCTTCAGCAGAAAACAGAAAAGTTCCATAAATCCACTATGGCGATAACAAATCACTATTTTAAAGAAATTTCACTTATTTTTTTTGCAAATATGTTACAGTTTAAATTGCTGAAAAAGCACAAAAAACATGGCTAAAGCAAACAAAAACTTTAAGTAATTTGTAGTATATTTAAGCAGGTTAGCAATTTCCATATTTTCAGTTAGACTATCTATCACTGACTGCGAACCCGTTGGTACAGTCACGTCAGTGTGTGAACACTGGTAATTCCCATCGTTCGGTGTTGCGTGCCGGAAGCAATTCCTGCCTTGTGCATTGATACTGCTATTACTTAGAGTGTTAATTGAATGTCTCATATCGACCTTTTGTTTCCGCCCATACACCTGTTGTAAGGTTCCGATACAGGCAATTAAATACGTCTTTTTATACCTGCTTCCAAGTTTTAGATACAATTACTTGATTACAATAAATAAACCTATCATATATAAAGAATCCCATCATTACATATTGTTATTACTTTAAAGTCATGCCACAATATGTAATTTCTTAAGTTTCTTACATAGGATGTCCTTGAGGTTTAAATTCCCATGAAGAAAGAAACTACTGTAATCAAAACTGCATTTGTGTCAGGGTTCGCTTTTACAGACGTCAAATCTAGAAATAGGCCCTATTTGTAGTGTTTCTTCTATAATAATTCATCTACTATATTTATCCATTCTGTGTATTAAGTATGATTTTTATATGCATACACACTTATATATATATATATATATATATATATATATATACAATAAAATATTTATTCTTGTGTATCAATTAAAGAACAAGACAAACACAACACAAGATAATTTATTGAACTAAGTAATTCAAAGCTTTTCGCGTTGGCAGACAGTACCAACATCATCAGGACTAACAAAGAATATCTAAATCCATTAAACAGTGTTGCCAAATCTATTACAATATTGTCAAATTTATTAACTGGCTGCCTTAACATTACATATATTGAATATAGTGTCAAATTTTGATTTTATTTGTATCTGTTCATTTATCAATTAGTTATTAATATTATATTTATTTTATTAAATGTTGAATCTAATTAACACTTGTATGTATGATATTCTTTAATATTTCTGATGACGTTGGCACTGTTTGCCGACGAAAAGCTTTGAAATGTATATTAAATAAATTATTCTTGTATTTGTATTTCTCTTGTACTTTCTTATATATATATATATATATATATATATATATATATATATATATATATATATATATACACATATAATTAGCTCGGATGTATAGCTAGTTAGAATACATATACCAAAAGCCCCACTTTATATTTTTTAACAAAGTTTATTCATAATTTTTTTTAAATCCAAGACACTATTACATTTGAGTGTCTATATGAGGAAAACTATTCAACAATTTATACAGCATGTAATGTTTTTTATTTCACTAGTTATAAATACAACTTTTATATTTTTTTATTGTAACAGTTTTTATTAACACGTAATATTATATAAGTAAAAATAAAACAAAATTTTCTTTAAAATTCAACATTCTAGTAATATTTCTAGCAAATAATTTTCTACCAACTTTTTGTTATGAGTATTTTAATACTTGCTGTAGTTTTAAAACAGTTTTTACCATAAAATTATTTGTTTTTATTTATATTTACATCGAATTTTTATAAAATTAAAACAAGTTTCACTCACAAAACGATGGGCATTTTCTTTAATAAATTACATTATTCTTGGAGTTTCATAGTAATATATAGATCAGTAGTTAGAGAGATACAATTTTCAAAATGTCACTGAAAACGCCAAAAACTAAAGAATGTTATAGATTACTGAATAGCAAGATACATAGTTCCTAAAATACATTAAAAACACTTTCCAAAGTGACAATTCCAATATTCCTTTACTATCTGGGATATTCTACTTATTGATAACAATACTTTCAATATTATAATATTCTAGAAAAACTCATCACAATTTAAGTAATAAACTGGGCATTTATTATACTACGGTTTTATACGAGTATTAGCAAACGGAAAACCAGGGGCTGCTGAATATAGATTTAAACAGTTTTTAAATTTAATGTTATTGTAAACCTATTTATCACTTAATGTTCGCTAAAAAGGATGAACGTCGAGCTCGCATATTCTGTCAAATATCCACGTTTTATCTGGCAAGTACTTTCTCTGACTGATTTTAAAATGATTCAGTTCTTTCTATTAGCTCACACTCTCCTGATACATATCTTATTCAGATTTTCAGTCGTTAATAAAATACGTGTTTATTCACCCAATCAATTTCAAATACATTTCTTTGAGGCCGTAGTTGATGTTAATACGGGGTTTCCAAATATTTATTCAATAATTAAATTAGAAAAAATTGGCTGGGTTCTAGGTCAGATTCGAACTGAGTATCTTCATATTCGAAGACTAGCGCTTTGGTACTAAGCCAACTTTCACATTACTAGAATTTCTCAAAGACGTATATGAATTTTACTTTTGCCCCCATCTGGTTATCATCGAAACCTTCATTGCACAACCTTAAATGGTTGTCATGGTTACTATACAATGTCATAAATAATGGTCTAGGATTAAAAATGAATGAAAAGAATAAAATAAACAAACTGGATTAATGGCTTCGAACCTTGGTTAACAACCGGACAATGCGGAAAGAAACTACAAAACATTGCAAGTGACGAAAAAAGAAAACGTATAAATAGTAACAAACAAAAATAATACTCTAACGTCATACATAGAAAGGGAAATGGAAAATTGTAAGACAATTCTCTTTCTATTTGCACTTAATATTGTTATTCTGACATATGTATATACATATTTATATTAATTGTAATTATAAATTTTAAAAAAAACTAAAATAAATATCTTTCTTTGTTGATTTAAGTAAGAATTTACTTTTTAAAAAATATTTATATTACTTGATTTTATAATCCTTTTTATGGCTACAATACAGTCTTTATTGTTGCATACTAACAGACACGTCTGTAAAGATAACGGCAAAGTGAAGACTTAACTATACAAGTCCGTAGTAAAGTAACTCTTTCTTTAGTAAAGATAAGTAAACCATCCAATTACTGCACAAACTCGCGAAGCAAAACACTAAACAGCCTAGGTTTATTTTCTCGTTTCGATTTCAAAAATGAAAAAACCCATACGTTATTACTGAAGGTAGACACTGTTAAGTAAACCTACCAATAAATCTTGGCTAAAATACTGTGCGCCAGCCTTCGTAACTGGAATATATAGCAAGGGTGGGGGATCGGTTTCTTGAATCATTCATTCGACATCTCTTTTCCAGCTCAAACTGAGACAAACCAACGCAACTTAAAATTATAAATTTATTTTAACAGCACAATATCGGGAAAGTATCGGACTCACAATCTATTTTTAATTATTTGTTAATATTGTAAGTAATGTCATCAAACATTAAAAAGAAAACATTTGCTACAATCATTTAAAACTAACACAGTTTGCTTCAATATTATTCTATAAAGTAAACGAAAATGTAAACAAAATCATTTTTATCACCCTTAATTACGTTGGGCGATACTTTATTTTAGGCTTACTTTGAATGTTCGTGTTAATTTGTTTGACAGAAAGTGAACTATTTCTACGCCGTAGAAAGTAGAATAACTTATACATAAATGAATATTTTAAGTCATTATTGATGTAATCGTTACATATAAAATCTCTTATACGCACACACACACGCGCGCGCGCCCGCGCACAACAAAATAAATTCTTTTGACATTTTAAATTTTATTTCTTAAATAAATTATTACGACCTACTTTTGAAACTACTATAGACCTAGCCACTATATGTAGAATGGACAAGTTGTATTTTTTTTTAGAACTACACTACTTTCTTAGTTACTCTTGGCAAGCACGAAAGTGAAAATTTCTGGTTTACTTCGGAATATTCAGGTTTATCTGAAAATAGAATTATTCCAACTTTATCTTTATAATTTCTCGATTACTGTAATTTGTTTAAAATTAGAATACTGCTGGAACAAAATACAAGACAAGTTTTCAAATATAAGTTTACAAAGCCTAGAGCGTCGAATATCAATTTGTTTAACAAGACAAAGCTACAAATGACGCGTTTCAAAACGATCGTTCCCTTTTCGAAGCTAACCTTCTACTCTAGTAGAAGGCCTATTAATAGTAGAAGTTTACTTCGAAAAAGGAACGATCGTTTTGAAACGCGTCAGCAAGTAAGCAATTACGTATTCACTTAGTTAAGAAGTGTAAAATTAGTTTAATCAGTGCATTCAAGATGATTAAATCAAGAAACTTCAAAGCTACAAATGTTATAAAAGACATAATACATCGTAAGGTTTTATCATTATGATGATTCTTTTTATACCATTAAGATGTTTTAGGATAGACAAAGTATTAAGTGCCTTACACGAGTCACGTGGTACAACGAAGATAATGTAGCCAATACTCATCATTACCCCATTTTGACTCTAGGTACACATTTTTACAGGCTGAGTCGACCCGGGGGACTAAAAATGTAGAAAAAAATCCCCCTAAATTCACAAATTTACAATTGAAGTGCATTTGGGAAAAGGGTATCAATAATTTCTATATGTGTATACACGGCTTTCTATACTGTTAGTATTTAGTTTACAAATGGTAATCTTCCTTTTTGAACGGAAACGTAAAAATCCCTTTCTTATGCATTAAAATACAGTTTAAACATTAGGTTTTATATTCCTTTGGGATTAGACTAAGATCCATCATGAATAAACGTTTACATTTGGAGTAGGTTATATAAGTATCCTTAGCAATGACTTGCCATTCCATACAACACCTTTAATGTTTATATAGAGCAGGGCTTGGTACCATGCCCCTTTCTCTTGAAATTAAATCCTCCCACGCCTCTCCACTTTACACTATAAAGGGAATGGTGTGGGCATACGAAAAAGAATCAATATATATATATACACACATATATATTGAAACATTTATTTATTTATACATACTTTCACAAGAATCATGATATAACATTTAAAGTTTTAATTTGCAAGGTAAATTTTAACTATGAGAAAAATCTGTTAGTGAGATGTTTGAGCTTACATTTTTTACTCCGTCTATTTGAGGTCGTTTTTTACTGAGGGTACAATCCAAGTCATTAGCATCATCAAGTTTGTTCCTATAATTTAAATATATTGAATTTATCCTATTATAATCCAACTAGTTTCGCGCCCCCTGACTTGTCTTCACGCTCCCCAGTTTGGGAACCCATGATTTAGAGGCTACATAATTATTTTCAAATTCAATTCAGAAATATTGTTTTTTTCAATTCAGTTAAGTATATGTTAGCGGCAGGTAATTATTAATGTTGTTAGTTTATTATATTAAGTAAAATAATAACTAATCTTTTTTTTAATTATAAACATGTTAGGTTTTAAAATTATATCAACAAATTTACATCAATAATAGTAAAGAATTCATTTGGTCTTTGTCTTTTTATATAAACTCTGTAATGTATATGTTAACGCCTTTTCTAAAATGCAATGCATTTAATGTCCAGGAAACACTATGTATTAAAGACTTTAATAAGGGTTTGTTCCAACATAAATAAACATACGCGCGCGCGTTTTTAGAAACACTAGGTGCTAAATGAGTTGTTTGTAATGTATTAATGTTCCGGATCGTAAAACTAGCAACTTCCATTTATCTGATCTAATGAGGCTTTTTATCGATAGCATCTTTATGTTTGTTACAATTCCTAAACAACCTTTTTTTGAGCAATCTAGTTCTGAACTCGACTGTTCTACTTGTTGACTGTCAGTGCAAAGCGGTAATACTAAACGTTACAAGTTCCACAATAGATTCACAGCCGATGTCAAGGCCATTCCAGAGTGAGACTAAACTACTGCACGTGACTAAACAAACTGAGAGTTTGCCTCAAACGATAAATGTATGACCCACAAACCCTATTTAGTTTTAATATTAATCCGTTACCACAACCATATTAATACAATAAAATAATTTAAGTTTGCTTTCAAATTGGTATTTGGTTATACAATTACTACACGACCAAAAATTTTATAATCTTGCTACTTGTGGAAACCAAATTAGGTATTATCAACTCTATTCTTGTTATATTAAATACTGACGGTGCTTTATATCAGCTGTTGGGGGTCTATAACTTTTCCTTCTATCCATCTCTTGCACTCTTTCATTATTACAACGAACCTGTCTTTTAATAATTCAATAAAACTTTTAAAGCAATAGATAACTAGCCATGGGAAAGTTGGCTCAGTCCCAAAGTGCTGGGTTTCAAACACGTAGTTCTTCAGTTCAAATACGACCGGGACATCTAGTTTCTTAAATTTAAATTATTGAAAAAATATTTGAAAAAACTGTATTAACATCAATTTGTTATCCACTATCGGTTAAAAAAATGTATTTGAACTTGATTGGATGAATAAAAATGTATTTTTATTAACGATTGAAAATGTATACAAGATATATATTAGGAGACTGAGTTAATAGAAGGAATTGATTAAGTATTTAATTAAGATCATGAACCCTTTAAGTTAAAAAAAAAATATTTTTTTTATTTTGACACTCACTGGTATCACGACCATTATATCTCAAAATTATTGAAAACTCACAGATTCCGACAATATCTTAGAATTATTCAAATTATTATGAATATAAAAATTAAAACTTTTAAATTTTATCATAAGTTTTATGAATGATTTTTCAATAATTTAAATGCAATATTTTGAAATAACCGTAGTTATCAAATTTAATCTTACCATTACATCACCGTGAATTTTAATAGTTAGCACAAGACTAGGCCTACATTTAAACCCTTTCCTTAATATTGGTAACAAATAATTTTAGTTCTAATATATCACATGATGAAAACACTCACATAAGTAAACAATTAACTATAACAAAATTTACATCAACGGAACTAATGAAAGTTTGCTTATCAAATATATATCTAGAAATCCATTAAAAAAGCATTCATTCAAGCCAGCAAGACCACATCATAAGTGGAATCATCCTGGTGTTCAAAATGTTAACAATCTAACAATCTACAATAGGTTGCCAACGATTACTTTTTGTTAATAATTAATTATCACGCTATACCCTTGTAGTACCACTTGTTTCCACCCGCTTGGCCGATACCCTAGTCCGACCTTGTTTCAAGTTTGTTTAGAGGTTTTAATATAAAACTGTACATTCTTATACTAGACAAATATTTCGAGAGTGTTTGTTAAATTTGAATTACAAATTATATTACATAGTGCTACATTGGAAATAAAACGATGATATTCTAAATGTAAAAGTATATCTACACTAAAATAAACCTATCCACATTAACTGCATATTTTTATATATGGCTTTTTGTCATATAAAAAATGTATTAAAAAAAATTACCTCACCATATCCAAAGTTTGTGTTTGTGAATTTATGTTTTGTTTGTATTATGTTGTCTTAAATTTATGTTTTTGAGTTAAAATTATATCTACTATTTCTGGTTTATATATTTATAACAATAACTTACTTGTTTACAATATACTTTTACATATATAATATATTGTATTATAAAAAACAAATATATTTTCAATTCTCTAAAACAATTGAAGGCGGCACCTCGTGTCATATTATTTTCCGAACAAAATACTTGCAATGACAACTCAAAATTTATAAAGAAATATAACATTATCTTCAAGAATTTAATAGCAATACATGATGAATCCTTATAATTACATTATATCTGGGTGGAAACGCTATATACAACAAGTAATATACAAAAACCTGTCAAGTCAATTCCTAGACTTCTTCACTTCTTGTTAAATCAACAAAGCAAAGATTTATTTTATTTTATAATTTACAAATAATACAAATATGTATGTACATATGCCAGAATAACAATATTAAGTGGCAAAATAGAAAGCGAATTTCCTTGCCATTTTCCATTTTCCTTTCTAGGTATGGTGTTGGACTATTATTTTTGTTTGTTACTATTTATACGCTTTCTTTTTTTCGCGCTTGGATTGTGTTGTACTTTCTTTTCAATTTCCTTTCGCATTGTCCGTTTGTGGAACAAGTTTTGATACCGTTAATCCAGTTCGTTTGTTTATTTTATTCTTTTCATTCTTTTTTAACCATAGATCATTTTTTATGATATTTTGTGGTAACCATGGTAACAATTTAAGGTTGTGGAATGGCGGTTTCTACGACAACCAGATGGGGGCAAAAAAAGTTTGCGCAGTACTAAGGCGCGTTAGACTGTGAATATGAAGATAATTGCGTATCTTGTAAGTCTCTTGCATATACTTGTTTGCTAAATCCCTATATTTTTATAATTTAATTTTGAATAAATATTTGAAAAAATCCATTAACATCAATTGTCATCCACTATATGTTTTATTAGAAATATATTTGAACTTGATTGGATGAACAAAAAGTTATTTTGTTAAAGATTGAAAATTTGTACAAGATATATATAAGGAGAGTGTGAGCTAATAGAAGAAATTTAATAAAAATACAAAGGAAATGAGTATAAACGTTTTAATAGAAACACTAATTTTCAGATTTTGATATTTAAATATTTTTGGCAATCTTACAACTGCAAATTTAACTAAACTTGAAACTTTTAAATGGTCATTACATTTTAAGTAATCATTTAACATATTTTGAAGTTATTAAATGAATTCCTGGTATCATTGATGAACGTCACATCCCGGCTCTCGAGGCGAAGGCCCATATAAAATCGGCAACTTTTCCTCGGTTTTATATATTTAGTGTTGTTTAAGTTCTTATCCAATAATGTTTGAAAAATTACCTTGTAACGATAGTTTTTTTTTTTTTTTTTTTTTTTTTTTTTTTTTTTTTTTTTTTTTTTTTTTTTTTTTTACCCGGCAAGCTGGCCTGAGCAACCGGGCGGGTCCACAGGTGGCGGATAGTGGGACGGCCTACAGAAATGTAGGTTACCTGTGAATAAGGATTCCGGAAGGTTTCTGAATATGCAGGCCTGGACCAAGGCTATGGTTCAAAGGTGAGGAATTATCCCTCCTCGTCAGTCAACCGGTTGGGCTTGGTAGAAATAACCGAGTGCTCTGACCGGGGAGACTGGGGTAGTTGGGAATTAAGTCCTCACAATGCTACTCTCACCTCCCGGGTGAACCAAGGGCAATGCGACAGTGAAGTAGGGGCGGGAAACTGCCCAAACGACACAGTTGTAAAAAAGAGAGTAAAGCAGGGTGTTCATCTGAGCAGTTAATAATGTCCTGAACTTGGGGTGTGCTTCAAGGTCAGTGACTGAATACCCAATCCAAGGTGGAAGGCATCGTGCCGAAGGATGAATGGCTGCAGGGTATAAAATGCAGTCCCAAACGATCCCCTTGAGGAACCAGACAAAACCTCATTGTATGTTGTCTTGCCAGGGCAGTGGGGGCTCTGCTCTGGTCGACCGTTATTTCCCCCATACTCGTGGGACTTTAATGGACCAAGTAAGTATAAGAATTAATTTCGAGACTGCACAGACAGTGGGAGCCAATGAGACGGCAAACCGTGAGTCTGTAGCAGATGTGTCAACGGCAACCATCACTGGGGGTGCGGGGGCGGCTGTCAAGCTGCCGACTGCAGAAACCGGTGAAGTGGCTGTAGAGTTGAGCACGATGTCTAGTCCTGGGGCTGCTCTGCGGACCCAGGCGACTGCAAATTAAGCAGAACAATGATCAAGATCCTCCAAGTGAACCTACAGCATAGCAGGGCGGCGAGTGCTGTCGTGTGTAGGATGCTGGACAGGGGAGAGGTGGACTTGGTGCTCATCCAGGAACCATGGATTTCTGGAGGAAAAATATGCGGGCTGGCGACATCTGGAGGTAAGTTGTTGTATGATAAGGACTCCGGTGTTCCCAGGACGTGTATCCTGGTTAGGAGGGGGTTGTGTGCTTTTGTACTAACGAACTTCTGTTGCAGGGATTTGTTAACAGTGACGGTGGAGCTGCGGGCAGAGGGGGGGATGAAGAGGCTGAACCTGGCCACGGCATATCTCCCCTTTGACTGCGCGGGGGCTCTGCCAACACAAGAGCTGAGGAGCCTGGTCGAGCACTGCGAGGCTGTGGATGAGGAGCTGCTGGTGGGGATGGATGCTAACTCCCATCACACTTCGTGGGGTAGTACAGGTACAAACACTAGAGGTGAGGAACGTTTAGCTTATCTTAGCTCTAAAAATCTACTAGTCCTAAATCAGGGGGAAGAGCCGACGTTTGTCACTAGGGCCAGACAGGAGGTCCTGGACATTACGGTGGCATCGAACCAGATGGCTAGGTATGTACTAAATTGGCATGTGTCGGATGAACCATCTTCTTCTGATCACAGACATATTAGGTATGATATCTCTCTAAATCCAGCCATGCTTCGCCCAACCAGGGATCCAAGAAGAACAGACTGGGACTCCTACAGGAGGGACCTGGGTGTTCGGATTGAGGAGGCTGGATTGGAGTATGGTGGGAGGAGAGAGCTAGAAGACTCTGCCACATTGGTTGGCGAGGCTATAATAGAATCCTTTACCGATAACTGCCCTCTCAGTGAGGGGAGGAAAGTAGGGGATCCGTCATGGTGGAACAAGAAGCTAGCCAAACTTCGGAAGACCACCAGGAGACTCTTTAATAGAGCAAAAAAGAACGGGGAGTGGGACCTGTATAGGAAAACACTAACCGAATACAACAGGGCAATTAGAGAAGCGCGCAGGAAGTCCTGGAAGGAGTTTTGTCATGAGATTGACAAAACTCGGGAAGGGGCACGACTGTATAAAGTGCTCTCTAAGGACCCAGTTAACCCGGTGGGGATGCTAAGAACCCCACTGGGAAATATAACAAAAACGGCAGGGGAAACTGTGGAAGAATTAATCAGGACACATTTCCCTTCCAGTACCCTGAGGAAACTTGGGGGAGCAGACACTGAACCGGTTACCAAACTCTCCACAAGACGTGGTAAGAGGGAGGACTGGGAAGTGGCAAGGAGGATAGTAACTCCACAAAGGGTAAGATGGGCTATTGGCACTTTTAAACCCTACAAATCTCCAGGTCCAGATGGGATCTATCCTGTGCTGCTGCAGCAGGGAATGGATATGCTGGTGCTGGTACTTACTAAATTATACAGGCTAAGCATTGCTCTAGGGCATGTGCCGGCAGCCTGGAAATCTAGTAAGGTGGTCTTTATACCTAAGCCCACCGGTAACCAATCGGAAGGGAAAGGATACAGACCTATCACACTCATGTCCTTTGTTCTCAAGGGACTTGAAAAACTGGTTGATAGGCATATTAGGGGGGGTGCTTTGGCTATCAAACCACTGCATTGGAACCAGTATGCTTACCAACCGGGGAAATCTTGCGAGGGAGCTCTCCATCAAGTGGTTGGTAGGATTGAGCAAATGATCGCTAAGAAAGGTTGTGCCATAGGTGCCTTCCTCGACATTGAAGGGGCTTTCAATAACCCCTCAGTGGAGACGATGGTAAGTGGTGCAAGACGTCATGGAGTGGATGCGACCACTTGTGGTTGGATAAGTTCCATGTTGACAAACAGAAGCATTTCTGTAGAGGTGGCAGAGGAGGTCAGAAGGGCGGAGACAAGTCTGGACTGTGCACAGGGGGGGGTTCTCTCTCCTCTGTTGTGGTGCCTAGTGGTTGACAACCTTATTGAACTCCTGAATGAACAGGGGTACTTCTGTCTAGGATATGCGGACGACATAGTTGTCCTGATCCTGGGCAGATTCCCTGATACAGTCCTTGAGGTAATCAGAAATCCTCTACGACTGATTGAAGAGTGGTGTAAAAAGGAGAACCTTAGGGTAAATCCAAAAAAGACTGCTCTCATTAACTTCACCAGACAGCGAAAAGATCTGACGACCAGGATGCCCCGCTTGTTTGGTGAATACCTTGAGTTTGTGGGGGAGGTGAAGTACCTGGGAGTTACTCTGGACAGGAAACTCACCTGGAATCCACATCTTGAGAGGACAGTTAACAGGGCCAAAAGGGCACTGATGACTGTGAGAAGAATGGTGGGTAAGAAATGGGGACTGAAGCCATCAATGATGCACTGGATGTATCTGAGGGTGATAAGACCTATGATTACCTATGGAGCTCTGGTGTGGTGGACAAAGGCCAACCAGGTACAGACAAGAGCTAAACTGAGCTCTATCCAGAGATTGGCCTGTCTGTGCACACTGGGAGCGATGTCAACTACACCAGGTGCAGCAATGGAAGTAATGCTTAACCTCCCTCCCCTTGAGCTTGTCCTTAGGGGAGAGGCGAGGCTAGCGGCATGGAGATTGCGCAACTCGAGCAACTGGGCTAACCTCCCAGATGTCTCGGGACATATGAGTATCGAGTGCGTGGTCAAAGAACCCGTCTTGGAAATGGGCAGCGACCACATTACTCGAATGTTTGCACCTGACCAGGTCCACCAAACTGTGATGGAATGGTCAGGGACATTAACATAGGGAGCTCAGATCTGGTACACAGATGGCTCCAAGATGGACTTCGGCACTGGAGCGGGGGTGTATTGTAAAAACCCAAGGGTAGAACTAGTTTTTTCCTTGGGGAGGCATACCTCTGTCTTTCAGGCCGAAGTATATGCTATAAATGCCTGTCTGGGAGAGATAGCGAGAAGGGAAACACATGGGGCCCGGATTGCTATTTTCTCCGACAGTCAGGCAGCAATTAAGGCACTAAACGGACACGTGGTCACCTCGGCCATAGTCAGGGAGTGCCTAATTAACCTACAAGCTCTGGCAAGGCACAATCAAGTCAAGATTGGTTGGGTGCCAGGGCATAGGGGAATACTTGGAAATGAAGCCGCAGATGCGCTGGCCAGGGAGGGGTCCTCGACTCCCCTGATTGGACCGGAACCTGCGGTGGGTATTTCCAAATCCATGGTCAGGATGACAGTGCGAAGGTGGATGGCTGAAAGACACTGTGAGCACTGGATCAGGGCCGAAGGGATGAGACACAGTAAGCTAACCCTTAGGAGACCTTCCTTGGGGCTGCAGAAGAGTCTCATCTATCTGTCTAGGCAGGAATTAAGGATAGCCACAGGACTACTCACGGGACACTGTGGACTAAGGAAACAGTTGCATAAAATGGGTATCTACAAGGATGAACCAGTGTGCAGATTGTGCGGGCAGGAACAGGAGACTGCCACACACATTATTTACAGATGTGAAGTACTTGCTGAGAGGCGCTTCAACCTCTTTGGTGATGGAACGGCTTTGGTGGATGCTGAAGGTAAAACTCTAGTCAGGAAACTCCTAACCCTGGTAAGAGGGAAGGGGTTATTTGACTAGATCAGGGAGGTAAGTACAATATACCTTAAGGTAGCAGTGCTTCGGGCAATTCAAACCCGCTCCCAAGTTTAGAAAAAAAAAAAAAAAAAAAAAAAAAAAAAACGATAGTTTTCGTTCACCACAGCCAGAAGCTGTAGCCTCGTTAACGGCTCTTTCTCTTTTGTAGTTTCTTTTGTGGTGTGTAAAAGATTTTTTTGGGCCAGGTCTAAACTACGAGGGTCATTCAATAAATGAAGAGACAAACTGCCCTAAAGCATAACCCATATATTTTTACAAAAAAAAAAAGATTTACGTATTTTTCAACAAAATTCGCGTCAAAGGTTATGCACTGATCCCCCCAACGGGTTATTAGCTTTTTTATACCGGTTGCAAAGAACTCTTTGTCTTGGTGTCGGAGCCAATTTTCCACAAGTGTCTTGACATTCTCGTTATCCTGAAACGTCTTCCCACGTAATACCTCTTTTAGTGTACCAATCAAATGAAAATCAGAGGGTGAGAGGGTGTTATATCGAGGCTATAAGGAGGATGGGGCAGCACATGCCAGTCAATTTCATCAATGGCTTCACAGGTTAACTGAGCAACGTAAGGACGTGCGTTGTCTTGCTGGAGAATCTCTCATCTCCTCTGAGTACACCACATTTCTCTCTCACGGCTAACCTCAGCCCGTTCAAAAGCATTTCTGAGTAGTATTGCCTGTTTATCTACATGAATAATGTCATCTTTTCTAGTTCAAACTGAAGAATTGGACACTTCAACAGGATTTCTAGAACGGTGTTCGTCAGTCACTAATTCCCGACCACTTTTGAAACGTGTTCTACCCCCTTTTAAAAATGTTCACAATTCATACAACTTTCACAATACACAAAGGTTAAAGTCTCAATAGTTAACTCAAATTATTACAAAAAAAAACACACACGTTCACAACAGACTAGTTTCGGCGATGATGTCGCCTTCCTCAGGGCTTCGCTACTACTCTTGTAGTAACTAGTGTTAACTACTCTAGTGGACAAGTGTGTTTGTTTAATAAAAACTAATTTTTTGTGAGATTTTGAGTTAACTATTTTACCTTTGTGAATAGTTCTCACTAACTAAGCTCTAATTAACTAAATTTTTGAATACACTTTAGTCTTTTTAGAGTATACTTAATACGAAACCAGACTACAATTTCTAAATCTTTGACAATCTGATCTCTTACACATCCAACACCGTCTAGGTTTACTACATTAAAAAGTACCGTCATACTGAGAAAAATAATAAGTTTCGTAATAAAGAATATGCCTCTAAAATCTTTGCACTGGTAGTAAACGAAAACGTTAAACAAAATGGTAATTCCTCAAATATTCTTTGAATAAGAGACAATGGTAATGACGCGTTGGCGAGCCGGCGTCGCATTCGTATATCTGTACGTCACTAAGCTTCAACCCTGTTTGAAGTGTACTTAAGAAAGGAGTGACAGAATCCCGGCTTGTTAAAAACCCAAGACAAGTTACGTTCTACTAAGTCTATGTGATTAGTGTATAGGTGTGTGAAAATTATAAGCATAAATATAAAAATGTAGAAAATTTAGATAAGCCCTTTGTTTGTTTATGTAAAACGTAAAGATTGTTCTACAGTTATGTTACAGTTCTATAATAATGATGAGGAAGTATAGGAATTTATTGAGTTCAGCATAAATTTAATTTGTTTTAAACATCGAACATTAAAAACATGTTTGATAAACTGTCATTGAATACACTATTGTTACCATTAAAATTGAAATAGAAAAAGAGGCATGTTTACCATTTTTAGATGTTTTAATATCAAGAAAAAACAATACTTTAAGTTTTAACGTTTATAGAAAACCAACTCACACAAGCAGATTTATTACCAGTGATTCATTTCACACAATATCACACAAAAAACAGCGTTCAATTCTATGGTGCATCGTTTAATTAATTTACCTTTATCTTAAGAAAATTATAAAAATGAGCTGAATTACAATATAGGGTAGCAATGTTCAATGTATATATTAATGTGTTTATAGATGAAATCCACAAAAAGATGAAAAATCAGAAAATAAGAAATCAGAGAAGCACGTTAATAAGAGATTTAAAGGGAAATAATGGGTAAAAATAACACACCATCCACCGCTGTCTAATATAATTAGAAAATCTCTAGGAAAATATAGTAATTTGAACGTTACAATTGCCACTGCAAATAACCTAAAGAAGTTGTTAGAGAACCATAAAGACGCCATACCTAATGAAGAAAAGTCAGGAGTCTACTGCCTGAAGTGCAGCGAGTGTCCTCTGAAATATATAGGTCAAACAAAAAGAAATATTAAAACTAGGGCTAAAAAACATTTTCCCCACATTAAATATAATAGACCGGAAAAATCTGTGATGGCAAAACATTCTTTAGAGGAAGAGAAAGAATTTAAAGTAGACGATGTTTAAACCCTGTTAAAAACGTTGTTAAGTGTAGTGAATTGAATGAGTGGGAAGCTTTGTATATTAATAGGAATAAAAATAATATTGTAAATAATGAGTCAGGCCCTATTCAAAATTCTATATTATTGTAATTAGTGTGAGACAAGAAAAGTTTTATTGTAACTGGTTAAAATCTTGAAATAATAATAAACTGTAATATTAAATATCTATTTTGTTTATATGTAATTATGTTGTATGTTACAAATTTTATTGTAATTATTGAGTAGGTATAAAATTTCTATTTGTTGTATCATGTTTAAAGTAGGATTAATAACTGTTGTTTAGACAAGTGGGCGTGGCAACGCCTACTGTATAAATACGGAAGTGTAACCTTACTTTCACCTTAGTTGTAAGTTAGAGTTTGTAGTAGTAACACTCACTGATGATGACTTTGTCATTAAAACGCGTATGAGTAAATAAATGATTAATTTGTGTGTTTTGTGTATGTTTTTATTACATTTATTAATGTTAGAAAATTTCCATAAGACCTTTGTTTCTTTATATAAAACCTAAAGATTTTTCTGCAGTTACGTTACGGTTCTATGTTAATGAAGAGTAAGAATAGGAATTTATTGAGTTCAGCGTAAAATATTTATTTTTAACATCGAATATTAAAAACATGTTTGATAAACTGTCATTGAATACACTATTGTTAACATTTTGTGCAACGTCAATGTAGTTATCCTTTTCAATGTGGCGATTGAACGTGTCCCTTATTTTTTAATTTAAATTAATAATCTGCATTAACCTAAATACTTTCTTTTTTCAACTGTTTATCAAATTTTGTTAATATCTAAAAGATATTGAATATTAAAAAAAAAACATATTACGAGATTTGAAAAACATTGTTCCATAAAATATTTGAAATAAAAACGTGTTGGAAAGTTTGGGGGTCTTCCCTATTTAAAAATAAAAAAGTGTTTAAAATTACTGTTTCAAGTTAAAAACACGTGAAAAGTACGAGAGCATGAAAGCGACAAACAAAAGTTCTTTCCAAGGTTTATTTTCTATTTTATTTCGTTCTCTAGATAACTATAGGGCACGTTGTATTTAGTTATTTAACATGAAAGAAAAACATAGAAACTTGTACTAAAGTAATTTTAAAAATACCAATAATAATATGTTCACTTGTAGGCTAATTTATGTAAAAAAAAGGAAAATAGGTCCCAGCATACTTATTCCTGATTGGTTCCGGTGTTGGAAAAGTGCGACCTGGCGCGTCGCCATCGTCATCCGTCTAATAGAGCGACAGAACATTCAATTTGCGCTAAGTGGTACAACCTTCACGGTGCGTTACATATTCACGGTCGGAACTGGGTTCAAGGCCCTTGCATTACTGGAAATAAGTCATTCTTCACGCTTCATTTAAGCCGTACCGGACAATTGCCCTTATTTGCGAACGTGCGAGTGTATGCGAGATCAAGTGACTGCGTCATTGTCTGCAACCATGGAGGATATCATAGCGACAAACTCCATTCTAAGGCTGTGATGAATAGAAACCAATAAGACGTAGGAGAAACTTCCAGACCTAAAAATACCAAACTAGGTCGGAGTCTGGAATAAAGTTGGTCAAGGCCTAGAAATAGAACAAGTAAAAATTATAATAGAGCTCGGTATTGTACTGAAGAGACACAAGAAACACAAAACTTTTTTTAAAAAGTAAATTCATTGTTAAATAGACAAAGATGAATATTATTTTATTTTTTTTTATTTTATAATTACAATTAATATAAATATGTGTATACATATGTTAGAATAACAATATTAAGTTTCAAAATAGAAAGAGAATTTCCTTGCAATTTTCCTTTTTCCTTTCTACATATGGTGTTGGACTGTTATTTCTGTTTGTTAATATTCACATCCTTTCCTATTTTTTGTCGTTTTCAATGTCTTGTAGTTTTCTATTTCCGATTAGTTGGTAGATTTAATTGACAGTGCAATTTCGTAATAACGGATTGGGTTTTTCATTTTTGAAATCAAAATGGAAAAAGAAACTTGGGCTCTTTTGTGTTTTGCATCGAGTGTTTGTGCAGTTACTGGATATTTTACTTAGCTTATCTTTACTAAAGAAAAAGTTACGTTACTACGGACTTTGTAGTTGAGTCTTCACTTTGCCGTTATCTTTACGGATGTGTCTGTTAGTATGCAACAATAAAGACTGCATTGTGGCCATAAAAAGGATTGTAAAAACAAGCAATATACATATTTCTTTAAAACGTAAATTCCTACTTAAACCAACAAAGAAAAAATTTGATTTTAGTTTTTTTTAAATTTTATAATTACAATTAATGTAAGTATGTGTATACATATGTCAGAATAACAATATTAGGTGGCAAAAAGAAAGCGAATTTCCATGCAATTTTCCATTTTCCCTTCTATGTATGGTGTTGGACTGTTATTTCTGTTTGTTAAAATTTATATCCTTTCTTATTTCTCGTTGCTTTTAATGTGTTGTAGCTTCTTTTCTATTTCCTTTCCCACTGTCCGTTTGTGAAGCAAGGTACGATACCGTTAATCCAGTTTGTTTATTTTATTCTTTTCATTCATTTATAATCCCAGAGCATTGTTCATGATATTGTATGGTAACCATGGCAACAGTTTAAGGTTGTGCAATGAAAGTTTCGACGACAACCAGATAGGGACAAGAGAAAAATTCATATACGTTTTTGAGAATTACATTTCTAGCTATAGAAGTGCCAAAGTGCTAGACTTCGAACATGAAGGTACTAAGTTCCAATCAGACCTAGACCACAAAATTTTTATAATTTTTTTATTTAATAAATATTTGAAAATATATTAACATATATTGTCATTATAATTAAAGAATAAAAATATGGTACAACTCACAAATATACAATATTTTATTTCATACGCGTTTTAACGACTAATTTGTCGTCATCCTCAGTGAAGATACACAAATAAAATTAACTAAAATATATATATATATATATATATATATATATATATATATATATATATATATATATATATATATTAAACATAACCTATAAAGTTTTAACAAAAGTAAAAACAAAAGTGAAAATCAGATCTGGGCATTGTCAAATTTATAGCCACAGCTACTAATATAATTACATTAAAATAACATATGTTATTTATAAACATTTAATTTTGATGAGCCTATATTACTAGTAAAACATAATAATAGCAAAATTATTTAAATAATTTTAAAAATTTTAAAAAAGATAGTATTTAACAATTAATTATTTTAAAATAATATTGAATTTTAAATTGGTCCTAATTCATTATTAACAATTTTATTTTTATTTCTATTTGTAAATAAAGTTTCCCATGCATCTAATTCATTAAAATTTATCACAAAACTTTATCATAAAGTTTTACTTTTGTTAAAACTTTATAGGTTATGTTTAATATATATATATATATATATATATATATATATATATATATATATATATATATATATATATATATATTAGTTAATTTGATTTGTGTATCTTCACTGAGGATGACGACAAATTAGTCGTTGAAACGCGTATGAAATAAAAAATTGTATAATAAAAATTGTACCATATTTGTATTCCTTAATTATAACTTTCACTCACAAGCCAGCTCGAATATTATTTATATATTGTCATTAATACTAAGCTAAAACTGTTTTTGAATTTGATTGGATGAAAAAAAACACATTTTATTAACGACTGAAAACTTGGACAAGATGTATAAGGAGAGTGTGAGCTAATAGAAGGAATAATAATAATATTAACACCAAGCTATCTACGCTCGGGACTTCAATGGAACATTATAAATTAAACAACACGCGTGAATGGCCAAGTACAAATGTACTCGTACGCGTTTACACAAACAAACGTACACACACACACACACACACACACATCCGCGCGCGCACATTTATTTACAATTCTGAAATAACGTGCATAAATAATAGACATCATTTAAAGGCTACGGTTCTCCACAATTATATTCCTGATTTATCTTATTTATAAAAGTCAACGTTGCATGCAAAACTAAAATAGTTATTGCACCTTATGTAAGTTCTGTAATAAGCCTTTAGTTCCCCTCCCCCAAGTAGGGCCTACTAGTTCGTTCCTCGTGATACATGGAATCCTCGTATCGTGATTAGAATCCTTTCTCCCATATCCTTTTATATGAGAGATCTAGTGCAATTAGTTTTTTAGCAGTTAAAAATTAAAATTGGCAATTTTCTAGGGCGATTAACAATATTCATTTTTAACCTTTGTTTATGAACAATATATTATTTGTTTTTAACCATTTTTTTATTTGTTAACACTTTAATAGAAAACATTTTGTGTCGGATAATGGAAATAAAAGTCAAATAATTAAACTATTTCTCCGTATATTTAGTGTTATTCTACGTACTAGTTTTGTTGATTAAAATAATGAAATATAAGATATATACGTATTCCTTCACAGATGGAAAAATATGATGAAAAGTTACTATCTGGAGTAGGCTACATCCGTTCATTCTGCAGTCCATAAATTCGCAGTTCCAACGTTTCGCTAGAATCTCATCCAGCATTGACGAGGTGAACCCAACAACAGTAGAAGAGCGAGACTACTGTTGTTGGGTTCACCTCGTCAATGCTGGATGAGATTTTAGTGAAACGTCGGAACTGCGAATTTATGGACTGCAGAATGAACGGATGTACTCCAGATAGTAACTATTCATCATCATATATATATATATATATTATATTAAATATGGTGATATGTTTTCTTGTAATATAGTTAATAAATTAAAAATATTTCAAAAACAAGAATACTTTTATTGAATATATTTATTCTAAGAATAAATATTATTTTTTCTAAGAATAAAATTATATATTTTAAGAATAAATATATTCAATTGAAGTATTCTTGTTTTTGAAATATTTTTAATATATATATATATATATATATATATATATTTCAGGGCAATGAAAAACAATTATTGCTGTTAAAGAACCTGAATAACTGTGGACTCATGAAACCACAGGTTCTAGCTAACACTTTCGCCTTTTTCCGTAACATATTTTCAATATCTTTCTTACATTTTATTATTTTAATCAACATAACCAATATATAGTTGGAGTTAGTAATAACTAACACCCTAAATTTATAGAGAAATCGTTTAACTATATTTAATGTTTATTTTCATTATCCGAATCATAATATTTTTCTACGAAAATAAAGTATTAATAAATTCTAAATTTCATAAAGAAGGATTAAAAATCAATATTTTAAATTCTATAGTTTTAAGAACGCCGAACTGTTCATGATAATTGTAAAAGTATTAAACATACACAGAGTCGCCATACCTGGACGTTCTCCTCAGTGATTTGTATCTCTCCCGTGTATGAGTAATCCACCAGTAGCTGTAGCGCCGTGGGGTCTATGTCATGCAGCACCACCTCTGTTTGCATCTTCTCCGCCATGTCATCTGAAATAACGCATACATCTGTTTAAACAAAAACACACCTCATGATTAATTATTGTAAAAAAATACAAATTTATTACTTTACATTGTTTTATGCACTTCAGGAAGGATAAACCTTCAACATTCTGTTAATTATTATGGTTTTATAAATAATTGTAAAAGAAGAAAATTTATTCAGTTATGTAAGACAAAGGAATTTAAAAAAGCCTTTAAGCTTGTATCAAATTTCCTGGCGGGTTTCATTGTTCATGCCGATCGACGAACGTTTTACGTCAGAAAGATACAATTAACAACTTTACTTTTATCTTAAATTAATATAAATTATAAGTCGTTAATTTGTTTTGTTCTAAAATATTAATTTTTCTTCTGTAGAAAATTAATATTGTGTAGCATAGACGTGTTCTCTGCTTACATCAAAGAAAATCTAAAAAATTCTCTGATGTAGAAAAAAAGAGAAAAACATCAAAGAAGAATCAGATACAATGCACTATGAAAAGGCAATAAACAACAAAAAGATATAATCAATTGTCGGCCCAATTTTAGAAGAAGGCTAGTGTTGAGTGATTATCAGCTATAACAAGATGTGTTGATCGTTGCCTGACAGTGGGTCGAAAATAGCATAGATGTCGAAATTATTCATATTGTGGAACAATAGGCCTACTAAAAGAGGAATAAGTCTCCGTCCTTCCATCATAAGCCTGACTCTCACTATGCAGTATAGCCTTTACACGAAATCTTGTTTCGTTATAAACTGTAATTAAGGCAATTGACAAGAGCATTCTAGAAATGCTTTGAAACAGTTCTTATTTTGAAAAATCGTCATAAAATAGATGCTCAAGTCACTTTAAGTTTTCGTCCTACATTCTACACTCTATGTAGCGCAGGTTTTAAATGACGGAATGTTGTGAGTTAAATGCACAAATAATTATATCAAGTATTATTTTTCGAAATGTTATTATTAATTTTATTACAGACAATGTTTATAACGAGCCTGTTTATAACTAATTGCTTTTTTCGTAGCAATAAGTCTCACGAAAAAATCAACTTGATACGGATTTCATCAACGCGGACTGTTAAAGACTTCAACAGTTTGCTCTCGACAATCAATGTAAATTTTCATCATACACAACAAAGGCTGCAGGCTCAATAACATTCATTTTACTCATGATAAATTTTCTTTAGAGTTTTCATTTTATGCAATTCATTGAACATTCCAGACACAAACTACTTTACATTTAATACCGCTATATGAACAAATGGGTTGATAATGAATGGGTAATCCCTCTCTAGCATAATAAGAGCATTTCCCTCTATCATCGACGGAAAAATATACAAATTATTTTGAAACGTAATACCATACTGTAAGAGCCACTGCTTATGGAACGAAAATGTTGCAATATTCGTCTCCCAAAACAAAGCTTAAATGCAACCATTATTCTAAACGAAATTATGAATAACATTCTAGAATAAAAATTACTATGCGAGAAAATCAAACAATCGAATCAACTACTTAGGCCTAATAATTACCAAAAACATAGGTAGCATTCAATAGTAAATTTATAGAAAACAGTGTTGTCACAATGACTGAAATATAACATCAATCCAAACTCACAAAATATAAGTGGGTATATATGTGTGCGTGTGAGTGATTTGCAAATGGCGTGTTTATTGTGAAAAATGCATTTATTCATCGATATAGATGCCATAAAAAATATTTTTTTAAATAATTGTGGGAAGCAATTCATTAATTTTATATATTGACAATATCAAACGCCTTAATTTCAACATTCAACAGTTAAAACAAGACTAGGCTATACTGGACAGTACTGTTTTAACTCATGAATGGTGAAAATGAGACACTTGTGAATGTCATTACATTAAATTTATAAATTCCTACTACTAATATTTTTATAAATATTGTTGTTTATAAAATGTATATGATTTTAATCATGACATTAAAAATTAAATCACAATAAATAACAATTGTTACGTAAAGCAAAATAAAACTTAACTAAAATAGCATATCTTACGTGAATAAATAACAAATATGTAGTCTTCATGTAATAATAGTTCAATTTATAAAGGATAAAGAATTATAATAGCTTTCCTACAGTTATATAAAATAATATCAAAACAAATTAATAATTAAACATGCATAAATTAAAAATCCAAACTATAATGTATAGAAATGTATTTCTGATGGCCAACACACGCAAGACTTTATACTCTTTTATTGAAGTAAAATATATTGTTGTTTGAATATGCCATTTTTATTTTTTAATGTAAATACATAATACTTTCAGTGCAAGTAAGAACTCCAGTTGTAAAATTCTCAATTGTAAATGTCTTACAATTAAAAAAAAATTAATTCCGCCTCTTTTATAACTAATAATGTCCCCACTTTTCTATAAATACTAAACTGAGATAAAATCTACATTAATTCAAAATAAAAATAAGTTATCAGAAAATTATTTTTTTTTTTTTGTAAGTAAAACTTAACTTTGGGTTCTTTTTTTAGAGTAGGTTCTGTGTTTTTTTTTAAAGTTTATTTACATTATAATCGATTTTCGTTTCATGCTGTTGATTATGTTGGCAAAGTTGCCGATATTTATCCACACAAATTTCCGATGTGTGTATCCCTCTAAACATATTTCTTGAAGGTTGTTCAAATTATTGACATCAGTTTGTCACATGAATACATTGAGTAATTTATGTTTGAAATTCCCTTGACGAGTTTTACCAAATCATACATATTATATCTTATCTTGCAATTATTCTTTTTCATTTCAGTTTTAAAACGTGTTAATAGTCACGTAATGCAATATCTCAGGTAAATATTCAATAATGCTGTCTCTAATATTTATTAAAAAAACATTTTGTAATGTTTAATTAATGGTGATTAAACATTAAACTCATAAGAGTTTAATAAAAAAATTTAGTGAAAATTGATGGTAAAGTTATATTTAAAGATTTTATCTCTTGATATTTAGTGAAGTAATGAGGTTTTCACCTGAGGATTATTGAATATCTTGATTAAGTTAAATGAACTGAATTAGATTTACAGTGTATTTATTTTGGCTTATCTTATTCGAGTTATACCAAGTTATATAATACTATATAGGTAGACCATCGAAATAAGCCGAGTTTATGAAGAAAATTCGTTCATTACTATCCGATGATGCAGCTTTATCAAGCAAGAAATAAAAAACCTATTCCTTTTATACTTATGTTTTCTATTATGTTTATGTGTAGTAGAATAATACATGAAATAAATTATATGATTGTTTATTTTGCTTATTAATTATTTTATATATTATAATCCTTATTAAAAAAGCTTTAAAAAAACTTAAAATAGCGTATTATTGTTTTGAAACCAGAGGGATTGGGGTGTAGCTATAATCCAACCACCGGGAAAATTTACTCTTTCATTTGCAAGCAAAATCACTTGCTCGGTTTTATACTTCCAAAGAGTGAAACAAACAAAAACAAAACATATGAATCGAATACAGAACCTCCTCTTTTTTTGAAGTCGGTTGTAATGGTTTATTTTGCTTATTAATTATCCTATATTTCATAATCCTTATTAAAAAAATTGTAATTTTCCCTCCAAACCAATTTTTAAAAATTAAAAATGGCGTATTATTGTTTACAAATCTAATGGAGTGAGATGTAACTATAATGGGACGACCGGAACCGGTTAAATACTTCCAAAGTTATGGTTGAATAAACAGAAAAAAACATACGGATCCTCCTCCTTTTTTGAAGTCGATTAAAAACTAATAATCCATTTTGAATACAAACGCAGTTGAAATATAAATATATATGCCACTGACTAAATGAGATTATCATTTACATTGGTTATCATTTGAGTGTTGGTTTGTTTGGTTATATATTAAACGATTACGAATTACAATGTGTCCAAAGCGTAATAAATATTATTCTTTTGGGAAAATTACCGAAACCTTATGGTCTGCGTAGAGTAGGTCCACAAATAAGGGATTGTTTAATGAAATATGGATTTAAATATGCAATACTATAAATCGAAACCACTTAATTGAGACATCTTTATATATAGAATACTAAACCTTTACATTTAGTGGGGCATTCTTCTTTCTCAAGAAATATCGTGTCAAACATTTATTCAGTTCATCGACCAGAAGATAATGATTGAGCCCACAAAGTTTCATCTACATTAACCAATTCTCTCTTGGACAAACCGTTTTTACATAGACCTTAGCCCTCGCTTGGCCTTGCTTCCAAGTCGTCATCAAGTCAATTACGCAACCAGTGACTTCATTGATGCCCAGAGGTTTTAAAATTCTTAAAAAGCTCATTACAACAATATTTGCCTATTTTAAAATGATTTTTTTTAACCATGTAATTTATTAATGCTTCTCAAGTGTACAGCTGTAACTATTTAATGTATTAGAAAGTACCTCTCTATTTGATTGACTTACCATTAAACATGGCGTAAAAGTACGGACTCGTGGAAGCCAAGACCACTCTATGAGCGTGGATTCCGTCCAAGCCTACCTTCAAAATGACGTCACACAACTGCAACAAAACCATAAATTTTCTCAACACTTTGCAATCGCCGTTATAATTACTCTACATACGAATAGCTTAAGTTAAATGCAACTAATATTTATTTGCTATTCTTATCGCTAATAGCTGATGCCATTTAGCAAATTTTATTCAGGATTGCTATACATTACTTTACTAGACAGAGTAATCCGTAAGTCTACAAAGAAAGAAAGTAGTGGCTACCCGCTATCGCATCGGCCACTCTTATCTAACTCATGGTTATCTGATGCGTCGTGAGGACCCGCCTTTATGTCAGTTCTGTAGAAATACCATCACAATTTTTCATATACTGGTAGATTTTAGGGGTTTGAAGAATGTTCGTGACATGTTTAATTTACAAGGGAGTTTGAAGGTGGTGTTGAAGGACGATGCCGCGGCTGTAGACCGTGTCATCGCATTCCTTTGCCACTTAAATATACTATTTAAAATTATTTGAATAAAAAAAAAATTAATTTACATATTTATTTATTTATAATAGTATAGAGGTATTCATGTTAGTTTGTATCTAGATTTTAATTATTGTTAACAAATTTATTTTCTACATCAAGTGTTATTTATATTGATATAGATTTATTGTTACGTTGTTTTATTTATTTATTATTTTGTTATTTTTTGGTATGTTTTTCCTTATTATTACATATTTATCGTTGCATACTTATTTTTATATTATTACTGATATGTTTTGTAAATTTTGTTTTGCTTTATTTATTTTATTTAATTATATTTTGTTATATGTTATTACTTTAATATTACATTTGTTGTTGTTCGGCGATGATAACCAAGCTTGTTTTTTCGCCAGGAAAAAAACGTAAGTCTACAGAGATTAGTGCCAAGCATTTAATACACTCACATTTATCCAGCTTAGTATCAAATTGACTACAACAGAAGTCTTATGTAGCAGTTACGGCATTAGCAGTTATTAGAGTTTTGTTTCGTGCTCTACAATTATTTTAATCCTATAAACTGAATAGTTTATTTTTACTGAAAGTGTTTTGAAAACATCAGAGATGATGAGTTTTTCTTGTTGATTTTGCTGCCATTACGTTTGGCGAATCTTTTAGAATAAACAGTTTTAATTTATCGGCTTGCACGAACAGAAAATAGTCACTTAAAAAAAGGACTTGATAAAATACGTGTTTGATTCTACTACGCAATCCTCTCCAGTATGAAGAATGTAACACTGTAATGTAAATAGTTATTAAAATTATATATCTTTTTAATACCAATACGGAAAGGATCAAAATATCGACTGTCCTAAATACCCTTTATAAAATTTAAAAGCTTTAATTATTGTTAAAAAAAATCGTACTAAACAAGTGGTTTTTATCAATAAAATTTATTACTATTTATTCATATAACCCTCATACAGAAGTACATATCTATAAGAAAATTGAACTCAGAGATGGTGAAAAGCAGTAGAAAAGTAAGAAATATCTTCTGGGTGGGGGAGATTGGGAACTAATTAATACTCCCAAAACAAAATTTGGGAAATAATATTAATTTTAGTACTATCTTAGTTTATTATGAAAAACAATTATTAATTAATATTACTTATTATTAAAAAAATTACATTTGTAAAAGTTTTTCCTTTTTATGTCAGCCAGCTTGTTTGTCTATTGTTAAAAAAGAAATATTGCAAGTATTATTTCAGAAGTACTTTTTATCATTTAGATTAATGTGTAAACATTCAAACTCAGGTGCTACTTTAAGATATTTTTTGATCGTTTAATTCCTTCAAGATTTCAATCGAAATACTTTTTCTAAATATCTTATTAGCTTAGTAGTTTTGAGTAGTTTTAACATTCTCCATTAAAATCGTTTGAGAATTCTAAAAGTTAGATTATCTATACCTTTTGCCACAAAAAAATTGTATATTCCGTAATATTTAGGTCATTATAAAAAATATTCATTAAGTATTTAATAACAATTATTCATTAATAATAAAAGTTACTAGATTTATTAGAATCTCACAGTTTTGTTACTCAACCTAAACATTTTGTACTCTTTATTGTTATATAATAATAAAAATGTTGGTAATAATAGTTCATAATTCAGGATTACATTCTTTATTATTATTTTTATTAGTGTATTAATAGCATATTCAGATGTAACTACAATTTTTTTTATTCTCTTCATAAATAATATATAATTAATTAAAATTATTTTGTATTTGGTTTGTTTATTTGGAAATATTTATCAATTCAATAAATATATTTAAAACGTTTGTGATAATTTAATTTAATTCATTTTAAAAGATAGTCTTTATTCAGTGTTGTTCGTGGTACTGAAAACATAAATCGTGTGCCGTTGTAGTGAAGAACACGGTTGAGTTCAATGTGTCCTGATGTTCTCCAGAACAGTTTGATTTCTTGAAAGAATTTCGGAAAGTAGGCACAGCTTCGTAACGGTTCCGTACTCTCACTGTTAAATCACTGTTCAAAGAACAGTTTTTTTATAGCGCCGCGACAATATCTAAAAATTATTCTATTTCGCGTATCATCATCATAGTAAGTACTAGTGACACACAAAACGGCACGAGGCTGGCCGTTTTCTGCAACAAGATTCAGATATGGGGCATTTTAAGGAATAAATAAGCCTACATGATCTTTAGAGTTGAAAAGGCCTACATGATCTTTAGAGTTGAAATTAGAGTTGAAAAGGCGTACATGATCTTTATAGTTGAAAAGGCCTACATGATCTTTAGATTTGAAAAGGCATACATGATCTTTATAGTTGAAAAGGTCTATATGATCTTTATAGTTGAAAAGGCCTACATGATCTTTAGAGTTGAAAAGGCCTACATGATCTTTATAGTTGAAAAGGCCTACATGATCTTAATAGTCGAAAAGGCCTACATGATCTTTAGAGTTGAAAAGGCCTACATGATCTTTAGAGTTGAAAAGGCCTAAATGAACTTTAGAATTTAAAAAATATGGAATAGAAAAAACCTACATAATGTGAATTTGAATGGAAAAATTATGTAGGTATAACTTGCAGGTTATTTGATCCTTATCTTTATTGTTTTTAATAGGTAAACCTTTTGTATAGCAACAAACTCTTTTGTTACCAGTAATTAATACTTGTTCATAAGGATTAAAGAAATTTAACCTTATGTTCTGTGGAAGGAAAAACAGATTTATTGACTTATATTTGTATCCCATTGCTAGTGACATGCCTAACAATAACTGACACGTCATGATTGTTAGAGAACTCTATGTACATATTTGACTCTAGTTTGCAAATTTTCATTTAGATGGCAGCACAATCAAGAAAAAAATTCAAATAGTCGTGATATTTCGGAAATTATTTTGCCCTCATGTTTGTTAAGCATTATCTGACGTATTTTGAGTTCAAAACAAATTTTCTTCTAAAGAAATTAGATTAAATGCGTTATTAAATATGCATAACTGTTTTATAATTTTAACGCTCAGTAAATTGGCGACCCAAAACCCATTGGAGAACCATTTGTGATGAGGAAAGTATTTCGTAAAGATATTGCTTATGTTTATATATTTCCACTTTGTTTACCAACTCGGATTACAGGTTTAGAGTAAATCATTCTGGTGTTTTAGCTACAAGGTGGTATACAAGTTGTACTACGTAAATTGGCAGTGATTGCATAGGTCGTAAATAGTTAGGTAATAAATAAAATGGAAACAGCTCTACTGCCTGCTAATTCTAACTAAATAAAAGAGTAGTTCTCTCTTCATCAGAAAATTTCAGTGCACGACTTAACTGGAAATAAAGAAAGTGGAAGAGAAAAAAACTGTATCAAATGCTTAAATTTGATTCCTTTTAGAAAAGGAAATTTCAAACTACAATGTAACACTGATTGTGTTTACAATGTGTAGGCCATTGAAGAATCACAAATTTAGCTTTTTACCACGCTACTCCAATATTTTTTATTTTGAAAAAAATGTTAGAGTAAAATACTGTTGTGGCAGACACACACACACACACACACACACGTATATATATATATATATATATATATATATATATATATATATATATAAAGAAGTAAGTCAAAATACAAATACAAGAATTATAATTGAATTTACAATTCTTGTATTTGTATTTTGACTTAGTTCTTTATTAATACACGAGAATAAATATGGTGATATATATATATACCATACGTCAGGTACCCTTCATAAAGGGTTTCTTGGAGTCTTGAAATATATAAAGTTTATAGTTTTTAATAAATAAATTCTTTATTGGAATCAGTTTGCATATAGTCTAAGAACACAAAAGGCTATTTACTTTACAACTAGTCTGAGCAGTGCTTTCTATCGTGACGAAATGCATGATACGTTTACACTGTACGAAGAAATGTTTACTTGGTTTTGTAAAATTGAGATAAAAATAAAAACTATCAGCCTACTTCTAATTCAAGGCTTTCAGATAATGTAGTTTAGGTATGAGAGAAATGTTGGGGGCTTTAATAAGTACTATTCTCATTACATCGTTGGCCTCCTAAAAAAACCCAACGAATTACAAATCTCAGCTGTATTTGGGTGCCTTACACAATTTCATTGCTGCCATCAATTCCCTGTCATCGATTACCTACGGAATAATGTCGTTTTTAATTAAAGTAAAACCACACACGTAGGACTAGACAACGACCACAAGCCTCCACGAAATTGTCAAACAAAGCGCGCATAAAATGTCATCTATCCGTGTTCAAATATTTGCACTTCCGCCCCTTTAATCCAACATATAGCAGTTTTACGACAGAACACGGCATCACCAGAGTCAATGCCCTCTGTATCGCACATGAACACTTCCGTTACAAACATGAATGGAAGTGTAGAGACACATTATCAAATGAACATTGTTTCACACTTCATCGCTTACAACAAACAAAATCATTAGCATCAAGTTACTTACGGTCATGTACCGTGTGTGGATAGAATATCTAGAATTTCGCAGTATAGACCATCAGAGCCCAATACTGAGTTTCTATTTATTTTATCATTTATAAACTATGAAATGTACACTGATCCGAATGTGACTTGACTTTAAAAACGTCAGAGCTATGCAAAGCTTGCTCTCACGCACAGAGAGATGAATAGAGAGAGTATTCTACATACATACACGCGCGCGTACACACACACACGTGTAGACGCGTGAGTGCGTGTACACGCACACACAACATATAAGCGTACACAAAATTTGGGTCTTGTACATAGCTCATTAATTTACGTCATTCAGAATCACAAATATTTTTAGTTTTCCACTTACTAACTAATTGTTCCAATAGCCACTTTAATTTAACGAAACATTTTAGTCTCTTAGGTTCTAAACAACGTTTTCTCGATGTATACCGTTCTTTGTCTAATTTCTGCCTTCATTTTATCTGCCACCCTTATAATTTTCTTTTCCTACCCTCTTTACTAACACAGTTTTATTTTGTTATTTTTTAAATCTCGCCATTTTGTTCACATTCCTCAACTATTTAATAATATTCTTATTTCATATTTACAATTAAATATTTTCTTAATTTATTCTTCTTACCCTTTACCTCATTGGTCAGGCTCAATCTTTTCATTTTCTCATTTAGTTAAATATTGTAAATAACAATTGTTTGAGCTTTGTTAGGGGTTGTACTCAATAGTTTTATTAATTTTATAATCATGTAAATTTCGTTTTTATTTTTGGATTAACTAATATTACGCGCGCGTGCGTGTGTGTGTGTGTGTGTGTGTGAGTGTGTGACTGTGTTTTGTGTATTTCATGCACGCAAAACTAGTTTTCATATGGGACCATTTAAAGTGTTTATTATATAATTTCATATCGTTTAACTGAATGAATATCTTGACAGACAAAAAACTGGTCGAAGTTGGCGTAAATTGCGAGGAAATGACCATCTACGCATCACGTTAACTAGGGTAAGTATAAAATTGAGCACATTATTTTTACACATTAAGTAAGAAGTCGTTGTAAGTGGCGAACTGCTAACAAAGGCTTGACCTGGAATCTGAATAAAGTGAAGGAAAGGTTAGTTTAACAACAACCTTAAGTAGCTATAATTATAACGATTAGTGACGTCATACTTAAACACAAGCTACTTATAATGTCAAGAAATGAAATGTATCATCACTTATACGCAATAAACAAACTTAATGTGCAAAAGCGTGTCCACATATTCCTTTAGTTTAAGCACATATGAAGTTTTAAGGCAATCACTTAAACTGCCAATTTTTTACTGACAAAAGATTATAAACAGTTTTTTTTTTGTTATTCATGTCATAGACGTGAAACAATCCAGTTGCGAGCCAAAAAATATAACCCAAAATGTGCATCCAATATAAAATTAAAGTAAAATACACTGCCTATAGTATATGTTATATACACACATGTTCACATTCGGACTTTACTTCAGTGTGGCCTATCAATGTTTATAGACGAATGGGTCATCGGTAACACGTTCGTTTTTTGTTGAACGTCAACCAAATCATATCAATAAAGGAGTTCCAGTGTTTCAGCATATACAACGTAGCCCAAGCACAGGTACGAGGCGAAATGCGTTTGCACTGCCTTGTCATAAAACAAAGTGACACATTAGTTTTAAACATTGTTTTTATATAATGTTTGTGTGTTTGTAATGAGGTTATTTTACCAAATTATGTTCAGAATTGATTTCTTCACATGTATTGTTTATATATTATAGGATTTGTTTTTGATTCAACAAAATTTACACCTGTACTTTACACCTAAAATTATGTACGTACCTCGTATTTTGTCAGGTAATTTTAATGTAGCTACAGGTCTGGGACCTGTTTTATTCAAATTTTCAGTTAATTTTACATAAAATCCACTAAAATTTACTCCTAAAATAAGGGCCCACTTTTACTACGTTTCATTATAAAATCTTAATACAGACAAAATCTTTTCATAAGTTAAATCTGTTACTAGTGGACGTGTTTTATTAAATTCAAGTAATCGTATAAAAACAGATGTTGTTCAGAAGCTATTTTACAAAACAAGACTTTTTGGATGCCGAACTTATGACAGAAATTTCCATAAAAAATCCACCTGTCTTACGACAATAACTTGATCTTCGATTGATTGGATTTACAAGAAAAAAAACTACAAAAACTTACTGTCAACCCAAAACAAAGTAATCGACTGATGCGAGATCGTTTCAAGTGACTAGCGCTCACAGTTCTTCGTGCAAAGCAAAATACGAGATAAATACAATCACGATAAAACGAAAGAACCAATAAAAAGTAAAAACCTCCTTACAAATGAAGTATATACAAAAGTTATATTTTCAAAGATCTAACAATGATCTCCCTTCTCTCGTCCAAGACAGTCGTTTCATCATAACTCTGAACAAAATTAAACAAAGCCCTCACTCAGTTCACAAACACAGACGTAGTCTGATATGGAATCATTCTTCGTCTGTAATATCTCTATACTTTTTAAATATTATCATTCAAAATATTCCTACATATACAATATTCGCTCCCATTTTCTCTATCTCTTTAATATTTAACTAACTTATTCAAATATCTCACACATACGACTATGCACCATACACACTACACTCCCACAGACGACTGCAAGCTCATGTATTTGAAAAGTTTGAATGTTACTAAAACTTTTCGTTCATTAACTATAAATTAGCACATTTAAACAACATTCATTCAGTATAACTCATTCATAAATACAGGGTGAGTCAAAAAGGACTATACAATTTTGAAAGTTCATATAAATTTATTAAATAAAGTTACAGAATCGATAGAGGTGTTATTTTGTATCCAATTAAACTTTAGTTTGACTCCCAGTATCCTGGTTCCAAATCCATAAAGGACTTTACAACTTTGAAAGAACATAGAGTAAGCCTACCAAATAATTTCACTGCTAGCACCAGCATTGCCATGATTGAAGTGGCTACTTTTAGTAAAGCTGAGCTTGCTCGCTGTGTGATATTGTTTCACGAAACAAACTTGGCAGCATGTGTTCGATGTAAGTTTCACACCGTGAAAAGACACTCCTTGAAAGGTTACAGTAGACAGTTTCCACAAAACGTTTGTTAAGACTGGTCCTTCTGGTCGTCATATTAAATCACCAGGTCGCCCACATATTATTGATGGTGTTCTAATACAAGCTAGAGATATCTTTGCCCATGGTAAAAAAAAATAATAATAAACTTGAAGCGCTTCTCACGAGACTATATTTCAAAAAAAAAAAAAAAAAAAAAAAAAAAACCAGTTTGGCGAGTGATACATTTACAACAATACATCAGATTACTGATTTAGGTAAAGTTGCTCGCGGAGAATTCTGTGCTGTATTGTTAGATAGATAGAAAGAGATGAGACATTCCTGAACTCAATAATCTTCAACCATGAGTCTATATTTCATCAGTGAAAAAGTAAACATCCACAACTGCAGAATCAGTGGAAGCGAAACCCCAAAAGAAACACCTGAACATTTTCGTGACAGCCCGAAAGTGAATATACTTTGTGCGATCAGTAAATTCAACTACCAACAAAAAAGGGTATTACCTCATTTCCTTACAGAAGTTAGGGCTTTACTAAATGGTCGCTTACTTAACAGGTTGGTGAATTGGGTGTGAGGGGGGCCAATTGCATGACCACCTCTCTCCTCCTACCTGACCCTATGGATTTTCTCTGGGGTTTCATAAGAAATTAAGTGCACAATTAAGTGTTCCATCCCTACCAGGCAATCTGGCACACATTAGAAGAAGAAACTACTTCTGGGCTATTTGCTATAACGAGTTCGACAAGAAACAAATTTCGTGTTTGACGGATACCCTATGACAGTCACATTGAAACTAAATGAGTATTATAGCAGCCTTATAAGTCAAATTCATATATTTCTATATGATTTTAAAGTTGTTAAGTATTAAAAACACTACTTGAATCGAATAAGAAGTGTTTCGCTACAAAATACCCTCTCCACCGATAATTTAACTCAATTTAATAAATTTATAATTGAATAAAACTTTGACGTTTCAAAGTTGTAATGTCTTTTTTGACTCACCTTAGATACTTAATGTATTATCCTTTAAAATACGTAAAATGTACGTTATCTTCATTTTATAACTAATTCTTTTACAGTCTTTTAAATGTATTTTATTTCGAATAAAGTATAAAATAAAAAAAATAATATAAAAAATATACCATAAACAAATATCACTTGCGAACACAGTGATCATCGTTTTCCACTTACCTGTACATTTTGGCGCATTCTGTTAATAGCTGCAAAGGATAGAGTGCAGTGGTCTGGACTTTGGTGAAAGTATTGTGTTATCGGGTCCTGAGACTCCCCTGCTGCGGTTGGTGCAACCACTTCCACACCGCCGCTCATCCTGGACCCTCCTGAAGAAAAATTACTTGGGGTCAGTTCTGTATAACACATGCTAAAACCCTTTTACCTACATCAAATTCTACCTGATAAATTACGTTTCCAAAGATATAGGCTTTGTAGGATTGAAACTGTTTGACTGAAAAACATGTTTTCTGTTATTATTCATCCCATTTTAAGGAGAGACAAAAATGGTCAAATAGCCAGAGGTTATCAAGTATGAATGTATTAGAAGTATGGTTATTTTTAAAAAAATACCATTATTAAGTTTATTTCACTTAAATGTTAGCTACGGATAGAAGTCTACTATATTTTAAAATATCGGTCTTAAATTTCTGTTTATATATTTTTAAAAAATATTGTTGAAACATTTCACTGGGTATGCACAGGGTAAAGGTCTCGGGTGTAATCCTCCTAGAGCTACATTATGGATGGGGCCACACACCTTAATGTCTGGACGGTGTACAGAACGTCGTTCCTTGTGCCAGGTAGTAGTGAAAGAAACGTCCTTTGATCTCCTCGCAGACAGAGAGAATAATGAGACAGAGAGAAAGGGCACTATACGAAATAATGCTTATATATTTTTCTAGATGACTTCAGCATGTTTGCCCAAAAACATTTGTAGAACATTAGTATTACTAAAAAAAATATACGCTGCAAATTTATAAGTTTATTATGTTTTATCAGTTTATTCAATTGTTATGAGTTTATTTATGTGTTAACAGTTTATTTACCTATTTTCAATTTCTTAATCTTTTATCAGCAATTGATATGTTATCAGTTTATTTATTTCTTGTAGTTGTCTTTACCACTTATATAGGTTTATACATCAGTTATCAGTTTATTTATCTTTTATCCGTTAATTTATCTTTATAAATTTGTTTATCTGTCATCAGTTTTATTTTCTGTTACGAATTTTGTTCATCACTTATAATTTCTGTCGTCTGTTATCATTTTATTCATCTGTTATAATTTTCTTTATCTTTTGTCAGTTTATTTATCGGTTATACGTTTATTTATCTGTTGTCACATTATTTAACTGTTATCAGTTGGTTTATCTGTTATAAGTATCATCAGCTGTTATCAGTTTATTTTTCTCCTGTCAGGTAATTTCTCTTTTATAAGTTTGTTTATTTGTTATCAGTTTTTTTTACGTTATGAGTTTTGTTTATCTGTTGTCAGTTCATTTATATATTATACGTTTATTTATCTGTTATCAGTTGATTAATCTGTTATCTGTTTCTTAATCTGTTATCAGTACGTTTATCTATTGTCAGTTTATTTATCCATTATACGTTTATTTATCGGTTATCAGTTTATTTTTTTTTTTTGTTATATATTTCTTAATATGTTACCAGTATGTTTATCTGTTGTCAGTTTATTTATCCATTATAAGTTTATTTATCGGTTTTCAGTTTACTCATCTTTTGTCAGTTTAGGCCTCTCGTCCTTTAGATTCGTAAAAGATGCGACAAGTTGCTGCAAGGTCACATTTTTGACACGCGACAACGCACGACAGATCTAAACGTGAAAACGTAAGTGACGCCGCGTCTATTAGGAGTAGGCTTTATGTACGACGTCACGCAGTAATGCACCTTTTCCTTTTTAAATTGGATTTGTCGTGCAAAGAAGCATCATGGATAGAGAGAAAATTATTCATCTTGTCCAAGAAAGGATACGCCTGTGGGACCAACGACATGTTCAACACCACATGAGACACATAACTAATAAATTATAATAATTATTATTATAAATTAAAATAAATTATGAATTCACATTGCTGCTGAAATGCAATATTCAGGTATATAGTAGTATGTATTATGATTATAATATATGTTTAGAATTTAATATTTTAAATATTGTATTTAAATGCTTTTTTTCTAATTCTCCTATTGTATGAAATTTTTAAAACTTACTACACCAAATGTGTCGAAAAACTTGATTTGTTTTGGGATCAAAAGTATCATTTAATATATTATGGCTCTCATGTACCTATTGGTATTTATGGTAGAGGTGTTTTCATTCAATTCTCGTAGTTACGAGTCTCCAATATTTTTCCCAGATTTTACTTCCTTGCCGATTTTTTTCACATTTCCTTCCCAAAAAAAGTTATATTTTTTTATTGTGAATTTCTTATTCTCTCTATATTACGTTACAACTGCCTTCATTAAAAAGTGTTTTTTCGTATAATAACGTGTGAAATATCTATCATAAATAGTGTATATTTATTAACCCGAGTTAATTCGGAAATTGACAAACGTATCTTAATAATTGATATAAAACATATAACATATATTTAACTACCATCTTATATATTAAAATGTTTGCATATAGGTTAGAACTTTGAAGTGGTTGTACAACGAAACATTGTCAGATACGTTCGCAAATATTGCTGCTTTTGAATGTAGTTTGACAGTAACATAGAACTGGCTTTGTCATACCTCAAGTAAAGGACGAATGACGTCCTGCGACGAGGCGTACTTTGTCGCTGTCGTTACGCATCTAAAGGACGAGAAGCCTTATCTGCTAACAGTTAATTTATCTTTTATAAATGTGTTTATTTATTATCAGTTATGAATTTGTTTATCTGTTGTCAGTTGATTTATCTGTTATCAGTTCTTTTTTTTAATGGATAATGACTTTATTTTGTTTATTAATTTTTATTATAGTTTTAGGATAATTAGCCTGAGTCACTATTATAGCACACAAAAGATAGAAAAGGGATTGGGATATATGAGTATAAAGACCCTGGTAAAAGATATAAGGGATGGCTACATAAACGCAAGCTCGCATAGCATCTAGGTTATAAACAGTGTCTACAAGACACTCTCTTGTAGAGAGAAGAATAATAAAGGACAGATTGTATAAGGTAGGATTAAGTATACATAATGATCCCATGGTATTGGCAATACTAGAAAATTATGAAAAAAATAAACCTCCCGATATATTTGAAGTAAATCTGCTTCCGATCAACGTGAAGAGAGTTCTCTCTCTATCAATACAAAATTAATTTAATTGACGTATTAGGCAATATGCTAGATAAATAGATGGACTTTGTTTTAAAGTATAATACGTTCCTTAGAATTACTAAATATATATTCTATTAAGATAAATGAATATCATAATATACAGTAAAATATTAGTCAACCACAAAGTGGAATCCTTAGTGAAAGAATATGTATCATTAAAGTAGTGTGAAATGAGGTTTTGAGAACACTCATTTAACATTTCCCTTAGAAATAAGTAAACGAAAACTATAGTTGAATGTTAAACAACAACTCTGAATATAAGTCACAGTCGAAAATAAACAAATTATACAATGAAATAGACACTGGGGAATGGCATCGAGTACTGATTGACAACCGTCATCAAAACAAGGAGCTAAGACCGGAAGCAGCTCTACTCAATGATCCTATAGTAACGCTGGCACACATCTGTCTAGACGTAACGTCTAGTAGCGCGTCCGGGCGCTCGTAGTACATTGTGTGTTAATGAAGAACTTCGACGCTCACCCTTCACACACGCACACGTACAAACAAACAGAATGGCAGCCTGTTTCTTTATCTTTCGTGATACACAAAGTGCTTTTTTGTATGCCTTATTATTTAAGTGCTTTTTTACTACAATAAAAACAATACACACTTCGCAATTCCATAGGTTTGCACAGTCGCCGATAGTTTAAAATGGACATAGTGTCGTTCTTTGTGAATAGTTAATAGTTTCTTAGGATTTTATCCCAACGTTTTGTAAACTCATAAATTTGTAGACCTAAACAAATACACACGAATTTAAATTTTTAAATATTTCAAAAAAACATTAGTAACATTACAAAATTAGGTAGCATTTTTTGCGAAGTGCAATTTTCAGTAAACATGAATATAATCACTGACCACCCATCAGTATGCAGTCAGTGATTTACTCTAAATAAACATGTTTAAAAAAACATTAATTAAATTTAGTTACTAAATTAGTATCCTCTGTCATAGAAATCGTAAATGCATAAAAGGTTTCCTTTCTGCTGTACATTTTTATTCACACCTCTTTTGAAAACAAAACAATAGACGACATGTAAATATTTTTACAGTATATACAGAATGTTATACCAAATTTTGTACCATAAACAGAATTAAAAGAGCAAGAACTATATCTCGATAAACCAAACATGTGGCCCAAGGATACGTATTTTGGTTAAACGATAATTAATTAAGCGAAGATTCACGAGATATTATGACAGAGATGCTACATTCAGGGAAAGCTCTTCATTATTTTAGTTGTGTTAATTTGATTTTACCCCATTCCGTGAGATATTTATTCAAAACACATGAATCAAGAAAAAATTGATTATGATTCAACTTTAGGCGCACGCATTATACATTTGGGTATTCAAATTCTGATTATTTATTATAGAAACTCTATTTCGGACACAATGTGAGTTGAATTTACTTCAACATTACTACTGGCAACATTAGCTACCATAATTAATATCTAACCAAAGATAAGAAGGCTTCCAACTAACTGAATCCTCAAACCATCTCGGTTTCAAAGAAATCTTTCATAAACATGATTCTTCGTGTTAATTTGTCAATGTAATGACGTCACGTCCACTGAGGTATTGATCTTTAGAATTTAATTTTATATTATACAGTATGGTTTTTCTGGCTAAGCTTAATTACAAAACCTAAGCTGCATATGTACTTATAGTTCTAGATTATTCATCTATTTGTAGATAATAACTTAATTAATGATTAATATGATGATTAATAATTAAATTTAATATTTAGAATTTAAAAGATAAGTAAATGTACATAAAACTTAACAAGAAATATTTCGACTGTTATAGAATAATATAAATTGATATATTAATATTTGTTTGTTAACATAAAAATAAAATTATAACTAGACATTCGTGTAAAGGAAATATTACTATTGAAAACAAAAACATTGCCATTCATATTGCTAGGGTTCATCTTGTAACACTTTAAATTACTCTTTATTACTAATTGCTTGACAATCAACTTGAGTTTATATTACGGTAAGAAAGGCTAAATTTTACAATAGGCCTATATTTATACAAATTTTATATTTGTTTTTAGTGTAAAAAGTTAAAACTTTATGGTGAATTTTGATTTGAAACGACTTTTATAAACTCCATCAACACTATTCACGTTTCAGATAACTAATTTTCGATCGGCACTGATTAACAATCTACTTTTACAAAATGCACGCGATCGTTTTTGTTCAACAAAAGATCGATTTTATTTCAACAAATACTACTTTTCCGTCAACCAATAATAAAGAAATATTAAACTCCACTGATTGTAACAAGGCAGACATAACGTCATCTCGTTACAAAATACGCCTATCTCAAACGATAAATCTGTACAATTATTGTGATAATGATTTAATACTACTGATAACATGTAGTTTCCAATTACAATGAAGTCATAAATAAAAGTGTTGATGCAATAAAAACATTGATTAAATTGCTTTCCAAGCATAAAGTTTATAGAAGATATTGGCTATTGTGAAGCCGTAGTGTGTGGAACTACCATTTCCAAATAGATTTTAATAAAATTAGAAGGAAATATTAGCTACACAAAAGCCTCTTTAACGTATTAAATCTTATTGATATTTGTATTGCTTCAACAGAAACTTATTCTAAAGGAAGATTTTAACGTTTTTTAATGGAATTAAACAATTCTGCTACATATATTTAAATTGTAACAAAAAGAGAAAAAATTTTATTTCGTAAAAATAAGCGTATTTTTTTACAAAACTTACAAAAATAAAAACGTTCAATTATCCTGAATGGCCAATGATCTCATAATGTTGAGATAACTTCAACGTGAAAAACTCAACCGCTAGCCAGCCCTAAAGACATTTCTTAAGACATTACTTATGTTTCTTTTAAAATAGAAACCTTCAATTTTACAAAATAAGTAAATAGTCTGTATGCGTCTGCGTGCGTGGGTGAGGTGTGTGTGTGTGTGTGTGTGTGTGTGTGTGTGTGTGTGTGTGTGTGTGTGCGCGTCTGCATGCGTGCGTGTGTGTGTGCGTCTGCGTGCGTGCGTGTGTGTGTGCGTGTGTGTGTGTGTATGTGTGTGTATGTGTGTGTATGTGTGTGTGTGTGTGTGTGTGTATGTGTGTGTATGTGCGTGTGTGTGTGTGTGTGTGTATGTGTGTGTGTATGTGTGCGTGTGTGTGTGTGTGTGTGTATGTGTGTGTGTTTGTGTGTGTGTGTGTGTGTGTGTGTGTGTCTGTGCGTGTGTGTGTGTGTGTGTGTGTGTGCGTGTGTGTGTGTCTGCGTGTGTGTGTGTGTGTGTGTGTGTGTGTGTGTGTATGTGTGTGTGTAGTGTGCGTGTGTGTGTGTGTTTACTTGAGCGTGTGTGCGCGTGAGTATACAACATCGAATTAAAAAACAATAAAATAATGGTTACAAGTTACAAGAAACGAACAATAAATATTCGCATTCAAGAGATAGTAGAATACTTGTTAAACATAAACCTAAATCAAAATTACTTCTCAAATAATAATAAAATTACAAACAAAAAAAAGAATAGCCCAACATCTCCCTTGTCTAACATTAGAACAGGAATATAGTCTACTTACAATAAATAAACAAACAATAGCCAAATTTAGTTTAAATAAATTTAAATTAAACTAAAAATGTTGTAGATTCATACTCAATACTTATTTTTTTGTTAACACTAGATACAAATTAAGTTCCTTTTATACTGAAACTTTCGTATTTCTTTTTTTTTATTATTTACTTCATTTTATTTTATTTTTCGGACATGAACTTGGTTTAGTCAAACACTTCTGAAGCATTCAACCTTTCAACCACTGCTTAAATTAGATTTCGATAGAAAAACGATAGTCAGACAAGCCCGGGTCGTATGTATTTGTCTCTAGTAGGTTATGAAGTTGTCGATTGCACTTGCATTATTGATTGTCAGACTTGCATTGTTCATGCACCCGACGCGACGCGACGGTGCGTGCACAGATGAATTTCTGCCACTTCATAATGAATAGACGTAATACAGCGACTTGCTCAATACAAACCAATACATACTGAGGGTTAAGAGAAATCAATACATTAAATCGTACACATAACTGTATCGAGACATTTATCTGTTGAATATTTTACCCGCAACCATCATTAATCAAGAGTTGTATGAATTACATTACACATAATTATTGTTGCCTTCGTAGTATGTAATGGTGTAAAATGTATTGATTTTTTATTGGCCAACTTGAAAATTCTGGTTTCTTGCCCCAGTAGCTTTAGTTTCAATTACTACAGATATTAGTACCAATTTAATTATAAATAATTTACTGAAATGTTATTATATATGAAATATTTACAAATAAACAATTAAAATGGACAAAAAAATAGGATTCAAATTTATGCCTGTATATATATATATATATATATATATATATATATATATATATATATATATATATATATATATATATATATATATATGTAGAATATCAAATATGTTTTCCTGTTAAAATATTTTTAAGATTAAATAATATACACAATTACAGGAATAATGTATTGAACAACACATTCAAAGCTTTTCCTTGGTTGACATTTTCAACATCCTCAGGAATTACAATACTAAGAATGACTATTACGGCAATACTAGAATGACTAAGTATGAAAATAAAATGGGGGAAAACATAATATACCAGATAGCCGTAGAAAATGGTTACAAAAAGAAAACAGTAGATAAATTAAATTATAATATATTACAAAAACAAATAAAGAATAATATTCATTACAATAGTAATAATAATACTTGTATGGAGACTTTTACATACACTGGTTTTGAAATGAAAAATATTTCCAAATTATTTACTAATAAAAACATAAAAATTGCATATAGAACTAATAATAGAATAATAAATATAATTAACCATAATATTAATATAAATAGTAGGCCTATATGAGAAAAATGGAGTTTATACATTAGAATGTGAATATTGTAATAAAGTTTATATAGGACAGACAAAGAAAAAATTGAAGGAAAAGTATAAAGAACATTTTAATCCTTTTTCAAAACCAAATATTTATAAGTCTAATTTTGCTACCCATTGTATAAATAATAATCATATGTTTCCTAATATAAATAATATGAAAATTATAAAAGAAATAAATAAAGGATTAAAAATGAACGTATGTGAAGCTTTTGAAATATATAAGCATAATATTGATAACAAGTTGATAGATGAACAAATTCAAATACGTTCTAAATTCGATACTATATTCAATGTATATAATGTGGCAGCAGTTGAATAGGTTTGGCAATATTGTAATAGATTTGGTCACTACGTAATGCTTTATCTAGTAACTTCATATTTGTTAGACAATTCCGTTAGTTATTCTTAGTATTTTAATTCCTGAGGATGTTGGTAATGTCAACCAACGAAAAGCTTTGAATGTATTGTTCAATAAATTATTTCTGTAATTGTGTAATTTATTTAATCTTATATATATATATATATATATATATATATATAAAATACGTTTTCTTGTTTAATAATTTAAAACAACACAGGTTATTCAAATACAAGAATATTTATTATTTTATATCCAAAGCTTTTCGTTGGCAAACAGTACGATTCCTGATGATGTTGGTACTGTTTGCCAACGAAAAGCTTTGGATATAAAATAATAAATATTCTTGTATTTGAATAACCTGTGTTGTTTAATATATATATATATATATATATATATATATATATATATATATATATATATATATAATTTATCAGCTCAGTACACTAAACGCGCATAACACACACACACACACCACACACCACCCGCCCACCACGCCAGCACGAATGCACGCACGCGTGCCCCCCCCACACACATTCAGCGCGCGCGCGCGCGCGCACACACACACACACACACACACACACACACACACACACACACAACACACACCACAACGCAGGCGCGTCAGTGAAGTGACACTTTTGAACCTAGATCTATTACTTTCAGTACATTAAGCTGCTTCATGGATAACTGTAACATTAAAGTAAAAAAGGCGAATACAGATATCCAATATTACCTTTTAAACTCGATTGATGACAACATCGAAAATTATCTACAGTTAGGTAACAAGCCACTAGAATATTATTTGTTGAAAAAACGTAATACTATTTCTACTGCGGAAAAAAGTGAACGCCATAAACTGATAATCCCTTTTAAATCATACGCTCCATGAATAATCGAAAACCACACCAATGACTTCGACGAGACTTTTTACTATACCTTGTTTAACTAGTTTGTATATTAAAGTTGTTAGAAGAAGATGAATAAAGTGTATCAAGCTGATCCCCTCCTTAATGAAACAATTACCTTCACTGGAAAAACGCAGATCAAGAGATATTGAGGAGCTAAAGAAATTGAATAAGAAACAAGTAATATAAATACATTTTGTTTTAGTATTTTTAAATTTTATAATTACAATTATATAAATATTTGAATACATATATCAGGATAACAATAGGCCTATTAAGTGGCAAATTAGGAAGCGAATTTCCTTGCAATTTTCCGTGTCCTCTACTATGTATGGTGTTGGACTATAATTTTTGTTTTTTACTATATAAACAAACAAAATAGTCGTCTAAATAGTAACATTTTCTTTTTTCGTTAATTGCGTTGTGTTGTAGTATTTTTTTGGATTTCCTTTCGCATTGTCCGTTTGTGAAGCAAGGTTCGATACCGTTAACCAGTTGTTTGTTTGTTTTATTATTTTCATTTATTTTTAATCCTAGGGCATTATTTATGATATTCTTTGGTAACCATGGCAACTAATTAAGGTTGTGCCATATAGATTTCGACGTCAACCAGATCGTGCTACAAAAATTCATATACATCTTTGAAACATTCATTTCTAGCTATGGGAAAGTTGGATCAGTGCCAAAGCGTTAGACTTCGAATATGAAGATACTCAGTTCGAATCCGACCTAGACCATCCAATTTCTATAATTTAATTATGGAATAAATATTTGAAAAAACTGTATTAACAACAATTGTCATCCACAATAGGGTTAAAGTATGTATTTAAACATGATTGGACGATTAAAAACGTATTTTATTAACGAATGATTTGTACTAGATATATATCAGGAGAGTGTGAGCTACTAGAAGGTACTTAAAAAAAGGCAAAGGAACAAATCGTTTTATGGGAGAACTCCATGAATCTTCAGAAACCTCTGAACGTAAGACCGTTCAGAAATCACTGGCTTTCGTCTAGCGTCGCAAATTCCGATCTATGTATACAACTAAATCAAGCCACAATAGATATTGCTAGCCCACTGCTCAAAGTTTAACTGACACACAACGTTCAGAAGTAAAACCTTCACCAAGCTTTGCACTCTGTGTGGTTAGACTATACCTTCGGACAGCTACTATCGGAATAACGCCATATACACACTTTTAAAAATGAAAAGATCACGCACAATTCCTCATAAAAACCTTCACGACATTACAGAGAAATACCTCTAGTATTCAGGAAAGCTTTTCATTTTATTTTATTCCTTAATTAAATCCCTTGTATTAGCTCACACTCTCTTGATATATATCTTGTACAAATTTTCAATCGTTATTAAAATACGTTTTTATTCACCCAATCAAATTTAAATACATTTTTTTTAACCTATAGTCAATGCCAATTGATGTTAATACAGTTTTTATCAAATATTTCTTCAATAATAAATTATAAAAATTTGGTGGTCTTAATCGGATTCGAACTGTGTATCTTCATATTGAAAGTCAGGCGCTCTTGGTACTAAGCCAACTTTCCCATGGCTAGGTCGTTTTTCAAAGGGGTATGTGAATTTTTCTTTTGCTCTCATCTGGTTGAAACATCTATTGTAAAACCTTAAATTGTTGCCATGGTTACCACCAATATCGTAAATTCTCAAGGATTAAAAATGGATGGAAAGAATAAAATAAACAAACTAAATTAACTGTAACTAAAGAAAGCGAAAAGGAACTACAACACAATGCAAATGACAAGAGAAAGAATAAATAGTAACAAACAAAAATAATAGTCCATCAGCATACATAGAGAGGATAATTAAAAATTGTAAGGAAATTCACTTTCTATTTTGCCACTTAATAATGTTATTCTGAGATATCTATATACATATTTATATTTGTTGTATTTATAAAATAAAAAGTAACTTATATAAAATTTTTCTTGTTTGACTTAAGTAGGAATCAACTTTAATAAAACATTTTTATATTACTTGTTTCTTGTTCAATTTGTTGAGCTCCTCAATGTCTATTGGTCCAGGTTTTTCCAGTGAAGGTAATTGTTTCATTCAACTATTTTTCAGATTTTCATTTCTGACAAGTAGGAATTGACTTGAAAAATTTTTGTTTTCATATTACTTTTTTTGTAGCAGTTTTAAGGCGCAATACAATATGATACTACCGCTTTGAAGGACAGGATAGGACTTTTAATAGAGAGGAATAGGTGTGGGATTTAAAGCCCCAGCAGACCTACTCTCTATGAGAGAAAAGTAGGAAATATCTACCGTTATATCCGCTTGTAAGAAGAGGGCGAGGATAAATTCATGGAACTATGAAGGGCTACGAAAATAATATTGAGAACAGGGGCAAGTTTGGACAAGACCGCTTCCCTGAAATAACCCGTAAACTGTGTCTTCTAACTGCCAGGTGTCTAGTCTTTCATTTCGCACTGAACGACTACTCAAAGAGTATTAGTAGAGTGTGAAATATTCAGTTTCAATGAAACTGAATCACAGGGGACGTTTTTTTGAACGGTAAAACTCTTCTAGGACTAACTTGTATTTGCCCCCTGTATCTAAATGCAATATCCCCTAACGTTTTCATGTTATTTTCGCATTTAAATTTGTAAGATATTTGTTATTCAAACACTGTGATCTATGAGTGTATACCAAAACGTCATTAGCAAGCTACGGTTTGTGAAAGATTTTGTCCGGAAAATATCAGTATAATGGAAATTAATTTCTAGAAGCTCAATGTTTTGTTTGATGCGTTTTATACTTAGTGTGTTAAATTGTTTATAAACGCATATTATTTTTAAATAAAACTTATAAAATATTATTTCTAAGAAAACTGATGTAAAGTTAAATACACAACCAAAATTAATTACAAAAACTAATTTTTATAACAGGGTTTATAAATACAATTTCATGAATTAAGTGTTATGTTTTTTAAACAGAGTTTCTAAAATAATTTCTTTCCTTAAAATGTCAGATTCCTTAGGAGCTACAACAGATATAGTTCAACTAGCTGATTCATCAATGTTCAAGTGAAAGGGAAGCAATTATTTTGAATCTTAATTGAACCTTCAAAACTGTAGAATAATTACAGAGTAAAACTTTCACTAGCCGTACCTCGTACTAGCTAAAGAAAACGTACGGTTGAACGCTTTTTTCTTAGTACTAGCTGCAGCATCAGCTCCATAAGGTTTTGCATATCTCTATAGATTACACCGTATATTATTACTACTTCTTACATTCTCAGGATAACTATTGTCTGCTTCTAATTTTTTCTATTTTTTCAAGGTAATCAGTCAGAACGAATATTGTCGCCTACGAAAGATAAAATAATGCTGTATGTAAAAGGATAAGAAAAGACTTTGATAGTAACGTAAAAACCTCTAATAACGGTTAAAGGTCCTTACGTACAACCTAGGACTTATTAAGCCTCACGTGTATATGGTACCATTCCTGAAGCATACCACAAAGTAATCTCTATCAGGATCAAAATGAAATGTCTACCTGTTACTCTACAGTGAGTATAGGTTGAGTATAAAAAAGAATAGATAGAAAAAAGAAAATGCTAAAGCGATGACATGATGATTCATTGACACACTGGAATGAGTCGGAAGATACCAATGCAGCAATAGGCTTACTAATGGTGGCTAGTTTGTGGGGCATATTAACTGATCCCAGAAAGCGAGCAATGTAAGGCAAATACTGTCTTCTGATTGGTCGTGTAGTACCTATGTACATGAAATATCTGTAAATTATTTCTTCCACCTACCTTGCCATTTTTTACAATAACAACAACTCGTGTTTAACGTTTAATTTTATATCATGTGCTGTGTATTATAAACTTATTATTATCTTGAAATATTTTGTGTTTTACTTTTTTCTTGTCAAAATTATAATCGATTCCCAATCACAAAATTATCATTATAAAATAATGGAGGAAGGAATTCTTTGAATATATGCTTTAAATACAAATATTATAATATTATGTCGTGAATTAAACGCTCCAATTTTTAACTATATTAATATAAACATTTCATTTCCGATAAGTGCAGGGCTTTTGCGTATTTTACCTCAGAATGCTCCAAATTCAATAAAATTTCGTAAACAGGCGCAATTTGACGTCCTTAAACAAATTTCAAAATTTCTTTACCTCATTTCCATCATTTTTTTAGTATTTGAGGCCCATGTAATTTATTTTGAGGCTTACGTGTCTGAGGCTGAAACAATTTTTTCTAGAAGCTCCACGAATTTGACAGTTGTTAGTGGTGGAGTGGAAGGAGCTACACGACCAATTAAAAGGCAGTATTTGCCTTACATTACTTCGCCTTCTGGGATCAGTTAATTGCGTTTGTGGGCACGAAAGTTATCTTGAAGTACAGATGTACTCTACCGACGGGAAACATTACCAGTTACCTTGCCTGTCACTGTATGCTGTGTAAATCTGGTATTTTGACCATATACCGGGTAGTTCTCCTTTTCACGTCGGCGGAGAGTAGGCGTACTTCAGGTAAATGATCCCAAGCGACGCAATAACTTTACCTTACTCCCAATTCCTGAACCATGTCATTTCTTTAGTCTTACCTAAATCCTCCTCCCCTACCTCAGAGAGGAGTAGATACTTATTTGTATTCGATGAAGATTGGATCTAATGCCCTAACCGAGATGATAACATGATTTCTCTACAATGGTGTTACTACTTTAAGGCTTTCCTATATTTTGTATATCATAATAGTCTAAACTGGATAAACTAGAAAACTACAATATGAACTTATTTTAGATACACGTACGGATATTTGACCTTGAAATAGCCCACAGGTTGGTTAGGTTCTAATTGTAACAAAAAAAGTTAGGCGTTATTACGATTAAGTCATGTGTACCTAACCTAGATGGAGTAACAGCCTACCATATTATAGGCCTTATTACAATATATACATATATAAACCACAAACAAGAAAAAAAATTAGAATAAAAATAATACGATGGGGTACTTTAAATCCTATTTGCTTAAGAAAGACATTAATATGAAATTATCAATTATTAAAGAACAATTTTATTTTAAAAATTAATAATAAAATGCAAAATCCAGTGTAACTGTCGCTAGCCAAGACTACAATATATTTCCTCTGTTACTTTATATCAGGTGTAGTCTACGTAATATGTAGGTCTAATGTGTAATGTAGTAACCACTACCTATTTGCCTCCCAGAAAGTAATACAACGAAGTGTTATAGGCAGTAAAGGTGCTATGCACCATGTAAAACTTTAACGTACCTTACGAGTTTCGTGGCATAAATTAACGTAACCTCTCAAATATTTGGCTTCCATGACGTTCGAACTAATCAGATTTACCAATCCTTGCCAGGGTTTCCTTGGACCCTCCCAAACAGAACAGCCGTCTGAATATTCCAGGAATTTTGTCTCTCAACATTATTAGACTATAGGACAAGGTATTTTGATTCCAGTTAACACTGACCCACAATATCTCTTCCCTCGTGAAAATTATTACTGTACATGCAATAAATTAAATTTTATAACAATATGTAACACAAGCACAACTACACACGCACGCACTTGCATACGCCACACGCGCACAATATATATATGTGCGCCAAGCTGAGAAGCTAATTAATTGTTCTAGTTACTTAATAAATAAACTAACATATGTTTGAAATGTTTTGTAAGTACAGAGGTCTTTAGGTTGAAAATTTCTTGAACTATAACATGACCTGCAGCTCAGAGTTTTTTGTCATTATATCGATTAATAAAACCTGAGATTATAATATCAAATAGCGTATGCGATCTAATACCAAATAACGTTTACCCAGTTTATGAAAAGAAACAGATAATTCCTTTTTTTGCTTAATTGTTTCCTGCGTCAGAATTATTTTATATCTTAGAATTTCCCTATTTTATTGTGTTAATGCCGTTTTCTTCTTAATAAAACAAGAAAAGATCATTTGTACCTATAAAAGTTATTTAAATACCTAGCAGAGTAAACATATAACATTTAAATGTTTACGCTTTTATAGAGTCAACATTTACAGAGTTATATAAGTTCGACTTTTGTTATAAATAAATTATTAACAAACAGTAACTAGTTTCTACATTTATTAAAAAATTCTGCATGTATGCACATAGACAAGTACTACTTGCAAATAAAAGGATGTATGCATTAGTGTTTTGATTTTAAGACTGAACAATGTTAAACACATTCCGTAAATGACTTTGAACATTCTCCTCAAAGTTATCAGACTTTCGCTGCAGTTTCTTTACACACAAAATAAGAAAAAACTGCCTTTATAGCGTAATTAAATACTTCAAAATGTCAATCCTAATATCGCGTTGGCATTCAGTACGTAGTACATTTAGGGCAGGCGGGTAAAGGTTGATTGCTGCTAAATGTCAGCCTTTAGTCTAATGAAAACTGACCGAGCTACAGTAAAAAAATGAAATGTTTAGGCTGCCATAATTGTTCAAACTATTATTTTATTATCAACATAATATACAAACTTATCCATATTGGGCAAATTTTCTTCATCTTTTTGCTTAGTTAGCAAATTTCTAAATTTATGTCTCACTGATTATCTACAAAGTCTTAAAATATTTGGTACTTATTGATGCCGTATAAAAGTAAACTATTTAAAACAGATATCTTACATATTTATTCTTGTTGTTTATCCGTGGATCAGTTTCCAGGAGATCTAAATAAAAATTTAATAGATTTAATATGGACTACTTTGCTGCATTCTTCTAATTTTTCAAGTTGTATAATAAGGGAACGTTACAAATTAGAACAGTTTTAAAGTGTCACTTGAAGAAGTATATTTAGCCAGTTATATAGAAGACAAAGTCGATTTTCTTTTAACTGGCAACTCATTTAATCCACTCAAGCGCTTTTAAAATTTGAAAAATATTTCAGATAATAAAAAAATTGCATTACCATAGGAAAAAGTAAAAATTGCAAACAACACAAACGTTTAAGAACTATTTATCGTACGATCGACATTTTCGAAAAAATGCCAACGATTTTTATTTTTTTCAGAAAAAAAATACTGTTGTAGCCCTATGTTAAAATTTACAAATTCTTGGGCAGTTACTTTACACTGAGAAAAAGATAAAACGCTTTCAATTAAGTTTAAAATATTTAATATTAAAAAATTATTTAGAACTGTTGAAAACTATTGAAGATAAAAACATCTTTGAAATTTCATGAAATGTAAAATTATTTGGTTGGTGATTTGTATAACGTTCAAATACTAATAATAAATTAAATCTTTTTAATTTAAATACTCGTTTTTTTATGTAATATGTAAAAACTAAAATAAACTGTGTAACTAAACGAAAAAACAAAAATGTATTTTTAGGTGCGGGTTTATTTCAATAGTCAATCTTTCGGAAATTGAATCTATAGCAAAAAGTAAACAACAGATTTAAATAAGCACAGGCTTGCAAACGGTTAGTTACCGAGTTTTAATGGCGTTACGTCAGAAGATGTTAGATAACATTTTTGTATCTCGGCCAAGCAGTTGCTTACCGTATCTATTATTTAGGTAATCAGGAACACAAACGGTTAGTTACCGATTTTTAATGGCGTTACGTCAGAAGATGTTAGATAACATTTTTGTATCTCGGCCAAGCAGTTGCTTACCGTATCTATTATTTAGGTAATCAAGAACAGAACGCAAAACGAGAAATAAGAAGTCACGTGCAAAAAACTAGTTCTTCATTCTCTCTGCTAAGGAAACATCTTCCGAAAGATATTCCAAATTAATTGTAAAAGTTGTAGTTAATGTTTCCAATACATAAGAAAGTAGGCAACTGCGGCTGTTACATTACCATCAACAGGTAGTGCACAACAGAGGTTAAAAAAAGTGTGTAAGATAAGCGTTGTGACAGTTTCATTTAGGTTACCTCTGCCCATACGTGTGTTTCACTAACTTTTTTTTTTTTTTTTTTTTTTTTTTTTTTTTTTTTTTTCCTGGCGAAAAACCATTTGTGGTTATCATCGCCAAACTAAATCTAAACGGAACAACGAATATTTTAAATAAAACCAAATAAATTTAAATACAACAAAAATTCCAAAACAAAAAACAAAAACAATAAATAACAAAAACAACAATAAATCTATAACAATATTGAATAACAAAATTACAACAAAAAACAATATAACAGTAAATAAATAATAACAATATGTAAAACAATAATAGGTAACAATTTATCAATAAATAAATCTCAATAACAATAACAAGAACACAAAATAAATTAAATTAAAATAAATAAAAGAAACAGAGAATTATATGTATAAAAAAATATATATATTTATGTATTAAATTTAAAAAAATATTTTGAAGTGGTGCAAGAAAGCGATGACTCGGTCAATGGCCGAGGCATCGTCCCTTAGCACCACCTTCAAACTCCCTTTTAAATTAAAAAGGTCACGAATATTGCTTACATTAACACAGTCTACTAAAATATGTTTTATTGTGAAGGTATCACCGTAATATTGGCATATTGGTGGATCTTCACGCCTCATCAAATATCCATGAGTTGCAAAAGAGTGGCCAACGCGAAGGCGTGTAACCACCACTTCCTCCCTACGTTTTGAACGAATTGAAGATCTCCATGGACGGACGGTATCTTTAATTTCCCTCAGCTTATTCTGAATCACGGTATGCCACTCGTCATTCCAAGCAGCGAGCAATAAATGTTTCGCGAAACACACATAATCGGATGCCATAACTAGTTGAGTAATAGGCACCAAACTTGTAGCTTTCTTCGCCGCTTCGTCCGCTTTTGTGTTTCCAAGTATTCCGCAATGTCCAGGAACCCAACAGAAAGTTACTCCCACACCCCTCAATTGAAGCCTGTGTACAGCACACAAAATGTCCCCAACTAAAGGGTTGTTAGAGAAAACATCCTGAAGAGCCCGAAGAGCACTTTTGGAATCCGAACACAAAAGATAATGCGAAGATCGAGATTGAATGACGGTCAAAGCTTTAAAAATAGCAAATAGTTCTGCCGTGAAAACACTGCAAACTGAGGGCAATCCGTACGTGTAGGTACAACCAGATGCATAAAACGCACACCCAACGCCATTGTCCAGTTTAGATCCATCAGTGAAAATAATTTCACTGTGTTGGTGAGATTTATAAATGGATGAAAATTCCTGGTGGTAGACCACAACAGGAGTATCGTGTTTTATATAACTGGACAATGAAAAATCAAAGCGGGGCGTTTTTATTTTCCATGGAGGTAGATAGCACATTTGTCGTTCAAACATAGTTGGAAGTTGCAACTCAAGGTCATCCAATATTCTTATCGTTCGTATGCCAAATGGAGCGGTCGAACGTTGACGTGTATTGTACACTTGATTTAACGTATTATGAAAGACTATATCAAATGCCGGGTGGTTGGGTTTGCTTCGAAGAACAGAAACGTAAGATATTTGTAGCATCTGACGTCGTCTAGAAAGGGTAGGTTCCCCAGCTTCGACAAGAAGACTAGGGATTGGGCTAGTTCTAAATGCACCAGTAGCCAGTCTAAGTCCAGAGTGGTGGATGGTATCAAGAGTTTTCAGGACTGTAGGTCGTGCAGATGAGTAGACTTGACAACCATAATCTATGCGCGATCTAACGACTGCGCGATAAAACCGAAGCATACTAGTTCTGTCTGCTCCCCAATTCGTACCACTAAGGACTCTTAACATATCCAATTTCTTGCTGCATTTCACCTTCAAATCACGAACATGTGGACTCCATGAGAGTCTTTTATCAAATAAAAGACCCAAAAATCGAACACTATCCGTGGTTTGAAGCTGAGCCCCGTCAAGATAAAGGATCGGCTCCTGGTGTTGCCTACGACGACTAAATGCTACACATTGGGTCTTCGAAGCAGAGAATTTGAAACCTGTAGATTTTGACCATTCCTCTAATCTGTATATTGCTAACTGCAAAGATCTTTCCGCAGTTGCCATACTACGAGCAGGCACATATAAACAAAAGTCACCCACAAAAAGGGAACAGTGTACCGGAGATCGTATATTGCTGGTGATACTATTTATTGCAACGGCAAATAGCGTGACGCTCAGCACGCTGCCCTGCGGTACACCATTCTCCTGTGTATAGCTGTTTGAATACGTGCCTCCAAGTCGAATGCGGAAAGATCTATTAGAAAGAAAGTTAGCGATGAATGCTAGGATATTCCCTTGTATACCCCATGATTTCAGAGTGTTCAGAATTCCTCTTTTCCATGCCATATCATATGCCTTTTCAAGGTCAAAGAAAACCGCAACGAGTGTTTGACGCAAGAGAAAGGCATCTTGAATTGCGGATTCTATCAAAACCAATTGGTCAACTCATGAGCGTCCTAGTCTGAAACCACATTGTTCGTTTCTAAGAAGGTTGTTGGTTTCTAGGTACCAGACAAGACGGCGGTTGACCATCTTCTCCAGTAGTTTGCACAAGACGCTTGTAAGTGATATAGGCCGGTAACTACTGGGGTTGGTTTTGTCCTTACCTGGCTTCAAAAGAGGAATTATAGTCGATTCTAACCATGCATCGGGGAAAGAGCGCTCCTCGAATAAACGATTGTATACTCGAAGGAGGACAAGTTTTGCCGATGATGGTAGATGTTTTAGCATGGAGTACACAATGGAATCAGGACCTGGGGCAGAATCCTTCGTTGACGCAAGAGCTGACTCCAATTCCCCTATAGAGAAAGGAGTGTTTAAAGGAGAGTCCCCAGACGACCCAACAGTAAACGGTATTGCTTCTTCCTTCAGTTTATAAATCTGGAATAATCTATTATAGGCTGTAGTAGCAGAAAAGTTAGAAAATGATTTACCAAGTACATTAGCAATATCATCACGGTTTGAGATTATTCTTCCATCCGGTTGCTTCAGCGCAATGGCTGGCAACGGAGTGGAAGAACCACAAACTGATCTTAGTTTCCTCCACACTGTGGAAGACGGAGTTGTTCGTCTAATTGTGCTAATGTACTGTTCCCAAGAGTTCTTTCTACTCAGCCTAAATATCCTCCGTGCTTTCGCACGGAGTATTTTATATTCCTGAAGGTTTCCATTCGTTGGGTGTCGTTTAAATTTCCTAAGAGCTCTTCGTCGTAAACGGAGGATTTCTGTGCATTCATCGTTCCACCACGGCACAGGCGGTCGGCATGGACGCGTAGAGGTTTTCGGAATGGTCTTTTCAGCGGCATTTAAAATTGCTTTCGTAATATTTTCTATATTTTCATCAATGGGTGTCAAATAATCCATGTCAAGTGATACAAGGTAATTCGAGTATGGTTCCCAGTTGGCTTTTCGCAAAATCCAACTGGGATTTCGAGCATAACAGGGTTGGGAGTCACATAAACTGATCTTAATAGGCACATGGTCGCTACCATACAAATCGTTGAGTACCGACCATGTGCATCTAGTAGCTAATTGTGGGCTGTAAATCGATAGGTCAACAGCTGTCCATCCACCAGTAGATGCTGCTAAATGGGTAGGCGAACCGTCATTTAGCAGACATAAGTCCAGTTCCGTTCTCACACTCTCAACAAGGTCACCTCGAGAGTTCCTAGTCGGAGATCCCCAAGACGAATGGTGGGCATTAAAATCCCCTACCAATAAGAACGGAGTTGGTAACTGGCTTATTAAATTCACTAAATCACTGTGATGCAGGTTTTCTTGTGGTGGCAAGTAGACACAACACACAGTGATTTTATATGGGACAGCTGTTTGAACGGCTACTGCTTGTAAAGGAGTTATTAAGTTTAGAGAAACAGCATCGATACAGTCACGGGCTAGGATGGCTACGCCACCTCTAGCTCGATCTTCTGTAACGAAGTCCGATCTAAAAACTGAATACTCCCTTAAATGGAAATTATGCGATTCGTGGAGATGTGTCTCCTGTAGACATACAAACATTGGGTACACATCTCGCACGAGTACTTTAAGTTCTTCTATGTGACTCCTAACACCGTTGACGTTCCATTGTATCACTGACTTCCTAAGCAAAGACATTTATTAGCTTAGCAAAGGGTTTATTTGACACCCATTGGTGCTCTCTCCTTTCTTGCCTGGGACGTTTTGGGACGTCTCAGGCTTAAATTTCTCAGATTCCATATCCACCCGTTCAGGGATGGAATCTGAGGAAGTTTTGGGTTTAGGAGGGGTAGTTTTTACTTTCCCTCCTTTGTTAGCATTTTTCTTAATACCCGGTAACGTCGGAGGCAATGTGGTCTGACGTAACACTGGTTTCCGTGGTTTGGATTTTTCCAACGTCTTCTGCACAGAAGGTTTATTACCCGTTGATAATATCTTCTGCACAGAAACACAAGGCTCGCTTAGTGATTTATTTCGTGCTCCAATCCCCCCAGTGGAAGGGATTGGTACAAGAGGTAAATCACCATCCGTCGTTGCAGGTTGTACTAAACTCAAAGTAGGAGGTCCATTCGTGACTATGGACAAAAGGCGAGAAACTTGTTCAGTTAGAACTTCAATTTTTTTCGACAGCTCGGCACAGTTGTTACAGGACGATTTGGAAGCGGTCAGAGTAGCGGCATAAGTCTTACTGTCTGCCTTTGGCTGAGTAGATCTATACATTTTTTTGGCGTCTGGAAACGACAGCTTGTCTTTCGCCATGATGCCTAGGATAGCCTTCTCTTCCTTAAAAGTAGGGCAGTTGTAGGATCGCGCTGGGTGGTCACCACCACAGTTGGCGCATTTCGGAGAATTGACACATTCCTTATCATCATGGCATTCAACGCTACATATACCGCATACGTTCTGCTTCGAACAGGTAGAGCTGAAATGCCCAAATCGCTGGCACTTGAAGCAGCGCCTAGGGTTAGCCACGTATGGTCCCACTGAGAGCCTTTGGTAACCTGCATGTAAGTATTCGGGTATTTCCGGCTTTCCAAAAGTGACGATAAAAGAAGCTGTTGCTACTTTTTCTCCTTTGTCCATTTTCATTATAGGGATAACGTCCGTAACTAACTGAGAAGACAGTTCGGACTTTATTTCATCGATTGGAAGGTGCATTAAATCCCTACATGTGATGACCCCCTTTGAGTAATTCAAGGATCTGTGGGGAGCCACAGATACCATGACCTGGTCAAAGAAGGAGGTCATTTTTGATAGAGAACGGGTTTGTCTGTCGGTTGAAGTCGCAATTAAAAGTGTTCCGTTTCGAAGTTTCTTAATAGAGGCTACTGGGCCTCCAGCACACGCAGTAATAGCCTTGTTAATCAGGAAAGGAGAAACTTTGGAAAGATCTTTCCCTTCTTCGGCACTAGAAACAACTAAATACTTTGCTGATGGCAATGTCTGCGACGTTGCCACCATCAACTTTTTACTCAAATCTTGACTATCGTCAGGAGAATCCTGGCGTGTCCTTTTCAGACTAGTCATATTTGACGTGGTTTTGGAATCCATAAATATTTTTGCCAGCCATCGTGTCAAGCGTTACGGGCGAGACTATAGGAACGGGTACACCCTTGGATCACATTAAGATCATTTCCAACCCTCAGAACTCTGAGGCCTATAGCTTTTCTCCTTAGCTCGACTGGATGGGCATCAGTCGAGAACTCGTAATACTGTGCACAGGCTCCGACAACCGTGCACCGCGGACACTCCCTGACCAAGGACCGAAGCGGCTGGTAGACCAGAAACCGCGCTTACGTCTTCGGCAGAGCAAGCTCACATCAGCGTCCCAGACCAGAGTTTGTCAAGCTCTGGCCTTTTCAGCACTCCCAACGCGCAACGGTTCTGACCAGTCAAAAAATCCCTAAGAGAAGATGTAAGTGTTGAAATGTCTATAGATTGTGTTGGTGTGTGTATGTGTGTGTATATGTTTTGTGAGTGGTGTAGTGTTAGGCTAGGGTACCGCGAGGGACGCCAAATCCCTCGTAGGTGCGGCTAGTCCGCACCCCCCTGCGGGCTTCACTAACTTTTAATTCTATTCCTTCCTCTAAAACAGAAGTATGACAAAGGAAATTGTGATCGACTGAGTATTGTCTAATTAACTACCGACGTAACTATTATAAATTATTTTTGTTGTATCATGCGGAAGTAAATCTTGCCCAGGTGTAACATGAAGCGGGTGCAAAAGCCACACGGCTGAAGGAGAAATATTAAAACGAGATATTCGTCTGGTACTTGTCGGAGACAATTGCGTGGTATTAAATGTTCCTTCAAGATTCACTTGCGACAAAACCGTTGGTGACTTTTCTCTTATTATTTATAAAATCACTTACCCGCTTCCCTAACACGTCTATTTTCTGATGGATTAAATTCACTTACATGTTTCCATAACACGTATATTTTCTGATAAATTAAATTTACTTACCCGTTTGCATAACATGTCTATTCTCTTATTAGTTAAATTCATTTATCCGTTTCCCTAACACGTCTATTCTCTTATTAATTAAATTCACTTCCCTAACAGGTCTATTCTTTTATTAATTATAAATTCCCTTACCCGTTTCCCTAACACGTCTATTTTCTGATGAATTAAATTCACTTACCTGTTTCCCTAACACGTCTATTCTTTTATTAATTATAAATTCCCTTACCTGTTTCCCTAACACGTCTATTTTCTGATGAATTAAATTCACTTACCTGTTTCCCTAACACGTCTATTCTTTTATTAATTATAAATTCCCTTACCCGTTTCCCTAACACGTCTATTCTCTTATTAATTAAATTCGCTTCCCTAACAAGTCTATTCTTTTATTAATTATAAATTCACTTACCCGTTTCCCTAACACATCTATTTTCTGATGAATTAAATTCACTTACCTGTTTCCCTAACACGTCTATTCACGTTTATTTGAACGTCTCAATTTTATCAGTCAATATACTCGTAAATTAAAAATATTTCCGAATATAATTATAATTGTTAAGTTTGAAAGATCTATAATATTTAATTGTTTTGATGATTTTACACGGTTTTGGGATAATTATTTTGTGATAGCTAACGAGGAAAGAGTTTATTAATTTTAATTATAAATACTGTACAGTTAAATTAATAAACTTTCTCCTCGATAAGTAACACAAATAGTCCCGAAACATTTAAATCTATCACAACTAAATATATTTACGTAGCGGTAAACAAGAAAATGCAGCGGTTACTGTTACCAACTTATGGAAAAAACTTAAATATGAACGCTTATTGGATAATATTTTAAAGCTGTTTTCCATTTTCGTAAGTGAATTAGTTTACGACTTTTATTAGGCCTATGCTCTTTCAGATTTAAAATTAGTTTTTAAATACGCTAATTAGAATAAATGTAACTCAATATTACAAATTATTAAATTAAAAACAATCAACTATATTATAGATATATGTTTATTAATAAGAAAATGAAATTACAGTAAAAATATCAATATTTTAAAAAGTCATTGTAAATACTATTAAATTGTTCGTTTCACAAACGAATAGGTCTTATCATTAGATAATCATTTAGTTAATATAATTACTTTTGTTAAGTTAGATTGATATTTCTAAAAAGTGTTTCTTAAATTGGATAACAATTTATATTCTACTTTTCTCAGAAATAAATTCTCTACACAATTTTTTTAGCAAATTTAATTTATGTTTATATAACTTACTAGAGTTATTTGTCACAAAATCTAAAGATGTGAATTACATCTTCTATGTTTTGATGTTTTTACGTCAGCTTAAAACTATCAGTTACAGTTCGGAGGGTAGCACTATTTAAGTTTTCAGGCTAAAAAACATAAGAAAACATAAACATTACACCTACATTTCGCGCAGACATTAGGGTGAAACCTTCCCCTATTAGTTGCCCGTACAGTTCAGATAACTCCCTAAATATTTAAATATATGATGATTATTTTTGATATTTTTCTATTTTAAAGTAACAGTGGGATGTAATAAAAAATTTCAGTAAACTCATAAAAAGTAAAAACTATCAATGACTTGTTTAAGGACTCGTTACAAAACTTGAACGGCTATTTTACTTGCTGAAATTAAACGTATAGGATAAATTACTTGATGATGCTTGCAGGTACATTCCATAAATCGATATTATTTTAATATAAACCAATTAAAATAATTACCTCTCAAATAACAAAACTACCCAAACTAGTTATAAAATAATGTGAGAAGTTTCTTTTCTTTTTGTTTACCGAATTTTGTTTACCTGTTAAATTAGTACTTATTTTGTCAGTTATTTTTACAATAATAATGCTTTAGAGAAGAAACAGTTATTTAGTTTACAATTGTAAAATTTTCTGATATTTTAAGGCGTAAATATTTTGTTTAAATAGGACGTAAACATTTAATGAGACGAACAACTCAAATCACAATATAGCAAGACTGAATGCTTACAAATAGCTGAAACGTGTTCATTTTATTTTCCCCAAGATTGATGAATGAAGCAAATCACAATATCACAATACAGCAAGACTGATTGCTTACAAATAGCAGAAACGTTTTCATTTTATTTTCCCCAAGAATGATGAATGTAGCAAATCACAATATAGCAAGACTGATTGCTTACAAATAGCAGAAACGTTTTCATTTTATTTTCCCCAATATTGATGAATGTAGCAAATCACAATATAGCAAGACTGATTGCTTACAAATAGCAGAAACGTTTTCATTTTATTTTCCCCAATATTGATGAATGTAGCAAATCACAATATAGCAAGACTGATTGCTTACAAATAGCAGAAACGTGTTCATTTTATTTTCCCCAAGAATGATGACTATAGCAAATCACAATATAGCAAGACTGAATGCTTACAAATAGCAGAAACGTTTTCATTTTATTTTCCCCAATATTGATGAATGTAGCAAATCACAATATAGCAAGACTGATTGCTTACAAATAGCAGAGACGTTTTCATTTTATTTTCCCCAAGAATGATGAATGTAGCAAATCACAATATAGCAAGACTGATTGCTTACAAATAGCAGAAACGTGTTCATTTTATTTTCCCCAAGATTGATGAATCTCGTCTACAGTTCGTACTAATATATACATATACAAAGCGAAATAAATAACAGCAGTAAAGTAGCTCGTACCACGCCAGAATAAATAGTTGCGCTCTCATCATATTTAACTACAACACGTTACGTATTCAATATACAATAACATTTAATGTAACATGGCAAGTGTTTTTCAAAGCGTCTGTTAGTAAAGTGGTTCAATATATATAGAGGCTAAAAATAACGGGAGCCTGTTCTCATGTAAATGTTAAGCTATACAATTTGGCGCTTCATTGGAACCATCTGTTATTTATTTGCTTTCTGGAGTGCTTTTGTAAATTTAATTGTGTTGCGTTTAGGAGCCTCTATTTGGGTCATAATACTGCTCCCATTCTGATACCCTATTATATAGTAATAATGATAAACATGGTTTTCCGAAATGAGACGTAAAAATTTACTTACTCAAACTTACAAACTTCTTATGAATAACATTCGAACTCATTAAGTGTTTTCAAATGTTATCTTAAATGTATTTAAAATTATATTTACAAATTTTTAGCTATTAAATAGTAATAAAAAACTATTGATAAAAGGGGTATATATATATCACACGCTCGAAACTGCGTCGACTTAATATTAGGGATATAATAATAAATACAAAAAAGTGTTATTAATTAATCAGAAGTTCAAAACGAATTTAAAATATAATTTGAAAACATAAAACAAATGAAAAAAGTGTTTAAATTATAAAGTTATAGATGAAGATAATGATTAAGAAATGACATTTATAATTTTCTCGCAAGTGAAACTCACTTTGGGAACTTAGCCAGAAACGTATTTTTAACTTCATCGAGATTTATTACGTTTATGAAAATGTTAAATATTGTGACTTACAAAATATTGATTTCAGAATTAGATTTTCTATTTTTTTTAAATTGTGAATATGTGTGTGTGTGTGTGTGTGTGTGTGTGTGTGTGTGTGTGTGTGTGTGTGTGTGTGTGTGTGTGTGTGTGTGTGTGTGTGTGTGTGTGTGTGTGTGTGTGTGTGTGTGGTTTGGCGCGTTCTCCCGTGTGTATGCACGCTCGCACCCGTATGTTTGTGCACGCCCGTGTGTATGTGTGTGTGTGCTCACCCGTGCGTGCGGTCCTGTTTGTGTGTGTCAAAACATCTTTAGATTATGTTACGAATCAAACTTGCCACGCACCTTTGGTAGGCAAAAATAAAGTTACCTAACAATCATTGGTTAATACATTGGGGACCATATTTTTGCCAGAACGTGGAGGAACAAAAAATTGCAACAAATATCCTTCGTCATAAAAATTACATAATTAGAATATTGTATTTGTCATTTACAAGTTTCCATGGCCTAAATCTAATTTTTTTTAGACTTTCGATAATTATTTGTCAGAGATTTTAGGAAAGTCTTTTTCAAGGGATGTGCGTTTCCATAGTCTACATAAACATAATCCATCACTTCTTTACACTCTTAAATGTGGTATTTTATCATTATTATTGTTTCATCAATTTTTCTCCATATTCTTTTATTCTTCCCAATACAATTATTCTAATCTCTCCAAATTCGTTTTTATCAGTTTCACGAGCTCCGGATGGGGTCTGATATTCTAAATGAGCTCCATTCATGAGTAGGCTATTTCTTTACTTCATCCCTATTTCATACGAATATGTTTTCACTTAATAAAGCAAATCATTTGATATGTTTACCAAAGCGATACCAATTGAAGATTTTATAAACATAAAACAACAATTGATCGTAGTTCTTTGTATTTGAAAAGTAATCTATTAATAATAATTTATTTACAATATTTAAGTTGTTTGCGTGCAGCAAGCTTTGGATATCGACTAAGTGTTGAAAGGCGAGTGCCCTTATAGCTAATACAATGTTTTTTTCAACACGAACGTCAATACAATGTTGGCGAAATTAAGCAGGTAGTAATAATAATGAGTGAAAATTTCTCAAAACTGAAATTGTTTAAATTGTTCTCATTACGTTATTCGTTTTAAAAATCAACAGTAAGCTACAATCAAATCTTTATAAAACAACTTAATTTGGGAAGAAGAAAGCAAAGTTCCATAAAGTGAGTTATTGTAGCATATTATGATATGATAAATAGATATGATAAATATGATCAATTTTAAAGTTTAAAAATTTTAAATGTAACAAAATGTAATCAGATTACAATACGTTTTGTATTGCATAACCTTTATGCCTTTTTTTTAATGCATTGTGATATATAAAATACATTTAAGGAAATATAAGTATCTGTGACTTACGTAAGACAATATTACGTTTTATCTGTGTGGCAATACTCAGATAATTTTAATTTTATTTCTTAACTTTTTTACATTAACTTATTCCATTATGGAATACATCAATATTCCACATGGATCGATTATATTTTTTGCTAGTGATATAAAGTTTCCATTCTTGTTTGTAAGAACAACTGACCCTCAAATCTGTTTGTAAAATAAAATTTACAAATAAAACCCAAACTGAAATTTATTTCTATGTACAGAGATTTAGTTATTTCATTTAATCCGATTATATTATCTAAAGACCACATATGGTTGGGGGGAGGTAATTCCTCACAACTATATTCAAAGCAAGCACAGAGCTTGAATGGATGAAAAGCCCTTTCAGATAAACAAAGACCGCGAAATATTTTATATATTTTATCCAGTTCTTATTGTCGACTCTTTTAAGACTTTATTTTCAAACAAATCCAAATTATATTCTACTTTTAAAGTGCAGTAGCATATTCGCGGAATAAAGAATAACTGTACAATAATTATCGCGATTGTTTTTGCTGGTATTCACATAATGTTTAAAATAAAATCGCTAAGGTCAGACATTTTTGTTGGCTGAAATTATATCGCGACAAATTATCCAGCAATACGAGTATATCATCTGTCAACGCGACTTGTCGCCCCATTTCGGGCAGTACTTTTGCTATTGTTGCCGAACATTACTACAGTTTGTTAACACGGATTGCACAGGTTAGGCAAATATTACCGAAACCGAGCCGCTGAATGTGCGTGCCTACTTTTCATCCACATTACTAAAAATTAGAGAATAAGGAAGAAATTGTAGACGCGTCATTAGTTAAGTAAGCAAGGATATTATGAAAACTTAAACCAGTATATTTATTTACCTATCCCAACATTTCACCAGTACATATCTACATGGTTTTAAATTTTGCATCAGTCAATTGGCGTAATAACAATATTAACAATGTGTAGGTAACGTGTGAGCCTATATATTATAAGAAGAATAAGTGTCACTTAAAAAAAAATAAAGTCTATGTGTTTGTTTGAGTAATTCGTTTCTACTATTTTATAAGATAAACTCATAAATACGTTTTCATTCTTCGATATCTGGCTAATAGTGGTGCATGCAAAAGTTGTAAATGGCTTTTCTCTCTAGTATACTTCTGTTTCTTATTTATTACTAGCAGAGTATCCGTCCTTCCTAAGGGGTTGATGAATATTTGTATTGATTTAATTTGTATTTAATTTAATTTACTGAAATTAAATCCCAATAAATATATTAAACTATAGTTTATAAACCTACCGTTAGGGAGTTTCCAAGGCCAGTGAGAAGGTGCCCTGACGGAATTTCTAAACTAAAAATGCCTACGTGAAAACCAGAGACCCTAAAATTGTCTATGTAAAATTTCAATTCAAGGGGTAAAGTAATTTTTACGGCATTGAGTAACACACACACACACACACACGGACCATTAGATTTTTCTATATTAGTATATATTGGCAAATGGTATGTTGCTAGGCAATCCCAAGAACGAAAGAAAGAGAGCTGTACAATTATTTGATACAAGTATGACCCGGGGCTATGTGAAATATTCATAGATTTATAGTTCAAAAACCTCCAAGTAACCTCTAAGTAAAGATGAAACAAGTGTTACAGCTACCTACTATACTATATCTTACTTTGAAATCTGACGTTTAATACTTTTTTCTCTGTTCCAAAAAGGTTCACATCGTCTAAAACAGTGTTCCCTTTAAAAATATGGGCATTTCCTAGACATTTTCCATTGTACGATCACCAAGAATAGTTATGGGGAAGATATTCTGAAGCTTGATATTAAAATTATTAATATGTGGCGAGTTGTGTATTTATCTGTCTTTCATCGATCCTTAAATCGGTGTTCATAGAAATGAATACTAGCTGCCCCACACTTTGTTGTGAACAGATGGGTGACAGATGCTTTAGGTAGGTGATAGTAAAGAGTTCACAAACCTGTTTATATATTATTTGAAAAATTATCTAGTCTAATAATGTAGATGTAATATAAGCCCGAGTTTTTAAAGCGGTTAGCTCTCAATATGTCTTGAGAGAAAATATTTGGTTCTGGCACTCGCGGTACTGCCGACAAAAGTGAAAATTTTTACAGGAACATCTGCCAAACTTGATAAAAACATTTATTCTTGTGCTTTAAAAATTACCTAAGCATTTTTTATAGTATAAGAAACAATAATACAGAATTTGTTTTACATTTAACACCAAATTTGAATTACAAATAATAAATTAGAGATTAAAGTTTTGCAAAATGTTAAATGAAACTGTCCCAAAATATGAATTCCTACATTTTTCATTATATATATATATATATATATATATATATATATATATATAAGACGTTAATATAAGACGGTATATATATATATATATATATATATATATATATATATATATATATATATCTTTACTTAAAGAATACACAGCCTATATAATAGACTAATATTTATTTTAATTAATAATAAAATAATGTAGGTAACCAAAAACATTTATTAGAATATTTACTACATACAAATTTTATTAACAAATTCATTTGAAATCATTTATTTAAAAGAATCCGATGCGCCTGAGAATGTTTTCATTTAAAAAATTGGATTAAAAATACACAACTTATTATTATCATCATATTGAATTATTTGTATTGAGATTTATCAAAATATAGAAAAATAGGCCTAATAACATTTTTCTTTAACAATGTTCAATAAATAATGTAACCAGGTTTAAAACAGCTATTCTATTAAAATAGAAGTTTTCATTTAAAAAATTATTATTGATGTTAGGTAGATTTACTTTAAATTGCTAATTCATATTGAATTAATTAAAATATTTTCGATTTTAGCGAAAGAAATTAGTCATCAGATTCTGTACCCAATTTTAAAATGATACAAATTTTATTTATTTCCCTGAGCGAGAGTTTTCAGTATTTTTTTTTGTATCCCTGATGACTTTTTGCGTCACCTGGTATAATTTTTCTCCTATCGAACACGTAGGAACGTAAAATAAATACCTGATATTTTACATAGACATTCTTAAGGTCCCTGGTTTTCATTATGGCATATTTTTATTTAGTAAATCAAATTAAACCCAAACACAAATACAAATTAAATCAATACAAATATTCTTTGACCCCGTGCAAAGGAATTACTGCTAATATTCAATAAATAATGTAACATGACCTAGGTTAAAAACAGCTGTTCTTTAAAAATAGAACGTTTCATTTAAAAAACTATTGTTGGCGCTACGTAGATTTATTTTAAATTGTAAATTCATGTCGAATTAATTAAAATATTTTAAAACCTTTTAACATGAATTGACTCATTTCTCTGCTGTCTGTAATGACCGGCGTTACTGCAAGATCAAGAAATTTGAATCACCGAAAAGAATTTCATAGTTTTTCAAGAAACCACTTGGTACTTAACAGAAACCAGATTTACAGCTTGAACTTTTCGATTTATGCTAATACGTTCAACAGACCAGAAATAAGAAAGGCTTATATCAAACCTGCTATCAATTTAAAAACACCCAAACTTGAGAAATTTGGAAGTAAAAATCATTTTAGTGTGAAAGAGTACTTACATACGTTAAAGTGCTTCATTATTACAAAAGTCGACTTTTAGATTATTCGCTTCATTTTTGTTTAGAAATGACAGAATTGGACGTGGATTTCCGTTTTTGGATAAATTCGGCTGATCGTTAACAGACGATCCACTAAATTGTCTTTTTAGGATTTATTTGTATAACATAATTAATGACACTTTGCTTAATAATGTATTGATTTTTGTAGTTTTTAAAACTAACTCATAATCTGACATTGTTGCTAGCTTTTCTTCAAAATTAAATCGTTATCGATAAACTGTTTTTTTTTTTTTAATTTTACACTTTTGCTATTACTTGCGACCAGACTTTTTGTTAACTAAAGGTTGTTAAATTGTTAAGTTATATTTAGAGGAAACGTTTTCGTCTTACGACTTCTTCAGCATCTTATTTTTGCCGCTAGGAATGCTGCAGTTGTGCTTCCTCGGTACCAATTTTTGGTATGAGGAAGCACATCTGCAGCATTTCTAGTGGCAAAAATACGAGGCTGAAGAAGTCGTAAGATGAAAATATCTCCTCCAAGTGTAAGTTAACAATTTAACAACCTTTAATTGACAAAACGTCTGGTCGCAAGTAATAGCAAAAGTGTAAAAGTAATTAACAACCAGCTCGTCATAAACAGCAACAAGATTTCGATATTTTGTTTACTATTGAATTCTCCCTTTTATGCAATCGTGAACGTGTGTGTAGGCAGTTAACCTTTGTTTAAATTAAACTATGCCTGTTGTTTCATGTTGTCACTTCCGTTCTTATTGCAGAATTTTACGAAAATTTGCAAGTTATTGAGAACGACCGCAATCATGCCTAAAGTTTCTACCGTAGCTTTTCTGTAAGTTGTGGAAGCCCTTCTGTTGATAATAGTCTGGTGCACATTTCGTAAATGCATAGCCAAACAATCCCAACAAAAGACAGGACAAAAGCAGCGTACATTTGTAACGTAATATCAGTGTTCCCTGCTCCAACCGTGCTCTACTGGTTTCCGATACTTGATACTTGCGGGGAGTGCCGGACGTTGACTGGAGGTGAAATAAAACCAAAACTGAAGTATTTTTAATCCTACTAACTCGCGTATTGTCATGTTAACTCTAGTCAAACTTTACAAAGTTCTGATTGTTGGCGGTTACACCATCGCTTCGACAAGAGTCTACGAACTTTAGAAAAACCTTTACTTAATTCAGAAACTTTTCATGTTTTAAATTAAAGTTTACTTAAAATTTTCATTTGGTAAATCATATCGTAAAAACAAGTTTTAAAATCATATTTAAATACAATCGTTTCAGAATTGAATATTTTCGATAAAGTATGTAAGAGGATTAAATAGATGTCTGGCTTTAAATTTCACTCAGAGAGACCAATATAAATGGAGTGGAATAAGTACACCCGTCACCTACCACTCTGTGACTTACGATGGAAACTGATGTGCTTAAGTAAAATGTTTCAGTCCACATAGCCCCACCAGTCAAGTAAGGGTATTATATATATGTATATAATATATATATATATATATTGTTATATAATATATATATGTATATAATATATATATATATATTGTTATATAATATATATATATATATATATATATATATATATATATATATATATATATATATATGTATATATATATATATAACAAAATACAAATATTTTTTTTAATAATAATATCTTAGAATATAAACTTGTACAACAATAACATCAGATTCCTTTTAATCAGTATAACATACTGACAGCAGCATAAAACTGTATAACATACTGACGGTAGTATAAAAATGTATAACATACTGACGGCAGCATAGAACTCTATAACATACTGACGGTAGTATAAAAATGTATAACATACTGACGGCAGCATAGAACTCTATAACATACTGACGGTAGTATAAAAATATATAACATACTGACGGCAGCATAGAACTGTATAACATACTGACGGTAGTATAAAAATGTATAACATACTGACGGCAGCATAGAACTCTATAACATACTGACGGTAGTATAAAAATGTATAACATACTGACGGCAGCATAGAACTCTATAACATACTGACGGTAGTATAAAAATGTATAACATACTGACGGCAGCATAGAACTCTATAACATACTGACGGTAGTATAAAAATATATAACATACTGACGGCAGCATAGAACTGTATAACATACTGACGGTAGTATAAAAATGTATAACATACTGACGGCAGCATAGAACTCTATAACATACTGACGGTAGTATAAAAATGTATAACATACTGACGGCAGCATAGAACTCTATAACATACTGACGGTAGTATAAAAATGTATAACATACTGACGGCAGCATAGAACTCTATAACATACTGACGGTAGTATAAAAATATATAACATACTGACGGCAGCATAGAACTGTATAACATACTGACGGTAGTATAAAAATGTATAACATACTGACGGCAGCATAGAACTCTATAACATACTGACGGTAGTATAAAAATGTATAACATACTGACGGCAGCATAGAACTGTATAACATACTGACGGTAGTATAAAAATGTATAACATACTGACGGCAGCATAGAACTGTATAACATACTGACGGTAGTATAAAAATGTATAACATACTGACGGCAGCATAGAACTGTATAACATACTGACGGTAGTATAAAAATATATAGCATACTGACGGCAGCATAGAACTGTATAACATACTGACGGCAGCATAGAACTGTTTAACATACTGACGGCCGCATAAAAATGTATAACATACTGACGGCAGCATAGAACTGTATAACATACTGACGGTAGTATAAAAATATATAGTATACTGTCGGCAGTATATAAATTTATGCAGTACAATATAGAACTGTATAACATACTGGCGGCAGCATAACACTGTATAACGTACTAACGGCAGCATATAACTGTATAGCATACTGATGGCAACATAAAACTGTATAACATACTGACGCCGGTATAAAAATGTATAGCATACTGACGGCAGCATGAAACTGTATAACATACTGATGACAGAATGAAACTGTATAACATACTGACGGCAGCATAAAAATAAATTTTATATAAACAACTTTGTTTCAAATTAAACCCCCGAAGGGAAAGCGTTTGTTCTTTGTTTCTTGTTTAATTCGGTCCTCTAGTCACAATCGGAAACAATAAATGTATTATAGGCCTAATTGAAAAATTAACAAACTTATTTATTTTTTAATCTTCTAACCCAACTCTATTAAAATAGCTTTAAATTAGAGATTAGATATTGAGGCAACTTAAATATTTACATATAGGTAACGAGTAGTATTTATTCATTTTTGTAATTTATTGCATTTATGTAACCTAATTGAGCCTTAAATGCAATAGACAATATGTAGCACAGATGTTAGTAAAGGACGCATGTATTGTTAAGCTTAGTATCATAAGATATGCAGGTGTCCATAAGTCGTAGACGAAGTTAAATCAGCATCTCTGTAGACAAAGCCTTGGAGATGCCTTGGACAGGCAGTGTTTGTATAAACGCCTGCAAGGACTGGTCACCTCTGTGAATAAGAGTTGTTCCAGATATTCCTTTGTAATTAGTTTATTTCTAACTATATTAATAAAGTTATATTTTTAGTCAGAATTAAATTGAGTTTTTTAAAAACCAATCTGTCGACGTAATAACGTAACAATTGTAGGGAACGACGTAACTTGCATTTATTGCTGAATATATATGTTTCTCTTCTACAATATTTTCTTTCACTCTTTTCAACCTGTTATTTGTAATGGACAACAATGTGACTATCATTTTCCTTTCGTTAAAAATCGAAATAATTAAGCTGTTTGCTAGTAACAAAACTGTTCTTGATTAAAGACGTTTTTAAGTGAAAATCTATTGCATAAAAAATTTGGTTAAATCTCTTCTGCTGACCCGGTTAACAAACTGGCGTAAATAATTTTACCAAATCAATAAAAATCTCTGTAAACGTCTCTCCACATTTGTTTCACGTGTTTTTATCACTTGTGTTCACAAATTGCTTTCATTTTCGTCCTAATCTTTTAATAGTCAGATAAAAGATTACAAGAAATCGCAAAAATTCTTTTCGAAATTTTAAGAACGACGGTGAATTAAAAGGAGTAAACTAACTACCAGTTTATAATATACACTGATTGTTCACGTGATACGTGAAAATGGATTGCGTTGGGATACGATGGTGCCGTTATTATTATACTTGCTGTTATCCCTACTCAAAACGTAAATGTACAATTTACTTAATAGTAACTATGTTACTAAATTCTTTAACCAACATTTTAATTTTTCTAGATTTAATTGCCAAAACGTTTTCTGACGATTAAGACGTTTTCTGTAATTACGTTTAGAAAAATAATAATAAAGTCTAGAAAAGTAAAGAGACCTAATATTGTTTTAATAAAGTATTAAATTGGTTATAATTTAAAAACTAACGCTATAATGTTTTATATAACGCACAATCAATTCAAATTCATTACGCCATGTACTCTAATATGCTTTCCAAGTTTAACCCTTAAACTTGATGAACAAACTTGGAACGAGACTTTGTATTAACCTCCTATGTTTGATTCAAACATGTGAAGCTATCTTATATTCTGTATGCAGGATTATGATTATCACACAATTTTTTTTACGTAGGACTATATTATTTTGAGAATCTAAAATAATTTTATTAAACATAATTTCGTATTGTTTTATGTTTTAAAAAAAAAATTGAAAGGAATTTAGTTTTGTAACTGAATCTGGTAGTTTACGAGAAAGTTTTGTGAAAGAAATAACTAAGTTTTATTAGAAATATTTTTTTAACAATTTTTGAAACTTTTTTATGTTAATGACACATTACAATGCGTGTTTTTACATAAATTTGTTAGTGATCTATCATTAACCTTAAAATTTGAACAGTTATTACCAGACAATAAATAAAAATTTTAATTTTTGAAACCTCAACTATTTTAAGATTATTTTGTTAAAAGATAGAATATGCAAACATTACAAGCTTGTAATTAATTTAACTGCTCGAGTATAGTAAACAGAGAGTAAAGAAAACTTACTTTTTCTTAAAATAAGAAAAACCATTTCTGGTGGAAAAGTTTCAATAAACAAGGGCCTGGACTGCCACTGTCAAACCCTAACGAACAATTAAATGAATCATCATCTCACAGATTTCCGTCCTAACCACAGATATCTAACCATGGTCCTGATCATGTCCAGTAAATGATCCAGACCATGAGTTAAAACAAAAATTTTAAACCTGTAACAAACCTATCACTTGAATCTAACAAAAGCTAGTCCTTCTTAAAAATACTCCTTAATATTGCTTAAATTAGTCTTAAAAAATCTAATATTACCAAAAATAATTTTAAAACAAGAAACATTACAATAAAATTCAAAATAACTAAAACCATTGCAAAATATTGAACGTCATTAGGAGGTTATTTAAACAAATTATTACAAATTTAATTTTTAAAATTTGTTCAAATTTTAACATTTTAAAAACTTGTGAATTTAATTTACTGTTTCAAGACTTTAGTCGTAAATTTAAACCAAAAGATTTTTTTCTGCAAATAATGTTTACCTCTAGAGACATCATACTCGTACAATAGAATACCTACTTTATCTTTGTTTCCCTCCCCGTTCGAGATATAAATTCCTTTTATTCAGTCGACAAGCAATGAAAGATATAACGTTAGACAGGTCTCCAGAGGGAAATGCTGAAATTTCCACCGAGTCAGTTTATTAAACTCGTGAATCAAACATTACTTTCCTCAAGTATTAAAACAATGCATTTTATGGAATTCAGAAAGCACTACGTGTTTCACAAATCACTAATAAATTGGTCCAATTACTATTGTGCAAAGTAGTTTAGCAACTAAGTAAAATTATATCTAACTGACGAAATAATCAAACAAAAATAAACAAGAGCTGTGTTTTAAATTATTACAGGGTTTAAGACCTGTGGTCCGCGGATGGCTCTACAGAGCACACAGGGATTTTAAAGTCATGTGTTACACAAAACATTTTTATTGTGGCAAAAGCGAAAGTCTTTCTGACTTCTGTGCTCTATCCTCACGTAACACTCGGAATACAAAAGTGTTTATGACAACATTTCTATGAAGGTGGATTCTCGCCTCTATTCTTCATTAAAAACAAAGAAATCGGCTAAAACAATGCAAGACCTAAGCATGTGCCTACGTACTAGAATTATCTGACAAACAAACAAATATCTGGACAAAGTTACACTAAGAAACACAATGAAGTAAGTGTTTCTGAAGCAATTTTTTAACATGGATTTGTTATTGAGACTTCTTTAAAATGTTGTTGGCTATATGTTATTAAAAATAAATATTAAAATATTTCTAAATAGGTTTTACTTTAACAATTTATTGTAATAATGAAAAATTGTATTATAAAAATTATTTTATTTGTTTTTTCCCACTTCTACTTCTTATTATAGTAATTGCCCATTAATGGTAATCCCAAGGACCTGTTTGCATGATTGTGATTGGATTGATCATTAAAACAATTATACGTGGTTATGTAGTCTATGCATGATTATATATACAGCATTATACATGAATCGATCAAGTCTAAGAATATAGAACATGTATGTGATATTTCATTTGGGGATATAAACAACTCGGTTTCACTGAATTTTGAAGTACATTATGCTTTTATATCTTCCGAAAATACAATTTAGCAGTAGTGACATGGCCTTTATTCATTTTTTTATAATTGCCTCGAGTGTAACTAATACATTGTATTTAGATATGTATGAGTACAGCTGTTTTCAGATGTAACCCATATAATCTACTACCCATACTATGATCGGAATAGAATGTTGCATCTCAATGTATTAGAGTATTACTTTAAAAAGGTTTATTACAAAAGTTTGACATTTCTACTTCAAGATTAAAACAAAACTAGTACTAAATATTATGAAACATATACATATCACTATAAACATTGCATACACACATAGTGAGAATTGGAAAACCTCAATCTCAATACGATAAAATCTATCTAAATATGGTTAATATAAAATACTTGAATGAAAGTTTTGATACTTCATGTAATGTAAAACGAGGTGTTTCGACCGGTGAAAACGGGTTGTTGACCTGATAAGGCAGTGGGCCTAAATTTGGCTGCATTAAATACTTCAAAAGGCGTAACTATGAATAAATCTTTTTATACAATTCAAATTATATCGCAATAAATAAATAATGAATAATAAATAAAAATCAACAATGTTAACCTAAATAATTGTACCTTCAAAACGATAAATCAAAGCTAATAAATGTCTGTTCTCATATAGATTGTCTGTGAAAATGAAATTATTTCGATGGGTTAAAGAATTATTGAATTTAAGTAAAGAAGATTTAGATAACTGGCTTGGCAACAATTCTATAGCCTTTGTACAGGTAAGAATTGTAGGAAAATCGTCAAAATTGTTGCATAGTTTCATTCGTATTCGTATTAACTTCATTCGAGATGAAATTACTATAGGACAGATTAGTTTTGATAAAATTATCCAGAACCTAGGCTCTACAGGAACTCCAGAAAAAGGAATTAAAAATAAAAAATAGAATTCAAACAACTGGATGAAGGAACAGAAGGTCTACAAATCTGGAATGAACTAGTCACCGGTATTATGAAGCAAATGGGAAACATCGTGCATTGGTCAAAAAATACGAAGAGGAAGATGGGAGCCATTAGGAAAATAAAGTAATCAATGATTGAATAACTTTCATTCAGGTTTTCTACGGATGGACATCGCATCCCTTCTGTATACAGTGAACCGAGAAATTTTCCGGTTAAATGGTCTTTTTCCAGTTAAACCATTGGACCGGTTAAATGGTCCTCTCTAAATCGCTCTTGATGAAAGGTTCACTGAGGTGAATTTTATAAACTAGTTTTAATTATATTTAAAATTAATATCGAGTCCGACGGTATATCCAGCAGCAAGTTATATACGGAAGCCAAGTTGCTAACATGGTAGAGTGCAAGGAATAGGTTTAGACTTTAGGATAGAACTATTTCTTTGCATGCGAAGGTTACAGGTAGGTGCTGGGTAGCTTGCTTTGTGGTTTCATACACAGTAATACATACCCCTGCATACATACATGTATACCCCTAGATGCATAGATACATACATACATACACAAACACACACGCAAGCGCGTGTACTCATACAAACACAAACACACACACACACACACACACACACACACACACACTCACACTCACTCACTCATTCAATCACTCACTCCCCGCTGTTGCTTGGCTTCCTTTAACATTTACACATTTAGCAATAAATTAATATTTAGAACATAGTATTGGAGGTTTTATTTTTAGTTGTATTTTCAACTACTTTCCATCCATTTATTTTACAAAAAACAATTTTTTTTATTCCCACCTGCATTTCACACCTACTTTAATAATAACTATAAAAAATTATAAAAATAATGAATAGTAATAAATTATAAACAAGAGTTTAGTACAGTTTAAAACTAGAAATGGTTATTTATTTCACAATAAAAACATATAGGGCCTACTCCAAATCAATAGTTTGTATATGTTTATCCTGAACAAAACTATATTAATATTTAAGCCAGAGTCACTAACTGTCTAATTCTTAGTTACTTCTGCAATTAAATCGACGTCATCAAAATCGAATACTTTATAACTCTACTTAAACCAAACTTTTTTTGTAATCTAAGTTATTCATAGTTTTCTTAGTTTACTGCTTAGGCAACATTTCTAACCACATACGGTGATTAGCGACAATCGGTTTGCGCACGCGCCAACAATAATGTTATTTAATCTAACGTAAAGAACTTCGCCTTATCTCCATTTTTCACGTAAGCATTACTCAATTCTTAAAAATTGCGCGGCAACAAGAGTGTTCAGTATCCACTCGTCTCACTTGTCAACACACCGCTTCGCGCTTATTACAAGCATATTGGCGGTGGTTTTCTTATACCACTATATTGCTTATATATCGATATTTTCATTACAGATGGGTACATAAGAACTTAGTTTGTTTAAATAAAATGTTTACCACATTTTCAATCAGAAAAACTACTTATACTTGTTTTTAAAATTTTGTAAATAAAAAATTGACATGTTTACTCTGTTCATTTTAAAAACTTACAAAGAAATTTTTTCAGTATCAGCATATAAAATTATTTAAACAATTTTACAGAAAATTATATTATAAATATATAATAAACCAGTTACAATATAAAACACAATATTTATATTCTGGTTCATAAAAATATTTAAATTATAGGTCTAAATTTATATAGATTGATTTTTTGTTCAGAAGCAGAAAGGACCCTTTCTTCGATAGTTTCTTCTAAAACTGACAGATTATACTGTTTTTTTAAAGCTCATATACGTTTAGAGCGTGTTATCTACTTCTCGCAAGCTCAGTCTTTCAACCTGATACAGTAGCCTGGCTGAAAGTTATCACCTAACTAGTGTTACCTAATAATACCTAATGGCCTAACTAGTGTAGGGAAAGGATATAAAAAGAAAATTATCTGTGTAACCCATGATATCATGTAACCCAGATAGCTCCGCTATTTGTTTTCGCTAATCTCTGCTTTAGTGATATTATAAAAATACAACTTTAGACGTCCTGACAACAATCAGCAGGAGGCGTAAAGACTTGCTAACATGTTAAGAGAGTACTTTCTGATCACCGATGGTGGTACGGCACTTCTTACTCAGATCTCAGTGACCTTTTCTGAATGACCAAATTAGTCATGGCATTACATTTTGGTATAGTTCAAATATAACAAATTTACGAGTGAAACAAACACGCAAATTTGATTCCTTTTATCTGGTTACTTGGCGTTTTGCACTCAAACAAGGTAATAAGTTAAGAGAATAAGTCCAAGATATTAAATTCCTCTGTTAGTTTTATGCAGAGTAGGCAAGCCACCGTGCGGGTAAAAGTCTATTTAGCACGCACCTGGATTGAAATACAGAAAGCAGGAATATGACGCCTTACTCTTCGTTCCCGAGTGTTTGTCTGGTCCCAGCAGCCTCGGGTTTTAATGGGTCGATAACCATTCTAGGCTTCCTGTCTATTATCTAATGGTAACAAATGATCGTGGCACAGATACTTCACATTTTACTACTATGTCTGCCCCCTGTTATAACGAGTTTTTGAGTCAGCTTAGTTGGTTTCATACTAATTTTTAGATAACTCGTCACCAAACTGGACTGAAGTTTAATTAGCAATTGAAGACGATTACTGAGATGATACGAAATCATACAAAATAATTCCCGGATTTTCTTAAAAGGGGAAGAGGAGGAAGTGTGAGCGAAAAGTCTTTTAACTGTATTGCATAGTTATCCTAGAAATAACAAATATTGCATAGTGGATAGAAATATCCTTGAATTTATTATCCTTAAGATAATGTATTCCGTATTTTAAAGTGAAAAATTAAATTATAAATAAATAAAATCTCTTAAATCACAAAAAAACGTTTTATTTACTCCTGATTTAAATTTCGATTGCAAAACAATCATCTTCCGATGAAATTACTACTGAAGTAATCTGGTAGTAATTTTTTCTGAAGATGATTGCTATGCAATCGAAATGTTCATCAGGGTATTAAAAAGTTATTTTGTGATTTAGGGGTTCTATTTATTTAAAATTTTAAAAAATTGAACCACAGTTGCTCCAAGTTAATACTAAAAAAATGAGATATTTTCAAAATGCGTAGCAATTAGAAATATAAACTCTCATTAAAAGTGATATGTTTTACAATTAACCCTATTCCTTATTTGAACCTACCAGAAAATGAGAAAGAAATATTTATTTGAGATATCTTAGATTTATTACTATTAGCAAGGTTTTACTTCATAACAGTTGAAATCAGGAATTTTTTTTAATTGGTGTCTCAAGTACATCATAAGTTAATAGAAAAAGAAAACTTCTAACAGTATTTAATTTTTTTTAAAGTTAAATATTTTATCAATGTTCCATGCAATACACCAATACTCCCAAATCATAAGTTTTTAGTATCGTTATAAACATTTTACATTTTTTATTCCTTGAAATGTTAATCATAGAATACAGTTTAGTAAATATATAAAATACTTGTTTTGAGGTTATAAAATTTCTAAAATGTTTTCAAAAAGTTTTATAATTTACATCCTTTTCTACTTTACTTACGTTGAATCATTTTATTAAAAATAACTCATTTTAAACTTGAGTAAAATTATAGATAAGCTATACACCATTAACAATAAACGCAGGCATATAAGTAAAATTAAATTTTCCCGTATATCATATATTTAAATAATAGGTTTGCATCTAATTGCTAATGATAAATTTATGAAACGGAATTTACTATTATATCGCGAAAGAATTTGTGATTACAAAAGTCAGATTACAAGAGTAAAGCGACGCTTTTTGCTTTATTATCATCCATAGCTCTTACTATTCAATAGGCCTAATTAAATACATTTAATTTTAAAACTTAATTATCAAATAAAAGAGAAGCTAATATTTGTTATCAAAATTCTGAAGATATAATAATAATGAAATTGAATTGTTCAGTAACGAGGCAACATACACTCTAGTTGTTATCGAATCTCCCCGCCGCGTCCGTTAAAAACTCCATTTGCTAAACTTCCCTATTTCTCCTACGGCGACTATGAAAGCACAGGACGGGGGGGGGGGGGAGATTCTATCCAATTGCACAGGCGGTCTGTTTCAATTAGTCCGGGAGGGTGTTTTCTTTAATAAGAGTAAATATAGACTTCATTATAGCCTACAGTAATAGGCGTTACTCTTACACAGTGTAAATATTTAAGCATAACTTATGAGACAACAAATATAAAACCTTATGCAACTACTTTAAGTTAGTTTATTAAGTAGTTTTAGTTAATTTGTATGAGTGATTCTAAAATGAAGAAACTAATCTCTTACGGATGATAAAAACATTTTAGGTATTTTCAGTGGAGGTGCGTTTGGAAAGGTCGTGAAACCCCCGGCAACCGGGATGTAAGGCCCAAGGAACATCTTTGAGGACGAAGAAATATTTTCACCCCTGTACATTCTTTCGAGCACAATTGGATAGAAGTTTACTCCCATAACGTTTCTGATCGCGAACTGCTTTTCGTGTCGATATTTACTTACAAAGAGGAGTCGTTTTGCCTATTTATTTTTTTTACTCCAATAAGACTTAAGCTACTCACGATTTCATTCTTTATATAAAGAAAAACCGATTATTATCTTCAGGTAAATATCAAATAAAGCTGAACCTATTGTCTAATAGGTGGGAATGTTTGAAAAAATATATTAGAGTTTATGATAAAATTAAACCCATTAATTTTCCTAGTGTTGGGAGATGGCCATCTCTGTCCGTTTTTAGTGACAAACTAAACATGTTTACAACCACCTATAACAATTACGTAACACAATTATGTTATCAATGTTAAAGGCCTAAATCGACAAGATAAAGAAAATAAAATAGCATCAACAGAAATACAAACGGGTTGAAAAAATGAGTTAGACCTAAATTAAGGTCGGAAAAATAATAGATTTCATGAAATAGATTTAGATGGCTTAATAGGGTGATGATAAGGTCAAGGTTGCACCATTGTCCTCTAATATTAGCTTTGAATTTTCTTAAAGGTTTTAAATATTTGTAGGTGAAGTATTAGACACATTTCGATCAAACAATACTGTACATAGCTTGTTATGGGATAGCTCTGCACAGATTTCAAAGCGGTGCCTGACATTATAGGCTATAAACCATTTCTGTGCTTATAGCTATATGAGAATGCTTACGGTAAGAATGATACAAAGTAGACCTACAGCATTTATTACGCTATTGTTAGGTTAAAATCTAACAATATCCTTTTATAAACAAATAAAATTACACTTAAGTAGTCTACTGTACTTTATTTAAGTGTATATACGTGTACTACAATATATACATTTTATAAGTTAAACTATCATCACATCACAGCCGTAATGGTACCTTGTATTACTAACCTCAAATCTATTCATTCAGTCTATTCTTTTGATAGTCTTTCTTAGTTTTACAGCGTATTATGACACATCACAAGTGTCATGCAGGAACACTGTATTTATGACAAAAAACAACTATAATTTCAGAATCACTAAACCACTGTAAATAATAGATACAGTAAAAAGTTCTGTTTCTACCAATGAACTAACTAAAACGTAGTGTTTTGCTTTTTCTTGGCAAAAATCAGCCATTTTAGTTAACAATCATTTACACTAAAACTAGTGATATAAACAACAACAAAAATAAAATCAATTCCTACTTAGGTCAACAGAGAAAAATTTCATTTTAGTAACTTTTTATTAAATAATTACAATCAAGTGACATATGAAGTGGCATAATCTAAGCAGCTGTTCTACCACATAACGGAAAATCAGCTGTTTTATGAAATCATTGGCTATCACTTATTTTAAGCCAAATAGGACGAAATAGCTCCATTGCATATCTTGCCCCTTTTGTAAAAGGTTTTTCTCCCATATAAAACTAAAATTAATTCATTAAATTTAATTAATGAATTATTATTTTAAAAAACTATTAACATCAATCCCCTACAATGCATGACAATCCACTAGAATTAAAAAAGTAATGTATGTGAACAGTTGATGAAGAAATAGTATTTTATTAACGAATGAAAGTTTGAACAAGATATATAACTTATAAGACGAGTGTAAACTAATAGGAGGAATTAAAACAACAAAATACACACAAAAAGGATATTTTTGACGGGGATTGGAGTTCACTAAACTGGGTATTTTATGTAGGACTTCTATTGGTAACGCTCGGCGATCATTCAAAAAGTGCGTAGTATTAAAGAGATTTCCCTGTGCCTAAAAATCTCTGCAGTATTTATGACGCCAAAAGTATTGTTTAGTATAGTTTGACGAAAAGGACTAAAAATGTGAAATTTCTATGGGCTATGGAGGAAGAGCAAACACTGATCTTTTGAACACAGTAGGCGATCGTAACCAAATATTGTTGAGAATGCACATGTTCATATATCAAAACAATTGATAATAAGCGAAAGCTCTGGTTTGAAACGACATTATTAGTAAAAATGCCGTTGGTTTCCTGCTTTATCATCATTAGTCATGAACAATAATGACAATATTGCCCACCATTGGAGCCTTTGCACATCCATTAATGGAATTGGGAATTAAGCAAAGAATAACTTCTGACATATCTTACTTCTTGACACGCTAAACCAAGAGTCTTTGGTAATGGTGGTTCAGGAACTCTTTCCACAAATATCGCAGTTAGTTCGTCCAATTACTATCGAATTTTTTTCCCTCCAACCAATTTTGTTATGGAAACATTTCAATGAAAATATTGGAAAGAACCCCAATACCAAAAAAATAATCAAAAATAAAACAAGTTACTTAAGATTAAACCCTTAATGGTATTGGGGCTCTTTCCAATATTTTCACTGTAATATATTGTACGACTGTGCTCTTAATATGGTATATGGAAACATTCAACAACTAGCCTATACGTTAAGCCAACCATCGATCGTGTCAAGCCTTTACGAGCGGAACTACGAGAGCGTGTAGAGATTACTTTCGACAATTTTCAAACCCTAGAAATCATGGGCTGGGGCTCATACCTCCTCCTTAGCTTAATTGGATGAACACCAGTCTCGGCTCTTCTGCATGAGTTACAGGACTCATACGGTGACTAACCAATGACACCTGTGAACGTCAGTCCCTGACCATGAGCAGAAGTGGCTGGTAGCCTGGCGGTTTTAGCTACTACAAGCTCACGCCAGGATCTCGGATGTTGTGTGAGACGACATACAGACGAAAATATGTCAGTTGCGTTGTTCGACTGGGGTACCGCAATAAAACCCAATACCTTTTACTAGTTCAGCTGGTCCTAAAGGGTGACAACTTTAAATAAATCTAAAGATCTACTTTACTGTGAGGGACTGCTAATATCAGGTTATATTGTCTATTTATAAGTTTATGAAGTATGTAAATTTCTATATGTTCTTCTAAGTTTATATAAACGTTTGTTGTGTGTGTGTGTGTGTGTGTGTGTGTGTGTGTGTGTGTGTGTGTGTGCGTGCGTGCGCGCTGGCGAGCGCGCGCGTGTGTGTATTAAAATTCTTCAAATTTTCCGTAACAAATCAATTATATATATAAAATGGTACATAAAAGTGAGTAATAATTTTTCAAAAAAGTTATGGAACCTAAATAAGAAGGCTTTGTAGTAGCTATTACATCTGCCTATAGAAAACAGCTATAATCACATATTTCTATTCATAAATTGTATTATGCTTAGCTCCAACTTCGTCTCTTGGTCAATAAAATATTCAAAACTCCTTTAAAATTATTTGAATCAGTTTAGAATACAATAATTCTGTTGTAAGAAAATAATGTTTGCATATCAGTCTATTTATATTCTTACAACATTTCAAGCAAGGTGAGGAAACTAGATCTAGGCCTGTGCTCGACAATATCTAGATTTTCTCCACATTTTTTTACCACTTTCAGATTTTTCTTAAATATGTATTGCCCCTCTTTACGTTTATCAAAATTTGTACATTAATTTTAACCTTTTTTAATTATGAGCAAGGTGTTCTTCATTAAAAGAAAATGTTTACAAAAGTTATTAACAATGTTTCGAAATTAACCTGCATAGCTTCCCAAAATTATCTTTTTCATAATTCAGGCAACGACAAAATAACCTAACTACATTATATCACTTTGATTACTATACAAGAGCAATTTCTGTTAGAAATGTGAAAATGTTTGTTAGTTATAGAGGCATGAGAAACGTGAAGGCCTACGCTGTAGGCTTAAGAAATGTAACGAAATATTCAGGGGGCTAACTGCCACTTTCCTGATATTATTTATGATGCATTAGAAGTTACACACGTGAAATATAAATCTTTATGTACATGTATGAGTAGTATATAGCCTGGTTGTGTGTGGGAGAGAGGGGGGGGTCTTAATGTTAAGTTATAAGCATTTACTATAAATGTAAACTAGAAAAACCATCTTAAATGGTCAGTACTTATATTGATGGAATATATTAAACGGTTTGTTTTCCTATTAAAACATTGAAGGTTATGTAACCGGCAATATGATATAGTTATTGGCTGTTATAAGTCCTATAAACAGGCAAATGGTTAAGCTCACAACAACTGCAATTTCTTCATTCCTATTTTCAGTAGATTTTTCTCAAAGATGTAAATTTAAAGATCTCTTAACAATCTATTGTCAAGATTAGCCCTCGTGTGTTACTAAATATTAAATTAAGTACAAATCGACTACTTTCTCCGTTTCTGAATTAAAATTTATATGTAAATTATTGCATAAAATAATAATTTTATATTTTAAAAATTAAACCTTAGTAAAATTTTAAAGTTGAAAGATTCTTTTAAGAAATTTAGACAAAGACAAAATACTTTGACCCAACTTTAATTTAAGCCTACTTTAACGAGACCATACAATTTAAATTAACATAGTATATATGTTTTTAGAATAAAAATAAATATACCTATATTACCTGATAAAAGACAAGAAACTAGAGCCAAATATTTCTGACTGAAATATTAAAATAAATAACTTTAAAAACTGTTAAAACTTGTTTTACACAAAACGTATAAACACAAAATAAAAACCAACGTAAAATATTTAAAGATGGAATAAAATTTTATTTAAGCGCAGCAAAATAATAAAAACAGCTGTTTTAGAACATAAACAGCTGTTATTAATTTTCTGTTCTTAAAATCTTGCAATTCTCTTCATTCTCAAAGCAATATTTGAACAAAGAATCATTAAGGTTGATTTACAAATATTGTTCTTTCTTAAAAACGAGAAGGCTTATTTGAAATATTTACTAATCTGTTGCGATATTAACTTGGGCTTCAAACTCGAGAATTTAAAAAAATGTTAAACACAGTCATTGTTTTACACCTTTAATTGTAAAAAGAACATATTTTGAGTTTAAGTCAAGTAATGTCTTAAATACACTAAATTTCAAGCAAGTGCAGGATTTTGTTTGAAACTTGGATATCGCTTCACTCTTCATAAATATGCAAACAAATTAATACACGTGAAATTCCTCAAAACTTTAGATTATTATACCTTAGACAGTCCTTTAAGCGACATTTTATTATACCTGAGAAAGTCCTCTAAACCACAGATTGTTATACCTGAGAAAGTCCTCTAAGCCACAGATTGTTATACCTGCGAAAGTCCTCTAAACCACAGATTATTATACCTAATAAAGTCGTTTAAACTACAGATTGTTATACCTGAAAAGCTCCTCTAAACCACAGATTATTATGATTGAGAAAGTCCTCTAAGCCACAGATTGTAATACCTGAGAAAGTCCTCTAGAACGAGCGAATGATGAAAAAAACACTAGACGTTGAAAACATGTCAAAAAATTAATTAAAATTTTCCAAGTAGTGACTTTTAAGACAGATTTTGTTGAAAATATCTAACGTTGGAGCTTGAAGTGAAAAATTGTCTCCTTGTGAGATGTAATTTAACTGAGGGCACTAAAAAATCCAGGTGAATTAGTTTCAACCGGTTAATGTGTTGATTTAATAAAGGTGTATGTGTGTGTTTTAAAGATAATTTTAACTTTTGAAATTTTTAATTTTTGATCGTCTATTTTATAGTAGTTTTAGTCTAATTTTGTAGTTTTGTTACTTTTTCGTATTCCTTAAAATATTTTAGATAGCCAGATATAATTTGTTTTTTCAATACAGTACGAGGAAGGTACGAGATTAATATAAACACATAAAGTTGCAAATATGTTTTTTTTTAATACTCCTGTACACCTTTTTTCTAAAAGGGAAATAACCATTTTCCATGCTTATGAACAAAAGTTGGTACAAAAATGTTTTTAAAATTGTTTCTTCTCTTTCATTAAATAAACATGAGGTATCAAAACTGTGCAATACAATTCTCTACAAAACCCATGCAATTTGATGTCACAAAAGCGAATAGATGTAAGTTTATTTGCAGGTTTTGCATTAAAAAAACTAACAAAATTACCTTTAGGATTTGATATTTAAAATATTATCCATTTTATGTATTGGAAACCTTGTTTAATTTGTTATTCTATTTCTTATATTTATATAAAATTTGAGTCTGTTTTATGAAAAAAAAGTAAAAATTTTAAAAAATCTTCAAATAAAACCTCAGGATTAGGCTTAATACAAATGCAGTCTTATTTTACTAATGCCAACAGACATTTTTACTCACCAAATTATCATTAATATCTATTCTCATGCTCTAAGTGTTAAGAGTTCTTCAATAATAATAATAATAATAATATACAACCTGCTATATTAACAAACACTAATATTTTATGTTGATTTTTGTTTAATATCTATGCGATAAACTTTTTTTATTACTCTTGACACATATTCTTATGAAACCTTCCCTCCCTTTTTGTAGTGAACAGCTTTCTTTAAATTAGGATAAAAAAGCAAAAAAATAGATAACATAAGGTAAAAAACGCGAGTTATAAATTGCAATAATTAGTCTACTTTAAAAGCCATTACAGAATGTACAAGAAACCGACAAAATGGGAAGTATTGAGTAAGACTTCTGCAAGGCGGCTGTCAAACAGCTAATCTTTGTTCACTGATTTATAACCTACTAATTGTTTATAAACTCCTAAAATAAACCATAAATGTTAGCCTATACTTCGTAATTTCTTAAAACGCCCACTAAAACACAATAGTGTATTCAAGTAGGTAAAAGACAGAAAATATCTGGACTGTTTATAAATCTCGATATTTTAACACAAATAGGGCCTACTGACTTCGATATATCATTATCATGGGACCCAAGAGATGAAGTTAAAAAAAATTATCTAGCATTATTGAACAATAATGCTGGTCATTTTACATTACTCATTATAATAATTTATTTGGAGGTTTCGTTTTGTGTTGCGTGCAGAATAAAAACCAGTGGAAACTTAGAGAAACGTTAACTGAAAATTGTTTTACAAGAAAAAGCTGGGAGAATAGTTATTTACTTTCTAACAGTGGGGGCTTCAGAGTTTGTGACCATGCAAGTTGTATTCCTACCAACGTGTATAGTATTAAACGATTACTAAACAATGCATTGCAGAAGTAGGCAACTTAAAAGGCAGGAAGAAGTTTAACACTTACGGGTCGTGAATTTTTAAAAATAATTATCATAGCAAACAAGTGTGTTTAGTAAAATCTTACAAAGGCAGGGCCTCTATTCGAGAACTATGTAGGGCTACTTGAACTTGTAAAGTAGAAAACCATTCACTGACGACCTTTCTCTAAAGATATTCAATAGATATTCTGAATACTCTGGCAGATACGAAAAAGACAGGAATTTGAATCAGTGTTACTTTCCAATAAACCTCTACTGGGAAGGGTGTCTGACATGAAGCAACAATTCAAAAAATCATTCTTTAGACTAATTTTCGTACCCATCACTTTTGAAGACTTCAGCAGTAATCAGGAGTTATTTAATAGATGTTCTCTTCAAGGATGATCCAGAGAGGGGCATTTATGATGTGGTATTCTGGGCACAAAAATAACAGAAACGTTTGTTAAGTAATTTATATAAAGTTTTCCATAATCCAATGTCCCATTCACCAAGGAGCGTTATGTACGAAATCTTTAGAAAAAACTGTTTAAACTTGTTATTAAAATAAAAACATCTTAAGAAATGGAACCATTTAGCAGAAGAAATTAAAGCCGTTTTTATTGGAAATGTAGGTTTAATATAGAGACTTGCTGTTGTAAAACCATTTGAGATACGAGCGTACTGTTAGAATGTGTTTTGGATATTTTTTGCTATTGATAAGGAAATCCTTTCTCTTTCCACAATAGTTTGTTCCGTCCGTTACTAAAGAATAAATTCAAGGTCCAGAATTTTTAAATAAGTTAGCATACCTAGCAAACATGATAGACGCCTATAATATATTAAACCTGAGCCTTCAAGGAAGAAATCAAATTTTATCACACATGGTGGAAAGTTTAAAATAGGAAAAACGAATTGACACATTTTTCAACCTGCTAACAGATGGCGATGGGTTAACATCGAGAGACTACACATTTTTTACAGAATGCAATCCAAACAATCAAAAGATCACTGAATAGTTCATCCCAAGATTAGGGGAAAATTTAAAAGTAGTATACAGCTTTAAAAGGAATCCTCTTGAAGCTACAATCAAGGAACAATAATGACACGTACACACATTACACACTTGCACAATCTAAAGTGTATCATTCATAAGTCGTGCGTTTTATAGACAAGAAAAGGGAGTAAATTTGTTTAAACTGGTATCCGGCGAAAAATACGTTATCCTAAGCCAATTTGCCCTAAAAATAACTTAAATGTTAGGAAGTATGTACATGTATAAGTGTTTTCCTTTAATAAAACTTATTAAAAATCAGTCCATAAGTCTACTTGATCCTTCCTTGCCTAAACTATTGAGACTAACAGCTAGTACAGCGCTGGAAGTGGACATTCGTTCATTGTTGCTCATCGACCACAGTATCACCACAGCAGTCGTTTCGTAAGCGTTTTAGACTCATAATTTGAGTATGACTTTCTATTTACTTCTGTTCATTTTGCGATTTTTACATCAATTAAAATAAACTTTCATTTTGTTTGTCCTTTTCAAAAACTAATTATGTTGATTTTTTTAAATTTTCACTTCTTTATAATTGTAAACTTCTTTTAATGGTATAAAATGTATAACCTTTTGTTTAAACTAAACTAAGCATTTTCCTTTATTCGTCTAGGCAAAATCGTGTAGAATTTGTCTCTTATTAAAGTGCGGGCTGCAATCAGACGCAAAGGTTCAATTTGATTTTCAAGTTGGAAACTCTTGGTGTTGACTCTGCGGCTAGTGAAGTAAAAACACTCGCCAAACTAAAATAAACTACGCAAAACATTTTTCGCCATATTCCGATAAAAACAATAACCTAGAGGTCTAAACATAAATACTAGAAGTAAATATGCCTACTAGGAAAACTATTAAATCTTTCAAAAACTATGCCCAAAAGATATTTGTGAAAAACTCGAACTAAGATCTGATGATTACATTTGCTAGCGTCAGAATATATTTAGTTCAAATTAGCAAAACTACATTTTGTATACCATTAACAAATTACTTAGTTAAAACTTTTGGTTATGTTTTGGGTTTTATTACTTCAAATTTTCTGGCAAAAGTGGCCATAAATTTTGTTTGCCACATTTGTTTTTAAATATTTCGAAATTGGTCGTCTGAAATATATGTCTAATAGAGATTCATTAAAATAAAATATACTATAGAACAGATGACAGTAAAAATATCTATATCCAACTCTCTACAATGACTGGATCGTGGCCAGCCGCCAAACTTTAGGGAACAGGAAGTCTAGTCCTTCCATTGTTGTTCTTTCCATTGTTTCAGTATTCATAGTTCTATATAAATTACAGATTTTATATAACTTACAGATTCTATATAGCTTACAGATTCTATATAACTTACAGATCTATATATAACTGACTTCATGGAGGAAGTCAGTATGGCTATTACTATCGATGAAAAATAACCAAGAGTTGAATAAGAAAGATTAAAATAGGAGCTCTGGTTTCCTTGGTAAGGACATACGAGTATAGTGCGCGCCACATAGCTTGGCAAGTAGGCGAGCGTGGTACGCATGCGCCAACGATGAGCTCAGCTACATGGCGAGACCTATGTCAAGGAAATGTCGCTTATGCAGTACTCTCTATAAGTATCAGGTGCTTGGGCCTACTCGTTACAACTCCACCCCCACCCCTTGTAAAAAGCAGTGGAAGAGAGGATATGAAGAATTAAAATAAACCTAAAATTATTTTTATTTAAAAATGCCGACAATATTTTAATTTACATATGTGCAAATACGGGTGTTATCCGTAATGTAGTGTTTGAATGGGGTAGTATTAGAGGCGGGGAAACCACTCTCAGTGGGTGTAGCTCATACCCAGCTAGCGCATTCTCTGAGGGTGACATTCGAATTGCATCTTAAATATTTAGGCTTACTGTAAAGTAATTTATTGGCATTACTTTTGTCCTTACAGACGAAAGTCGCGAGTTTTATTATAACACGAGACAACAGTTTACTTTCTGCAATTCGTGACGAAGCTATTTGCGAATACACTCAACTTCTGCTTCATTTTGAATTTCTCTGCCTTTCTTGGGCTAAGGTACACAATAAATTATTTTATTAAGCAGCGAAGTTTTGCTATTGAAAAAAAACGAAAATCGTAAATGAGCATCCCTTCTTGCCAAAGACGTTTGTATGAGGACACTTCTGACATAGAACATAACATTTTTTCAAATATTTTCTCTAAAATAAATATCTGAATCTTACCCTTCCATGAAGTTCTTTAAATGTTTAAACAGATGTGACAAAGTAAACGCTTTGAAAAAGAACTAGTGTTATGAGCCGCTCTAGTTACATATAATACAAAATATAATACAAAAACCAGGGCCAGAGTGTCGGCTAGAGAAACTCAGGCTAAACTAGATGAAAATACCTTACCCAGAAAAAGACAACATAACTGATATAAGTAAATTTAAACTAATAAACTAAATTTAACTGTTTAGGCCTACTTATTTTTGATCAATAGTGAATAAAATTGCTTTTAATTGTTAAAGAATATCGCGTCTCAAAATTCATAAAGACATGAATGCATAAACTATTTTATTTATAGTTGAAAAGCCTTTCTATGCATTTCCCCATGATCATTGTTAAGATCACTAGCAGTGTCGTTAGCAAGCTGTCTCAATCTGGATGTAGAACTGTATTCTGGACCACTACCCGAAATACAAAAGTTATTTTTTCATTTACGAGATGTTATTAATTCAACTCTTGAATTTAATAGTCATGATTATGATTATGAGTTTGAATGTATCAGACCAGCACAACGTAACAATTACATTTTCGTAACTCTTTAAAAAATTAACATTAAAATGTCAACTGATAACCTCTTTGTGGAATTGCGACCACCATTTCTAGACGTACTTCATAAAAACATTTTTGTTCTCGTAGGATGGGACAAAACGTTGGATTACACTCCGAAAAATGTACTTTTGGGTCATAAAAACTAAAACTTAAGTTTGGTTTGATATGACTAAAAGTTAAATTAGAACTTTACTGCCTACAACCTCTCCCATTAAAAAAAAACAACAAATTTGGTATCTATGATACCTCCGATAAATTCGACCACCTTTAAATATTATTTAAGGTTAATAATTGAATTAAGTGAAAAGAAATTTCAATGTAAAAGTGCCAAATTACAACTATAATTTTTTAGTGCTAGAACAGTGTAAAATGTCGTTACCAGGTATAAAGTTTTTAAATAGTTTGCGGAAGATATCCCAGAACCACTTTAGCTTTCGGACCACCATACCCTCAAATAATTTTCTGACCGACGCTACTGATTACTTCTTACAATTCTACAAAATTCAAATAAATTCTACAAATTTTCCTGAATTATTTAAAATATTTTACACCTTTGTGAATTTAATTATATTTTTGTTACAAACGTTTTCAAATTAGAATATCAGCCCGGCTTATCCATAAATACTAGGGTAGCCCAACGGGATTTGCCCAAATGCCCACTTTGTCATGGTTCAGCGTAATCATAAAAAAACTACTGCCATTACAAAAAAAAGAGTGTTAATCATAGTGGAATTAAAAGATTATAAGTAAATTTACTTTCAGTTTTGTTTAATTCTGGATTAAACCTTTAGCGAGATCTGAATTTCCCGATTTGCCTCCAAACACTTGTATGCAATTTCACAAGTTATATTTGTGTGGTAAATGGTTTTCATCTCTCATGGGCAAAAAGACAAATTTAAGAAATTGTATTTGTATATTGATGAATAAGAATTATCTGCGTCTTAAATTGACCGGTTCAATTAAACAACAAGTTTCCTGAAGCTGTGCAGGAACTGAAATGCTCAACCCGCTTATTGCATATAAATAAATACGATAACAGTTTAATTAAAATGTAATTTCAGCCATACATTATTGTTTAATGTTGGTATATGTATTGGAATAAGCAAACCAGTAACTTACGGATTAAACTACCGAGTATGCGATAACCTTCCTTGAATTTATTGCTGCAAAAACCTACCGCAAAAGTGGTAGTTATTGTGAACAAATGAAAAAATAGTATTATGCAAAGTAGTATCTGGTTCCTGTTTTAAAAATCCGGTGTATAGAATTAATAAATAGAACCAAAAATAATTATCATTTGAAAGCTTTACTTTCATAATATTAAAAATCTAAAGATTGTGTAATTAGCAAGTAAACTAAGTTGTGTTAATGTTTTTATTAATGTTACAATTTTATGGCCTTTCACTTTTTATATAATTTTCCAACAATCTTTACAATTCAAAATGAAAATATATTATTTTTTATTAATTGCGTTTTCTTTTCAACTAATTACAAAACATAATAATATTATTCAGTCAAAAAACGACATAAACTTTCAAATAAAGTAGGGAGGCTAAATTTTGCAATACAAGTTGCCATTTGTTTCATAAAAATATTATCTTACAAGACTTAGGCTACTCTACATAATTAATCATTAGGACAGCATTTTTATACACATATCGACATTATTTATAACCATAACTTCATTTGTAATATAGTATTTCCAAATTTTATGGTTAAAGTGAATTTTTTAAGCAAAATTATTTACATCACTTTAGCATATTTAATTTACTAATGTTTTAGCCTACCATTACATACAAATATAAAATATAATTCATAACTACTGTATATATAGTTATGTTAAATTTGCTTGAAATTATAAGCCTACCTTCAAGTTACTGTAAAAGATCCATTTATCACATGAATTCCAATAGCAATTTCACTAAGTAAACAACTTACAACAACGATAGACAATGTTCGACTGAGCCGGTGTTTCTCTAGATCTGGCAAGAGTCCCAAAATCCATGTCAACATTGTCAGTACGAATTCGATTCACAGAATGCGCCACATGTTGAGAAGTGGTAACCTTACTATCTGTTAGTAATGTTTAAAGATTTACGGGATTCATGACAACTGTTGATTTGAACATTATTTATAACACTCAAATAACTGTATTATACTGTATTTTATTGTAATTTATAATAATAATTTACTTACATAATTAAAAAATTATAACCAAACTTATCTATTAAGCAGTCTTTACGCTTAAAATATAAATGAATTGAATTTACATTTATAGCTTGCTTGAAAATAATTTTATTAAGGTAAAAATAAAAACCATGAAAGACAAATACTCACAGAAAACTTTTGCATAGAATTTAATCAAAATTTCAAGTAGCCTATATTTATTTATCGAAGCATTTGTTTGGTCAGAGCATAGCCAATACAAAGCCCGTATTATGAATTTACGTGGCCAAAGATTATTTTCAATATTACCTATTTAATTTCCAATAAGAATAAGTGATAGATTTATAATAGTTTATTACTTTTCAAGATAAAGATTTAAAAAGAACAAAAGATCTCTTTCCAAAAAGTAGACAATATTTTTTGGATTACAATATTAGTAGGCCTTGTTAATAAGTAGTCATGTTAATAAATAGTGGTGTTTTGCCAAGTGTTATCAATAAGTATACATAAAGATTTTACCTTTTTTTCAAGAGGTTGAATGTGTTTTGAAAGGAAAACAAACACTTTTTAACCGAGAAAAGCAGGAAGCTCTATATTCGACCCTTTTGTTTTTTAATGTTGGTTCCACGGTGATTTTGTAAGTATTGAACTGTAAGTATCGAAGTGATTTTGCTTGCAAATGGAAGGGGAAACCCTATTGGTGGTCCCACTAAAGTTACATCCCAATCCATTGGATTTTGAGATTTTTCCTTAAGTGAAAAATGTATATTTTAATAAGGATTATGAACTATATAAAATAATTATTAAGCAAAATAAACAATCAACGCATTTATTTTATGTATTATTCTACCATATACAAAAATAATGTAGAAAAAAAGTAAGTATGATTCGAATAATTTTTATATTTCTTGAAAACTCCATTTTCACTTTTTTTTAATTAATATTTTATGTGCAGGAAAACGTTTTTCCTAATAATTATTAAAGATAGCATTATTGTATATTTACCTGAGATTTTGCATTACACGATTATTAACACGTTTTTTAATGGAAATAAAAATGAAATATTACAAATATAAAATAATACTTGGGACTTTAGAAAAGAGAATTTCTAACATAAATTACTCAATGTAATCGTCTGACGAACTGATATAATTATCGTATTGTTCAAGGACATGTCAATTATTTGATGAACGATTAAGCAATATGATTAGAGGGGCATACACATCGGAAATTTGTATGGATAAATATTGGCAGTTTTACCAATATAATCAATTGCATGAAACAAAATTCAATTATAATGTAGACACGAATTAGAGATCAAGCCTCTAAAAATTAAAAAATACAAATTATAAAAAAACAGGAGCGATTTTTTTAAAAAAAGAACCTGAATATATAAATTTTTACTTACTAAAAAAATAATTTTCCAATAACAAAAACAAAATTTATTATAAGCTAATTACCCATACAATTTTGAAGTTAGCACCTCAATCATGCTTTTTATTTGCAAATCCATCAAATCTATTTCAAACGTTTCTGAAACAATAAACTGTTTGATTGCTTGATTTCCCATGAATAATTCTAGCAGTCTTCTCACGAAACAAAAATTTCATGTATTTGATATTATGAGAGTATGCGGGATAGTAATTGATCTTTGTTCTCGAATAAGACCATTCAATATCAGATGTATCAGATGAAAAATATGTGAATGCATATGTTTCATTCAGATATACAGATTGCTGAAAATTCAACCTTCTTTGAATAATTTACACGGAATGTGATTACTGTAGATGCTTATAAATATAAGAAACAATATCTCCTTAAACCTTTTGAATCATAAATTTCTTATATTCATAAAAGAAGTATATGGAAAAAATGATTAATGAGCCTGTGTTTATATCGTAATTTATTTATTAATCTATATACCAAGGTGCTCCAACATCATGTAAAATCCCTTTATTTGTCATGTTCAGTATGTTAAATTTTGAGTCCAAGTACGAAATTCAGAATTAACTTCAAAATTTTGTGGGTAATAAGATTATAAAATATGTTTTCCTTACTGGAAAATTAATTTTTACTCTTTAGTAAGTAAAAATTATATTTTCAGGTTCCTTTTTTAAAATTTGGTACCGATTTTTCCTAAATTTTATTAAAGAAACAGCAGTACTTCTTTCTAGATACTAGCTGACTGCCAATTTTATAATTTTTCTACTGTAAAAACTGTATCTTTGACTATTTCAAGTGAAGAGTTTCAAGAATTTAATTACTATATAATTGTAGTAATGACAGATTTTGAGCAGAAATTTGATTGCTTTGAAAAAATTGATACAATATCATCTGTTATCCAAAGTTTATTGTCTATACATGCAGATTATTTTCCTGTTCATATAGAAGTAGAAATAATTAATTTACTGTGATTAATTATTATATAAAAAATTTCAAAAAAACAATCAAATTTGTAGAATTTTTTAAAGCAATTGAATAATGGGAAACAAAATTTAAAAATTATTCCAAGAAATAAGCAAAATGTGTTCACTAAATAATCTTTTACTTAAAATTTGGCAACATACTTCCAAACATTTTGGGATACAAGAGGAAATAAAAATGTGAATAGAGGTATACGTAAAAAAATATGCAGTCAACATATTTCTATAAAAGTTTCAAGGTATATAATCATCTTGTTCAGGCAAAATCAGTGAGCAGTTAGTTCTATACTCATAAGTGATTTTATCCATAGTATCTTGATAATATATTGGCACAGATATGTAGATGACGTTATAATACTATACCGAGGAAACATAAGACAATGCCAACAACTCCAAACACATATAAACAAAATACACAAAAATATCCAGTTCACTGCAGAATTTGAAAACAACAAAACATTGAATTTCTTAGACATCACCATAGCAAAAAATCAAAACAAACATGAATTCAACATATACCGCAAGCCAACCATGACAGACACATTGATACACAATTCATCGAACCACCCAATACAACATAAACACACAGCATTCAAACATTTACTACACAGACTAAATAAATACCTATGTCCACAACTAACTACACAGAGGAACTAAACACAATCAAATATTTAGCTCACAAAAATGTATATGACAATTATTTAATAGACAAACTACACAGAAAAATACTCAACAAAAACAGTAACAACAAAAACACAAACACAAACAAATTCATCACCCTTACATACATAAACAAACTCACAAATAAGATAGCACACCAATTCAAAAAAGCAGGATACAATGTAGCTTACAGAACAACAAATAAAAGCTAAACAGCTATCAGACACAGCAATAATAACAATACCAACACATACATTAACCCAGGAGTATACAAACTAAAATGTAACAACTGCAATAAGTTCTATATTGGACAAACAGGCAGATCTTTCGCCGAAAGATATAAAGAACACAAAAGGGCACTGCACACTACTATTGAATCCACCTTCACAAATCACCTCATGGACACTAAACACTCTGCAAAAGTATGGAAAATAACACGAGCATCCTCCACACATGTAACAAAGGCCATAAATTAAACACACTAGAACAGTATGAAATATATAGACATAGCAACACACATAAAAATGACATCTTAAATGAACAAACACGGCACAGATCACATATACTTTTCGATCACATCACTTCTAACTTTCAAAAAAATGGTACCAAGGAAGCACAACAGCAGCATTCCTAGCGGCAAAAATACGAGGCTGAAGAAGTCGTAAGATAAAAACGTTTCCTCCAAGTGTAAGTTAACAATTAACAACTTTTAGTTAACAAATGTCTGGTTGCAAGTAATAGCAAAAGTGAAATTTGTATCTTGATATGTTTATTTTAAGTGAAAGAATTTGTAATTAAGATCAAGTGAAATATTTGAATGTTATTTCATAACATTTAGTATTAAAATGTTTAGAATTACACCTATTTGGTTGCAATTATTTAACCAAAGGTTGACTTGAAAAATATTGATAAATATAGCAAAAAAAACTGTAATAACCAACAATATATTGTATATCTTGTAATTAAACTTTTGTCAAATAATTTAACAATTTCAGTTGATATATTAAAAGTTATGATTGAATTGTAAACAATTTTACACAAAATTTAGATTCTTGCTTCAAAGTTACACTTCAGTGGAAAATCACTCACTAAGCTCTAAATACTATAAATGCATGGCATAAGAAAAAGGGTGTGCTACATTAAGATGCAGAGACAATTGCATCTGGAAGCACTTCAAGAGAGCAGCCTAAACTTCAATAATTTTTTTGTAAGTTGGTGCCATAACACGAGAGATAAGTATGTATCAAAAGCACTGGTATTTGTAGAACCGTGTGCATAAATCAAAAGTTCAACTAGCTCAATGAGTTCCAGTTCCAGCTATTATTCAGGTACATTTTATTTTGAAGTGTGAAATGTTTAATTTTGGGCCCATTTTATGAGCAATTTAATTTAATAAAAATTTGGGCCAGAATTATGGAGTTTTGCATCATACTCAGGAAATGTACTGCATGGAACTGTATATAAATAGCAGCTATTTAAATTTAAGATTTCACCATAAGAATGTGGGATTGGTTACTCCATACGCAACACAGTCTCTACTACATTCTATTGTTCAAAAGATAAAGATCATTAATATAATTTTGATCTTTTAACATAATGAGAAGGGAGCTTTCTTTAATTAGAAAAAAGTTTAAGAGTTTTCAATTCAGTTATTCTTTTTATCAACAGTTTTTTTTAAAATTTAGAATACCTGTCTTTATTGAGGAGAATGCAGTTGACAAGTGGACAATTAATTTTAGTTTTGTTACACATAATAAATTAGCAGTCAGTTGAAAATATCTTAATAAGAAATATTAGCATATGAAAAACACAATAACAAGAGCGGATACTAAATCCATAAAACACAATAGATATATAAACCCTAACAATATCAAAACTTGTTAAAGGTAAGCCTTGAACTAGCTGGCCCCATTTCCCCCAGTAATGATGTTCATGCACAAATAGAGATGCTCCTGAGGAGCCTTGTAAAAATTTGCTCCTTAAACTCACAAAGACAGTATCTAATGCAGAGAGGAGTGTGAATGCTGAAAGGAACTGCTTTGAAGGTGGTAAGACGATGAAAAACCAGTGTATTTATATTAATACACTGGTATATAGAAAAAGTTCTATTTTTGTCCTACCTTGGATAAAAAGTATTGTAATTTTATTCATGTTTATCTACTTATGTTTGTGTGTAAAATGACATCATAAGAAAGTATTAAAAAAAATGAATTTCATTAGGTCTTCTAGATAATCATTTTTCTGATATACCAAACTTTGTTTAAATAAAACTCAAAATAAAATGAATATATTTTATTTACATTGTTTACATTAAAAAAATACAGAATGTACCAGATCTACAATAAATAAACTGTTGTTATATTTTTGGGAAATAATATATTAGCATACTTGTTTTTCTGTTTATGCCAAGAAATGAGTACTAGAAGCAAACAACTCGTTTCATTACATCAAAATAGTAAGCTAAAACATGGTTTCCAAGGTTTATTAACACACAATAGTGATTTTTTCAACATCTGAAATATATTTTTATAAATTATAAATCCCTTTAAAAATAAAATAACCATAGTTTAAATTGAAAGAAATTATAATCAGTTTGTTTATACCATATTATGTATTTTTAAAGACAAAGTGAACTTTTATTTAGTCCATCTAATAAGCTATACAGAAATAAATCAATAATTAACAAAAGTGTTCATTAACCAATAATTTGTCACTAAAAGAATTAACAACGGTTTTCAAATTTTCCTATAAGTCTACAAACATAAACATAAAAAAACACATTTTTTATTTACTTCGAATAGAATATAATTATGTTTTTCAACAATAAAAACTCAAGTGAACAAGATCAATTTAATTTTTTTTTAGCGCCTGTTATTTGAACTATAGACGTATGAGTTTTTTGAAGTATCAACCATTTAATAATTGCCATCTTCAAGATTGTGCAACAGAGAATTTGTCACTTACAGAAACTGTAAAACAAAACCTACTGTTAATTACCTTACTTTTATTATTTATATGAACATAGTGGCCTGTTACTCAATTGTGGTCCAACTATGGGTATCAAATATCAACATTCCTAATGAAATGGAAAATGTTTCAAGTAATTTCCTATGATTCAACCTGAGAATTCTTTCTCTAATATCAAAACAGAAATCAAGGAGACCAAGATCAAGTCAGAGATAACATTCATTTTACATAACAGAAACAGCAAGACAAATCTTTAAATAGATAAGAATTTTTTTTAATGTGTGGGTTTAAGACCACACAATTAAATTAAAATCTTCTGTACTACATTGAATTTAACAAGTACTATAAAAAAAATTATGTCAACAAAGAAAAATTTTATTCTAGTTACTTTTTATTAAATATTTACAATTAATATAAATAAAGTTAAACATTTATGCTTGAAAATATCTGTTCTACCACATAACCTATAACATACCATTAGCTGTTTTATGAAATCAGATGATATCACTTATTTTAAGCCAAATGGGACGAAATAACTATATTGCATACCTTGCACCTTTTGCGAAAAGTTTTCTCCCATATAAAACTAAAATTATTTCTTTAAAATTAAATGAATTATTATTTGAAAAAACTGTGTTAAAATCAAGTGTCATCCACTACAAATTTTAAAATAATCTATTTGAACTTGAGTGGATAAATAAAAAGAACTTTATTTCTAATTGAAAATTTGAACTACATATAAGAAGAGTGTGAACTAATAGGAATTGAAATATATCATCCATCAAAATAAAATATTGCTTTATATATATATATATATATATATATACATATATATATATATATATATATATATATATATATATATACACTGAATATATACTAATAGACAATATTAACCCCAAAACTCGCACAGATAAGTGAATCTAAAAATAGAACATAACGGTACACCAAGATCAACGGGAAATCCACTCAGCTCGCAGTCTACAACAACCCTGTTCAGTATCCCCGAAGATAATGACAAGGCCAGTCATTGAAAGTTAACTCGCATAAATACCAAGTAAGATTCTTGTTTAAGTACATAAGTGAAAGTGATAATGTATACAAGAAAACAGTGTTGCATAACTACAAATATATATATATATATATATGTATATATATATATATATATATATATATATATATGTGTGTGTGTGTGTGTATGTGTGTGTGTGTGTATAATGAATAAAAATGTTTCAAATACTAGAATAGTTTTAATTTATATATTTTCAAAAAGCTTTCCGCCAATAAAATAAGTATTAGCATCTATATATCTGAAAGAAGTTTCTTGATGTAATCATTTTGAATTCACTGATTAAACTAAATTTAAACTACTTAACTAAGTGAATACGTAATTGCTTACTTGCTGACGGGTTTTAAAACGATCGTTCCTTTTACGAAGCTAACCCTCTACTCAAAGTGTTACTTTAAGTGCTACTTTAAAGTGTTACTTTGAGTAGAGGGTTAGCTTCGTAAAAGGAACGATCGTTTTAAAACCCGTCAGCAAGTAAGCAATTACGTATTCACTTAGTTAAGTAGTTTAAATTTAGTTTAATATATGAAAGATTTAATTTCAAATCAATCTGAGTGCCAAGAAGTAATTCTTTGCTCTTTCATTTTAAAGTTACAATATCTATTTTCCAAATAACTTCCTATTAGTTTTTACAGTCTCGAATAGAATGTATTGTATGTATGTCAAGTGGAAGAGTATTGCAAAAAGATCTAAGTCCTACCTACTGTGAGTTGTAATATTGGTTAGGTTACAAGTAATATTTAGTATACAGCATACATTAAGTTTTTAGAGTTTCTTTGTTTACTATATGATTGGTGATCAACTTCACCTGAGGAAAAAAAATTGTTGAAATAAGGATAGGAAGAAAACTAAAATCAACACAAGTAAAAGTTACCATGAGAAAACGGCAGCGCAAACCAACACCAAAAAATGTAGTTAGTAAAATCATATCCTTGAAATTCACCAAAAGGTTACTAAAAAGGAATATCTTTTTCAGTTATTAAAGTGCAATTTAAATCAGTTAAAAGCTTCAGTTAATTTAGTAATCCAAATTCCTGTTAGACCAATGTATAAAAATTATTGTGTTTTACCAGCTTAAAACTTGATATAAATACAATACAATTTACATACATTGGGATACCTTTATAAAGAATTCACCCTTGGAAAATCATCAAAATTTTGAGCTAGCATATTTAAAGAGTTGTTTTCTTAAACAATAAGTCTGGAGATATATTCTATCTGCAGATCCTCGACAGTTCACTGGTGCCTCTGGTTAAACATGAAATGTAGGGTAGGGGCATATTTTGACCTGGCCTACCTTGTTGTTTTGTCATTAAGCTGGTCATCATCAGGATGTGAGGTGCACATATTATCAGTCAGTGGTTTTCAGGTGTGCAGCTTATGACAGAAAACATTGTTTATTTTGCAAAGCATATATAGAACCCCTTGATGTTAACAACTAACATCTTAATATACTCATCTTCACTTTTGATTAAAAAAATGTATTTATTTGAGTACATTTTCTGCCTTCCCCAACATTACAATATTTTCCTTTTACTATTCTAGTTACTCTATGTTGATGATTTTCAGAATGACTACATTTTCAAAAATTGAAATACTACTCTATTTTAACACGTTGACTGCCATGACGGTCACCGGTGAACAACACTGTATTTTTACATAGGGTCGCCCATGACCGACAATGTAGACCTAACTTTAGATCATCACACAAGGCTGTCGGGCACATTCATATTGTATTTAACCATATGAGGTGTCTGACATGGCCTCTGTGTGTGTTCCTGCAACTTGGGGTTCAGAATTTTTTTTTCTTACAAGACTATAATTATTGGGAAACTAGAAGTTCAGAATTACAAGGAAATAGTTTATACAGTACAGTCTCACTAATCCGGACTTGATGGGACCGGACCCTGTCCGGATCAACGAAAGTCCGGATTAGACGGAAAAAGTCAAACAAATGCATACAATATGTGTTTTAGGCGGGGAAACATTGAAATTAGTTTTAGTGAAATTGAGGCCTAAATATAGCTATACAGTACAGCTATGTCTTCATAGCTTATTTAGCAAAAAATCCTGTAATTGTAACAGAAAAGGTATGACATGAATAAATATCAAAGCATCTTTCTCGTTGAATAAATGTATTCACATAAAGTTATTTACACTATACTGTATAAACGCACAAAAAAATCAAACAAAAATGAAACTGAAACAAAAATAAACTTTAATAAAACTGGGTGAAAAAAGTCCGTAATGTTCTTTTGTTTTAACTATGAATGACGTCGTTTCACAGTACGATCTCGTAGGAGTTTCAAGGTCAGTAGCTCCGCAGTTGACGTATCAGTTTGTTTCTCATAGTAGGTCATCAACCCCTACAGCATTGCAGCCGCCCCATCATGAGTTGGGCTGACCGGTTCGTCTGTGTAGCCTTCCTCTTCCGAGCTGTCAGTTTCTGCGTTTGCAGTGCACACCGTGACGATTGAGCACTTGATAACCAATGTCATTATCACTGATAATCAACTCGGCCCAACCCTCCAATTGTTAATTAATCTGAACAAATTCCACGTCATCATTATGGGTTGACTGTCGGTTTTTCACTTTCCTGTGGCATTTCAGGCCACAATTTTTTTCAGCTCTTTTGGAGTGTAGACGGTTGAATTTCCTCCCACGATTCTGCAGTCAGATAAATTACATTCTTTATAGTCACTTTTTTAAGAATTTCAATAAATTGTGTAGCTGGATCTGCTTCTTGTTGTTACAAAAGCGATAAAATTAACTTTTTCCTATCACGCCTTGGTCCATCGGCTGAATGAGAGCCGTGACGTTAGGAGGAAGAAATTTAACAGTGGCATGGGGCATTATCAATTAATAAAACCGCTTTCTAGGGAGTTTTTTCTCTTTTAAAAACTTTTCTGTTGTTGGAACAAAGTTTTCAAAAAACTTCAGTCCTTAAAAATTTGACTGTTCATCCACGCTGATTTTTGGAACTTGTATTCGGCCGGTATAACACTTGAATTTACTTTTTTAAAAACCCTAGTCTTTGCGGATTTCCCTATCATCAAAAGCGGAAATTTTAGATCGCCAGAAGCATTACTGCAGGGCAGCAAAGTCATACGTTCTTTCTTAACTTTATGATCATTTGCTACTGAATCTAATTTGGAAGCTAAAGTTTTTTTGGGAACATTTTATAATTTAATCCGGTTTTGTCAGTGTTGAACACCTGACAAGGTTGTAAGTATACATCTCTGAGAAACTTGCCAAATTTGTCTTTTGAATTTTTCACTGGCATCACTGTCACCTGACAAAATTTCACCACTTATTCCGAGTTGACGGATGCCGTGTCGTTCCTTCCACTGTGACAGCCAACCCACACTGGCAGTAAAATTAGGGCCTCCTTTTAACTTTTCATTCAGTTTCAGCGCGATCGTTTGCAAATTTACACCCGATAATGGAACACCCTGTTCCCGTTGTTGGCAAAACCAAACATACAAAGCATTATCTAAGGTTTCATTTTTTGGTTTTTTTAAAGTGCTTCTGCCGCCTAAACTGTCTTTACTAACCATTTTTGCAAAAAAATCTTCAATTTCCTGTCGCTTTTTCTCCAATTGGAAACAGTTTGTTTTCCCACGCCTAACTCTTTTGCAATTTTAGTAGGCGATTCACCTCCATCAATACGAAATAAAGCTTGGAGATTTTATTTCTATTGTCACTGTCACTGACTTACATTTAGTCGCCATTTTCACTGAACACTGAACGAGACGTAAATAAAAAACACAGATCAATATCTCACTAGAATTAAATGACAACCGAGCAGAAATCTTGTGAGAAGCAGTAAAGGTGGCATCCGTCCGACAACACAACTGACCTGACGCCAGACGGATAGACTGTCCTTTATCTTTCGTTTATCGCAAGATGTCTCTGATGTCACGTGCGTTGTAGTGTGGGGAGATCTAGTGTGAATATATTTTTTCAAAGACGTTTTTCCTACTTTAATAGGCAAAAGAAACAAATAATGTGGTAAATTCATATTTTAATGAATAAATTATATTATTTGTCTGTTAGAGTAGGAAACCCCCTTTGAAAAATAACAAATATAGACGTATAAAAATAAATATTTTTGTGGACGACAGACTGATTGTGCACTGTAAAATACTATAACTAAACAAAAATTTTGGGCCGTCCGGATTAGCCTGACGTCCGGATCATCGGAGACCGGATTAGCGAGACTGTACTGTATTACACTTCTTTGAAGAACTACATTATGTTTTAGAATAGTGTTGCCTTTGATTCGATCCTTAAAAAACATTACCTAAAAAAACTGAACAATTTAAAAATTAGAAACTAAAAACTACAAAAAAATGTTGTTATTCATGACAACTGTATGTTACTCACTTATTACAGTTTGAAATTACTTATGATCAGATTTTAACTAAATAATATAAGTGGTTAAACTCTTAACCTACACTTGGAGGAAACATTTTCATCTTACAACTTCAATTTCAAAGTTTAATAAGTAAAAGCTTTAATTTAAAACATCTTCCTAAAATTCATAAGATCGTATAGAATTTGTAAAAAATGAAAAAAGTTTTGTTACGTTTTGCTTTGTGTGACAGCCAAAATCTATGAAATTTATTAAAGGCAGTTCAATTCATAGTGTGTTTTAATACTATTAATTTCAAAATTATCACATGAGGCGCTTATCACAAACCACTGTGAAATTTAGCGCTAAACAATCATAACACAATTATGAATTAAATAAATTATTATAAATATAAAATAAAAAAATAAAACTTACAAATCATTAATTTCTTGTGAAATTGTACTTACGGCTGTGTTATTATATGTATTTATTATTGGGCTCCTGAGGAGAATATCATATTAGTATTGAAACATCAAGAAAAAATACTAAAAATTATCTGACATTCAAATTTGTCTATAATTTGTTGTAAAATCTATTTAATTTAATTATAGACAAAAAATATATTAACAACTTCAGTGAAACCCTGGAAATCCGAACTTATTAGGACTTACCTCTGTTAGAATATCCAAAAATTTGGATTGTCCAGGATATCGACTAAAATATAGTGAAAATACCTCAGAAAATTCAGAATGTCCTTTAATATAAACCAGGTGGATAAAGTTTTGATAATCATTGGTCTGTACTAAATAATGAGTTCCAAGGTCTGCAACCACAAAAACACTTTGCATGTAAAAATGAAAAGAGAGGGAAAGTTAGTGTATAAAGAAAAGAGAGGTTGGTAAAACATCTAAAATTCCACTTGGCAGGTAGAGTATTAATTAGGGACCATATAAATTCTTTCGTTAAAGATAAAAGCCACTAAAGCAGAAAGCAAAGTAAGAAAGAGTACCTCAGTCCTGATCTTATTGTTAGCAGGGTCTTTCAAGCTTTTAAAACCAAATACCCTCAAAAGTAATACAGACAACAAATTTTAAAGATAAATTTCTCTGAAAGATTTTCCAAGAAAATGTTTACAACTTCAGAAGTTTTAAAAAACCAAGAGTTGATACTTGCAAGACCTCTGATATTTTAAACATGCAGTAAAAGAAGGTTCCAAATCCATATCCTCGCGAAGCTAAGCTAAAAATTAAGCTACAGCAGAAAAAAGAGAAATTACAGCATAGTAAAACATTGAGTGGAGATACTACATTCACAGCTAGTAAGGTCTACATTTACAGTTAAATCATTGGAAAACCCCATTTCTGGAGAAAAATTATCTGGCGAATGTTCCGCGCCAGGTAAATTTGTACATGAATTCACAGATTTAATTCACATCTCGGCTCAGCAAGTATACAATGCTAATGTGTCAAGACTAAACTTTAAAACACATTTCTAACTAAAAGGTATGTTTCCAAAGAGGAACTCATAAATTATTTCTAATGCTGATCAGGAAAGCTATAAAGCCTCATGTTTTGACAAATTCAGATATAAACTATTCAAATCAAAACAAGGGATACAAAATGGACAATGATCTCTCCAAGGGATGGTTTGAAAAACAATTTATTTCTTCAATGACAAGATTTAATAAAAATGATAACACCCCTTCAAATCCATCAGATGCAATGTTAGTCAAAGGTGATATCAAAGATATTAAGCTTGCCACTTAAGGTAACACCAATTCTGCAGCCAATGAACCAAGGAGTTCTGCAAAAATATATAAAATGCTTTTACGAACACTAAATGAAGATGATGAAGACTCTTCAGTCAGAGATAGACTAAAAAAGATAACAATCAGAGATGTTATTTATTGGGCTCCTGAAACATGAGAAAAAGGCAATAAAACTAAAAAACTCTGACCAAATCCAGACTTTGGTGATTCTAATGTTCTGCATGCAGCATTAATGACAAACTTTTTTCATCTCGTCCAACAGATTCATGGATGTGAAAAACAAAAGAAACCTGCCTCTAAGAATGAATCGCCTAAGATGGATATGAAAATCAGGATCTACATAATGATGACATTGTTTCAATATATGATCAGAATCAAAATCAAGACAGTCTTGAAAGTGACAAAGATGTCTCAACAACTCTAATTACACACACAGATGCTTCTAGTGCAATAGAAGTGACAATTCTCTATGTTGAGCAGCAACTTCTAGCTTCTAACCCTACTGAAGTGATTTTTATGTGGCACTGACACAATATCCCATTCTCATTTAGGTTCAGCACCTTACACCAAAAGAAGATAACCGATTTGGTCTCAACTAATTATTGTTTTGTAAATACTGTACTATATCATTTAATATGTTTTTTTGTTGTAAATAAAACACAACTCTTAATTCTGATTCATGGGTAAAACTTTTTTTTTTAAATCATGTTTGGATTATATGAAATTGCCGTTTTACTGTAGTACATAAAATATTTTATTCATAATTTCTAGTAGTTAATTCTATTATAATGCACCAAAAACCAACTTTATGTATCAACAGATTAAAACCCTTACTAGGAGAGTGGCTATTAAAATATTGTATTTATTACAGAGGTAAACATTCAGTAAAATACAATGCAGTGCTCATGTGCGAACTGGATAAACCAATACAATGGGTTTAAAAGTCACAGCAAAGGAGATCTTGGTAACACGCTATAGGCAATAGAAAACATATTTAAACAGTATAAGTGCATGGTTAATAAAATTACGGTGACCATAAAACTTTCATTAAAAGTCATGGAGACGTAAGAATTAGTCAGTGAGACTGGCCTACAGAAGTTAATACTTAATAGAGATTTTAATAGAATCTATTTAATGTAGCTAATAGAAAAACCTTTACTAGATGTTGAAAAATTTACTGAATAAAAAATTTATTCAATAAATTCAATTGAAATTTATCCTTAAAAAATGTCAGACACTCCTAAAACAATTTTCATTTAAAAACTGTAATAAAAATAACTAACTCAGTATTATCATTATATTTAGGGATGGGGTGATTCTTAAATTTTTTAAATTTCAATTCTAACATGATTCTTTCAATTCTCGATTTTTAGGTCGATTCTCGATTCCTTTAAGTAATATGGGTCTAGATGATATTCTCTAATAATAATTTAGTCATCTAAACATCTTGGTCATATGGAAAAGCCTTTTAAAAATTTCAATTTAATGTAGTAGGCTGCACAAAACATTCATCCTTGATTTATGAACAGGAATTTCTGGAAGTATGACAAACATATCGGATAAAAATGACAAACAGACCAGAAATGCTTCCGATCATCTTTGTTGTTGCATACATTAATTAATACATAAACAAAACATAGTTGATCATTATTATTTTTCCAATATATTACATAGCATACTTTTTTAACAGTAAAAAAAAACAAGAATCAATGCAGAGTGAAGTATCGACAATTACTTGATATCATTAGAATCAACAATTCCTGAATTGAGAATTGGAATCAGCCTATCCGTAATTATATTAAGTAAATTAAAGTGAAATTTATTGAAATATAAAAAAGAATATATATATATATATATATATATATATATATATATATATATATATATATATATATATATATATACATATATATATATATATATATATATATATATATATATATATATATATATATATACATATATATATATATATATATATATATATATATATATATATATGTATTAACTCATAAAAATATTTAACAATAAAATTTTAACTTAATAATGTACAATAAATAAAGTAACAACCTATAGATTAAAACAGTTGTTTTACAATCTAACATAAAATCAGGTGTTATATGAGATCATATGTTACGGGTTATTTTACTTTGAATAGTGTAAATGATGAAACTTAAATGCTTTTCATATAATGTTATAATTACTCTGTTCATGTAAAAATTATGTCATATAATTTTCACAGTAACTAAGAGCGTGAGACAATAAGGAAATTAGATGAATGCAATGTATGCTAAATTAGAGGTTGTAAAGAGACCAAGCTATTGCAAGATTTTTTGTTAATAATTCTTTTACTAATATAATAGCATTGATTAGCCCATCAGATGTTACTCATTATGAAACACACATCATTCTTAATTATTCCATAGGAGCATTAAATATAAAAAAACAAATCCACTATTTAAAAATTTCACTTTTTTGGTGAAATACTTTGAATACAAAAAGAGATATTCATTCTTCAGCCTCCCTACTTTTTGAGAAAACGACCCTATGGCTGAACAGGATTGAGAAAGAAAAACGAGAAAAGATAATTGAATGGAAAAAAGTTATTTAAGGATTGCAGTTATTATAAGGTCAAAGAAAGCATAACTAACTGTATTTCAGATTTATACAATAAAGAAACTGGATAGCAGATATTAAACAGTGAATTATTTTTCAACTCAAGTAACATACCTGGAAAAGTTAAACTGTGAGATGATTGTTAATTCAAGTGTACTTGCTTAATAGAAACCATTGAGCTGAATGAACTTGCTCAGAAACTGCCAGTGTACATGGTTGGAAGGAGAACATGTTTCTTATGAAAACAGAATTAAAGCATGATGAGGCAGGAGCACTATCTAAGAATTGTTTGGAGAACAAGAGTTTGATGATAGTAGAAATTAAATCTACAAAAATGTTTCTCAATAGATGAATATTTGCCAACAAATAAAAATTCTTAGAGATGAGTTTAAAACAATGAAAAACACCTAATACGACATAAAGTTGAACTTCATTATGACAAATGTACAGCTTCATTAAACCAGTCCCTATTGAAATGAAGATTGCTTTAAACAAACAGTACTTTGACTCACCATCCACCAGCTATTTATATGGGCATACATCTTGAAAATGTTGCAAGAAAAGAGTAAATAGTACACAAATATGGTGTATTAATAATATTTATAATACTAATTTATTGAGTGTTGATAAAAGTTTTGTTGGACAAATGCTATGCAAGTCCAAGATAAATTACCCAAAAAGTACTGTCGTGAAACATCAGTCCATTTATTAACTATATAATTGGCTTGTTTTTTTCAAGCTGCATGAATTTCTTTTCAGAAATTGGCATGTTTACTATAGTCAACTACAAATGAAAATTACATTTCAATATTAGCATTTGCTAACCAAACTAAACCTCTATTAATGAAAAGGTAAGATTATAAACTTTAATTTTCAAATATATTTATTTAAGAAGTAAAAAAATACAATAGTCTTGTGTTGACTAACAGGCACTCAATTAAATAAAATTTTGACTATAATTGGTTGTGATCAAAATGAAATAAATCATAAATGATGTATGTAAAATTTTAATTTTGTGTAAACTACTAATAGCTAACACACAAAAAACCTTATGCTCATATTCCACAGTTACAAAAAACCCTATAGGCTCTATAACAAATTGCCCAACACAGGAACAGAACACTTCTACAACGCTGAATAAGAATGGTATATTCAAACAAATTTCTCTATATGGAAGGTTGAGGACACCAACTAGTGCCTCTAAATGACTGGTGTGAACTATCTTCAAAATACAGTTTGTTATAAGCTATCCCTGGTTTAATAGGCTGTTACAATGAGGTTCTACCTTATGTTACAATAGATGTTTTTTCATTGTTTTAATCTGATCTTTGAGTTTTTATTTCTAGGGAAATATTCATCTTCTGGGAAACACTTTTTATATTTAATTATATTAAGTCTAACTCTTGTTTTCCAAACGTTGTAGTAACCTTATCTCTTTGATAAGGTAGTAACCTTATCTTGTTTCTGAACAAAATCATTCAGCTGGATGGTTTTCATTAAGTGACTACACTCAAATGAAGAATCACCTCGCAGTTTAACTCTTCCGGGTATGTTATTTAAGTTGTAAAATAATTCACTGTTCAACAACTATTATTAAATGTCTTTATGAATGGTCAATAAATCTAAAATACATTTAGGCATAAATTATTTGTCCTCAAAAATGTACTTCTTCGTTAATTTGATCAATTCATTTAACTTTTCCTTTGTTCTCTCTCTACATTGTCCAGTCATAGAGTTTTCACAAAAATGAAATTAAAGAATGCGCCTTCTATTTTTGAATGTTTTCAGTGCATTGAGGACAAACACTAGTAAATGAGAACCCTCCTTTAGCCATTTCTCTAAACTTTAGACATAACTTTTTTGACATAATTATTTCTTTTCTTAGTTGAAGTACTTCATTAACAAGTGAAATTTTGTTAACAGTAGACTTGTTTTTTATATTTATTGCTTGTTTTGGCATATCTGATAGTGCTAAGTTTCTCATAATGAGTATTATCTGATGGGCTAATATATGCTATTATATCCGTAAAATAATTATTTCCAAATAATCTCGCAGTAGCTTGGTTAGTTCACTGCCTCTGTAATTTATGTAGGTTTGGGTGTCCTCTCCAAGACTTGAGATTACTTTACTTAGCATTAACAGTTTCTTTATGAGAATACCTTCTTTGTAACGATCTCTGCTAAATTAACAGTTGAATATACCATAAAAAGATGTATTTATTTTATTATTTTTTTGTCTCGTAGTTATTGTAAAATTATATGACACATAATTTCATATATGCACAGAGTAATTGTAAAATTAAATGATGAGCATTTCAGTTTCATTAACTGATTTCACTTCTATTTCCATGACACAAGAAATAGATGTCCACCATTCATCTATTCCTAAAGTTTTTATGGTATAATTATATGTTACTTCTTGAAATTACTATGTCTTATAGTAGGCCTCAGTGTGTCTTTTTTACACAGAGAAAAATTTTCACCTTGCCATGAATCTCACGAGACGCTTAACCTCATCAATTTCTATATAGTATTGAAATTACTACATAAAGAAAGTAAGTGATGCCATAAGACTTCATATCACATCTGATTATATATCAAAACCAACTTGCTGCGGATGGAATTCCTCTTCTGCAATTAGATCTTGCCGCTTGTCGAGTGTCCAAAAGTGTTAAGAACTTTATGAACAAACATAATAATTCAGTTTTAAACTGGCCAGGTAACTCAACTGACATATCCCTATAGAAAGTTTTGGGAATTGTCAAGTTTAGGCTTAAAAGGTGTGACTATAAAACAAAAGAGAAGCTCATTTCAGCCATAATCAGCCAGGCAAGAAAGGAAAAAGGAGGACACACTAATAATTAAAAGTGTTTTGCAGTTTTTGATAAATAAATAATTTTTCAACAAATCAGGAAAATTATTTTGTATTGTTTACATTAATTTGCACAAGACAGAACATGTTAAGATAACAAGAGATATCGGTTCCAATGAAGGCTTTGATAAATGTGTCAATAATGTTTCATATTGAAAAGATTGTTAAAACATTAGCTTTCACTATCAATAGTGGAGTAAGAAAGGTAATCAGTAGTTCCTGTGTTGGTCAAATAATTAGAGCACCAGCAGTGGTTTTTTATAAAATATTGTGAATATTGACTTTTTGTGTCAATTAATAAAATTAGTTACATTTTTACATTATTTATGATATATTTGATTATGGCCAAGTATGTAAAAGATGAAATAATTTTCATTTGTGATTTCTGTTTTTATTTATTATTCTGTTTTTTTTTTTGTACCAATAGTTTTATTTTAAATGTAGGGTTACTTATTAATTTTTATTACAATTATTTTTATTGAAATCACTTGGCAAAAACACTAATATAACAATGCACTGATCTAGTGCAAAAACGCATCTGCTGAAAAACTTTTTCACACAAGTGATATCAATAAAAATAATTGTTCAACAACCTCAAGATGTACAACACATAAACTGCAAGTTTAACAATATAATAAGTTGTAATATTAGGTTAATTTAAAATTGATTTCTTAATATTTTAAAATTATATTTTAAAATATTTAGACTATAAAAAAATTAATGAGAAAATAGAAATATTTTAAGAATATCGTTATTCGCAATATACTAATAATGTTTTATATTTTACAAACAATAAATGTCACATTTTTGTATAAAACACTAATTTTGTTTATCAAAAACTAAGTATAGTACCCAATTTTACATTACATGGCTTACCTGTTTTGTTTACTTATAAAATAGGGTTTTTAACCTTTATAAAACATTTTTTCAAAAGTTTAATTTTAATTTACCTTAAAACTGTGATTTACTACTAACTAATTAATAGCAAAATTTGAATAAATTTTCCATGATTTTTTAATTATTACGCTTTTTACAATAAAAATAAGAACGGTCTGCAATTTTGGCCAACATCAACAGGACGGCCACTATAATGATAACAGGTATCTGTGAGCCCAAATTTTAATAACATAATCTAATATAATATGATTTGGAATGCTCAAAAACAACATTTGTCTTTAAACCAAACTTCTACTTGGCAATTAATTTCATATGTAAAAAATAACCATATGTAAAATATTGACTTATTATTAAATAATGCAATGGTATTTAGTGTAAATTTATATTGTCAAGGGGGGTGATGTGTCCTTTGTGTTTTCTCTGGATCCACAACTGACTAAACATGGAAACCATAGGCTACTAAGCCACAAGATACATAGTAGAGTCTTGAAATTCCGAGCCCCCGAAAATCCAAGCCTATTTTATCTATCTGAAAGGAAATGATGAGTCGGGCTTCCAAGAAATGTTTATATTCATATGATATGCAAAGAAAATGAGTCGGGCCTCCAAGAAATGTTTATGTCAGTACGGTATGCAAAGGAATTGAGTCTGGTTTCCAAGATATGTGTATATATATCTAGGTATGCAAAGGAAATAAGTCATGCTTCCACAAAATGATCATATAAAGTTCTATAAACCTATTTAGTGCATTCTTAGTACTTATAGTATTAGGGTCCATTAAAACTCTTACTTTTTTCTAATCCACAGGAACTATTGAATTATCAAGACTTTGCTATATCTCCAACTAGGGAAGCATCACTCATCCATTCTCAAGAATAAAACTCTCCATTATCTTTTACTTAACTTGTACAAAGCTGAAGCAGTAAATTTAACAAGCAATACAATGGTTGAAATGTGCTAATATTCAAAGTTAAGGAGTTATCAGATAATTTCTATCAGCTTTTTTTACCAGCTGAATATTGAAGTTTCATTTATGCTAGGAAAATAAGTTATATATTTTGTGTGTATGGGTGTGTATGTGTGTGTGTGCGTTTATGAATATTTGTTGTTTAAAATAATAATTATTAGAATAAATCTGGATAACATTAGAGATAGCTTTACAAAATAATATTAATAAACTTTTGTGTACAGTTTAAAATTCCAAATTTTTTATATATAATTTGGAGAGAAGTGTCATTCTTTAAAGTTATGTATTCATTTGATTTCCCATGAAATATTAAAAACACATAAAACATTATATTCAATATCACATTTTTTAAAAAAATATTAAGTTGTTAGATAAGGTCATACATTGTAGTCAGGTAATTTCAATTGAAGTTTTCGGGCAACTGCACATAAATGAGAAGCTACTACACTGGCTAGGAATATCCCTCGTTGCCAAGAGTCACGGAGATCCCAAACATACCATGCGGTTAGTATCAGTAGTCCAAAACAAACCCAGCACTTAGCAATTCGATATCGAGAATGATAAATAAGAAGATAAAGCTGAAACAAATTATATCAAATACCAATTCCTTGAAAATAACATATAAAATTTACAGGTTTTACAACAAAATAATCTGAAACTTGTTTATGAACACTACATTTCTATAGTTTCATTTATTACAATGTTTCTCCAAAATTTCTTAAACTGTCAAAATATGAAAAATTTGGAATAAAACAGATTTTTAATTTACAATCAGTCTATTGGGCAACAAAACTGTTTTAGGCCCAAAAATTATTATTAATTATTTTTCCAAATTCAGCTCTTTCTTTCATACACCTTATTTAATATAGGATAAAATATTTTGAAATATACCATCCCCGTTTCATACTTCATAGTATTTTCGCATTTCAATAAATGGTAAATTTAATTCTTAGAAGACAAAATCTGAATTTATTTGAGTTTTGTTACCATATTTATCTCAAAATAATATAAGTAAAAATTCTGTATAGCTAGTATTGCTTTAAAATGAAAAATGAGGTAAAGCTTTGCAAAAGTTAATATTCAATAAGTATAAATTTATTACTGACCTGATATATCCTCAAACAACTTTCAAATACAAACAATGAACCATGTATTGGACTTGGACCATCATATTCCTGAAATAAAAACAAATTAGAAAGGCAGCAGCTATCAGGAAAAATATTATATATATATATATATATATATATATATATATATATATATATATATATATATATATATATATATATATATACACAACATATTGACAAAGACCACTGTGTGGTTGAAATATATCATTGGTTAAGTGCTTTAATGTGTTTCTATTTCAAGACTACAGAATGGACTCTTACCAAGGTAAGTCTGTCAATCTCCTAGTCCAAAAAATCTATATTATATTAGAAGATTATATTACATATATATATATATATATATATATATATATATATATATATATATATATATATATACACGAGATCTGTTCAAAAAATACGCGGACTGTTTGAATTTCGCGGCTCAAGTTAGTTTCAGGAGAATCCGCTTCGTGTCGCTAGGTTCGTATAAATCAGCTGATTAAAACGTGGTATTTCAGTTGCAGATATTCTTCATTTGTTGATGAGTTACACGCAGTTTAGTAAAGTGTGTTTTTTTCGTTTGTCGGATATTAAAATGGACAGCCTGACGAAGCAAGGAATTGCTCTGAAATTTTGTGTAAAACTAGGGAAATCTGCAACAGAAACATTTGCCATGCTTAACACGGCCTACGGCGATGTTGCCATGAAGCGTACTGCATATTTCAAGTGGCATGAACGTTTCAAGGGCTGCTGACAGTCGATTGATGACGATGAGCGTCCTGGACATCCTTCAACGTCAACTGACGACCCACACGTTGACAAAACCAACACCCTGCTGCGCGAAAATCGACATCTGACCATTAGGGAGCTTTCCGAAGAGTGTGGGATATTAGTTGGATCTTGTTACGAGATTTTGACCGAAAAATTGAAGATGCACCATGTCGCTGCGAAATTTGTGCCACGCCTGATGACCGACGACCAAAAAGCCAATCGCGTCCGGGTTTGTCGGGAACTGCTTGGTCGTTCAAATGAAGATGAGAACTTTTTGTCAAGAATTATAACCGATGATGAATCATGGGTGTATGATTACGACATTGAAACGAAGGTCCAATCATCCCAATGGGTGAGTCAAACGTCCCCAAGACCCAAAAAAGCTCGCCAAGTTCGGTTGAATGTCAAGGTGATGCTGACATTTTTTTTTGATGTTAAGGATGTTGTTCACTACGAGTACCTCCCTGAAGGCTCTACAGTCAACCAGATTACCTACATTGAAGTATTGAAACGTCTGAGGGACTCCTTCCGACGCAAAAGGCCAGAACTGTGGAGAAGTGATAACTGGTTTTGCCATCATGACAACGCTCCAGCTCACTCAGAACTCGTGGGTTTTTGGCCAAACACTCAATCACTGTTCCTTTCCCCCCCCCCTACTCACCTGACCTTGCTCCTTGTGACTATTCTTATTCCCAAAACTCAAAAAACCCCTCAAAGGATAAAAGATTTGAAACGATTTCGGAGATTAAGGCAAATGCGACGAAGGAGCTGAACGCCACCACAAAATAAGCATACCAGGACTGTTTTAACAAGTGGAAACACCGTTGGGATAAGTGTGTGCGTTGGGGAGGAGAGTACTTTGAAGGAGACACCAAGCGGATTCTCCTGTAACTAACTTGAGCCGCGAAATTCAAACAGTCTGCGTATTTTTTGAACAGACCTCGTACATATATATATATATATATATATATATATATATATATATTATATATATATATATATATATATATATATATATATATATATATATATATATATATATGTATACCTAACATTAATATACCTAATGTATAACATTATATATATATATGTATATATCTATATGAAGTTGATATATTACTATTGTAAATACTTTTATCCACCACTAAGTGCAATAATTTTACCTTCATCACTCAAGGTAAAATTATTGCACTTAGTGGTGGATAAAAGTATTTACAATAGTAATATATCAACTTCATAAAGTCAGTGCAAGGAAAAATAATGGACAACGTAATATATCAAAAAAAAAAATATTATTATTAAAAAAAAAAGTTATTATTACTTGTAAATAATTTTTTTTTCACCACCAAATGCAACAATCCCACCCCACGTGACGAGGCATCCCTCGGTCACTTGACCATTGTCGAATCCCTGTATGAATCACTATATATATATGAAGTTATTATTATTACTTTTAAATAATTTTTTCCCATCAATAAGTGCAATAATTTTACCTTATGGGACGAAGCACCTTTCGGTCACTTGACCATTGCCGAATCACTGAATGAATTTTCTCTATTTTTCTGATGTGGATGTTCGGTCCGTGATGTCGGTGTTTGTTGACGTCATACATATTTCTTCTTGAGCCGTGTGTATAATGTTTTTGAATAGTATGTCGTCTGCATATGTTGTCTATAGGTTCATTAAATTATTGTATATGTTTTTATAAATGTGGTATTTTTCTAGTGAGTTTAGTTCTATTGGTTTATTATTTATTTCAAGTATGGTTAGGTTATTTTCGTAATTTGTTATTTCATGTTTATGTGATATTAGGCGTGTTGCAACATTTGATGCTTTTGTATTTTTATTTTTGAATACTCTGTAATGTTCTTCAAATTTTATTTTAAATGATCTGGTTTTTTCCCCATGTAAAATGCGCTGCAGTCGTTACATGTAATTTTGTAAATGCCTGATAGGTTATGTTTTTCTGTATTTGTTTTGTAGTTTGTGTTATTAAGATATTTTATTATTTTGTTGTTTCGTTTGTATATTGGAGTGTAGTATTCTTTGTAGTACATATTTGTTAATTTTTCTATTTTGTTATTGATGTGTTTATAGTTAAGGTAGATTTTTTTATTTCTATTATTTTTGTGTTCAGGTTGTAGTGTTGTGTTGAGGTTAGGTTTTTTTGTAAATGTATTGTATATGTTTTTATTAGGTGTTTGTTGTATCCATTTTCTATTGTTATTTTTATAATGTTATCTAATTTTTCATTTAATTTTTGTTTGTTATCTTGTGTGTATTTTATTGTTTTATTATCATGTTACTGTGAATGTTAATTTTGTGTGTCCAGGGGTGGTTAGATTTGTAGTGTATTGTGGTGTTGTTGGAAGTTCGTTTTCTGTGTACTGTAGTTTCTATTTTATTATTATTTATATTTAATGTAAAGTCAACATAGTTATTTGTTCTGTTTGTTTCTGTTTCAAAGGTGAATTGTATGTTTTCGTTGTATGTATTTCATTTGTTTAGCATTATGATGTGTCCGTTGTGAATGGTAGGTTGGTATATTACAAGTATATCATCTTCGTATCTTGTCCATAGTAAGTGTGTTTAGTATAGGTTTAATTATTATTTGTTCAGAATGTTGTAGATATATTTCTGACATGACTGATGATATGGGTGATCCCATGGGGAGTCCAGTTGTTTGTTTATAGTATTTATTGTTAAATTGGAAGTAATTTTGTTTACATATGTATTTGGTTAGTGTAATAATACTATTTATTGCGTTTTCTTTTTCGTTAATGTGTATTAGTTTGTTTTTTTATTATATCTATGGTTTCTTCTAATGGGATACTAGGGTACATGTTGGTTATGTCATAACTAATTATTTTTGTGTTGCTGTTTGTTTCTATATTTTTAATTTTATTAATTAATTTGTATCCATTTTTTATATTGTATGTGTTGTTGATATGTATTTTAGATCTTATTATTTTGTCTAGTATTTTTGCGATTATATAAGATGGTGCTGTTTTGAAATTTATTAGTGGTCTAAATGGTGTGTTGGGTTTGTGGATTTTAGGCATGCCTGTTAATATTGGTGCACTAAACTCACTAGAAAAATACCACATTCATAAAAACATACACAACAATTTAATGAACCTACAGACAACATATGCAGATGACGTACTATTCAAAATCATTATACACGTGGCTCAAGAAGAAATATGTATGACGTCAACAAATACCAACATCACAGACCGAACATCCACACACAAAAATAAAGAAAATTCATTCAGTGATTTGACAATGGTCAAGTGACCGAAAGGTGCCTCATCACATTAGGTAAAATGATTGCACTTAGAGATGGGAAAAAACTATTTACAAGTAATAACAATAACTTCATAAAGTCAGTACAACGTAAAAATAATGGACGTGAAATATCACGATATATATATATATATATATATATATATATATATATATATATATATATATATATAAAGAACAAAAGTCAAAATACAAATACAAGAATTATATTTGAATTGTAAATTCAAATATAATTCTTGTATTTGTATTTTGACTTTTGTTCTTTATTAATACACAAGAAAACATATTGCGATATTTATATATATATATATATATATATATATATTCAGTCGAACCTCTGTATTACGAAGTCGATTATCCAGAGAAAAAATTCGTTGTAGAGAGGTATTCGTTATTGAGAGGATGTGTTGTCAAGAATGCTCCCACCCCATCCTACTGATCTTACCGCTTTACGCATACCGCACTATGTGTGGTAATAAAAGGGATACAGTATAATATCGCGAGTGCAGTTAGTGTAATAGGCCAATGTTAATATAGGATAATGTTTTATAATGTCTCAATTTAATTGAAATTCAAGTTCTTAAAAATGTTTTATTGATGTTTTCAGAATGTTTCTTCATTGTATTAGATATCCATGTTCAATATTTTTCATAGGATCTACTCAGTATAGGCTATTACGAGTTATCTAATGCTTATGAAAACTTACTGGTGAATAAGTACACCCACCAGTTCATTTTCAGGAAGCATGAATTGAACGTAGTGGAATTTAAACGAAGCAAACTCACTAGGCCATAATTTAGTAACTGTATTATTTATTAACTGTATTACATTTATTAACCGCCTATACTGATTTTATTTGAATACACACAATCTATCAGTATTTTATTTTTATATACACAATTCAATTTCAAACAACACAAACTGTTTTATACACTACACAAACCGCATCCGGAGAAAAAAATACTGTATTAAATTAAACATAAAATATGATGTACAGTAATACAGTAACTTCATATAGGTACTTTTTAAATCGTTTCTAGTTTTCAAAGTTTTACTTGAAAAAGTTAGTAATTTTTTGTTGTACTTTGTGTTTGAATAAAACGTCACATTCAATGAATGTTTCACATTTATTCAGACATTTAAAAATGTTGTCTGGTACACCATCTTTCAGTTGAAATCCTCGCCTGATGATTTTGAAAGCTTGTAAAACTTCATGATCTGTAGGGTTCTTTTCTTCAGATTCATCACAATCATCGTCATAGTCGTCGTCATCATCTTTCAAAAGTTCATTTGAGTTTGTCATCTGGACACTTTGGAGTATGTCTTCGTCGTCTGGAAAATTGGAAACAGCCAAATCTTCTTCCAGACAAATAAAATCTTCAAGTGGAATGTCATCAGCTACTCTTCAGAAAATCCCATTGCTTTTTTCAATTCACTTAAAGTCATGTTGTCCTCACTGTCCTCTTCATGTGTGACCGAATTAAATCCAGCTTTGGAGAAACAATTAAAAACTGTTGTTTTATTCACGTTATTCGTCCAAACTTTTGCCAATTCAGCGATGCAGTCCCTTAGATTAACAATGTTTTTGGGTATGATTTCATTGTTCTCTACGGTAGTCACAATCTTTTTTAAAATTTTTTTTCTGTAGTGTAGCTTTAAATGTTTTATTACTCCCTGAGCGTGTGGTTGAAGTATCGATGTAACATTTGGTGGAAAGAAAAACACATTGACACTCTTCAGTTTGAAATTGATGTCATGCCGATGTGCATGGCAGTTGTCGATGAAAAGTGCGATTTTCCTTTTCTCTTTGGAGATCTGCTTGTCCAGCTTCAATATCCATTCAATGAAAATTTTGCTCGTCATCCACGCCTTTTTATTAAATGCGTAATCAACTTCTAAGGACTTGAGAGATCGGAAACATCGCGGAGATTTGCTTTTGCCAATCACAAGCAATTTGAGTTTTTCTGACCCTAACATGTTAGCTACCACTAATATGGTGATCCTTTCTTTGCTTCCTTTTCCCCCAAAACAAGGGTCGGTTTTATAAGTTAGTGTCTTGTTGGGCAAACATTTAAAAAACAGACCAGTCTCATCAGCAATGGAAATGTCTTTCGGTTCATAATCATTTAAAACTTTTTCCAATACATTTTCTTTCCAAAATTCAAAAGTGGAGATATCACTAGCACTTTCTTCCGAAATTCCTTTTTGAACAATGTTATGGTGTTTTTTGAATTTTTCTATCCAACCATTACTTGCGTTAAAGCCACTGTGTACTAATGATACTGCAAATTTCAAAGCCTTTTCATTAATAAGATTTCCTGACAATGGAAGATTTTTCTCGCGCATTACCGTAACCCATTTAATCATCGCGTTATCGATATTGTCGAATGTACAAAGTTTCATTTTCTTTCTTTACAAATCATAAGAAACACTATGTTTTAGAATTTGATACCAGATTTTTAGAATAGTGGATAGCAAACTCTGAGGTATACCGAATTTTTTCGCAACATCCAACTTTTTTACACCTCTATCAACCTCTCGTAAAACACTCACTTTTTCTGCTACACGTAAACACTTTCTTTTAAACATTTTTCACAGCACGGCAAACTCACGGCACGAATAAAACTGAGTAACTGAGCTAGTAACATTGAAATGAGTGATAAAAGAAAATGGTGGTAGACTAGGAATGTACTGTAGGCCTGTACAGTAGGCCTATCTTTAAATGCTGAGTTCTTAGAATTCCTAACTGATGAGTCACTACATTTTTAACTGAACCAAACTATAACATGCAGTCAATTGCCGACATGTGTTTCGCCTACCATTCTAGGTTTTGTTGACCTTCCTGCTGAAAATAAACAATTTCCTGGAAATGACATTGTGAGCTGCCTATACAACTCTACATTTCTTCGGTTGAAGTGAAGAAAAAACTTCGTTATTGAGAGGTCCGAAATAGAGGTAAATAAGCAGTATAACTTCTAAAATGTCATGGAATAAGGTAAAAATTCGTTATATAGAGGATTTCATTATCTGGAGGTTCGTTATATAGAGTTTCGACTGTATATATATATATATATATATATATATATATATATATATATATATATATATATATATATATTTTAGACTAGTTTTGGTTGGTAAAGATTATTTAGATTTTTTGGACTAGGAGACTGACAGACTTACCTTGGTAAGAGTCCACTCAGTAGTCTTAAAATGTTTAAGTGCTTTTATGTGTTTCTATTTCAAGACTACAGAGTGGACTCTTACCAAGGTAAGTCTGTCAGTCTCCTAGTCCAAAAAATCTATATATATATCATTTTAATAAATTTCTCTCATAATAATTTTATTTCATAATTTACAAATCAGTAATGTATATCATTTGTAATTATTTAACTTTAAATACAAATATACTGGTTACGGCAATACTTAACCAAATGGTGGTGAAGTTACTTTTACATATGTTACTCAAAAATACATTTTAAACAAGGAACAGTAGATTTATGTTGCAGCAAAACTATTACTGCTTAAATTTTGCACATAAAGCATAACCTCAATGTAGGAACTTACGTAAAATATAATGTAAAAGTACAATATCATATACACATACGTAAAAAGTATTCAGTTAAGATTTTTTTAAATACAAAAGTAAATAATGTAATTATAATACTTATCAGGAATAGTTTCAACGTTTATAGATTATATTAGATAGAACAATGATGTCTTAATGCTATCATATTTTGTAAACTTCTACAAAAATAAGACATGTCTTTTCAAGTGGTGACAACAAAATATGGTTTAAAATTTGCTAAATGTGAAACAACCTGCATTTAGTTAAACAAAAAAGTGGAAAGTAAATAGTTTTTATCTATTACTACACTATAAATAAGTACAAAGTAACCAAATAGGATACAATTGGTTATCAAAAACTAATAACTCGACTAGTGCTAACACTGGAATCGGAAATGAGATAAAAATAATATTTCACGTCTAATAAAAATTACATTTTTAATACATATGAAAATATGATAAGAAATATTGTACATACCAGCTTTAGGCAGGACGTAAGCTGAGACGCAGGTGGTGCAGCGCACGCAACACAATGCAGCACATGATAGAAAACTGTGCCGCTATATCTCCTAACGGCGCAGCGTAAGTTGAGACGCATGCGTGTTCGTGTCTGACACACTTGTGGGCCGGTATATCACAGTTTGTAGCACAAACACAGATTTGACAACACACACCACGCAACTAGAGATCCAAGATGTCGTTAAATGACCGTTTGATTCAGCTGGTAATGGGCAAACACTCAACAGTAGCTCACATATTGTACCTAAATCTTGTATTTGTAAAATCTTTAATACCACACGTGATTTGACATTTAGGTTGTCATATTCAGTAATGGAGAAACACTCAACAGTAGTTTACATATTGTACTTAACTCTCATATTTTTAAAATCTCTAATAACTCTGTGCAAGTTACCTGTGCTATAAAATGTGAATTATGAAGGTTATAGCAAGAAAATGTATAAAGAATCTTTGTGGGCCAATGTAGCCATGTGTCTGTTTTGTTTTTTCATATATTCACTCTGCTAACACTTTTTACTCGAATTTTGGAAATGCTGTGTAACAGAACCAACTTCTCAATTTTCATATCGGAGGTAATTTCAAATGAGTTGGTGTCGATATCTTCCATTTTCAAGGCAAAAATGGCATGCATGTGCCGTGTGCTACGTCTCAACATGCGCTGGTAAAAGATTTGTGTGTTGGGTGTCTTGCGCCACAAAACAGGGCTTGCATGTGCTGCATCGCCTGCGTCTCATCTTACATCCTGCCTCATTGTCAACTTGACATTTCAACAATCAATGTTTATGAATGTAAGGTAATGACCCCATATATATCTTTTCAGTCAATATTTATGTTTTTCCGCAACTGAAATTAACTGTTACTTCTTTAGAACACTTTTTTGAGTAAAATATGTAGAAACAAATAAAATCAAAGTTTATCACCATTTATTACCCTATTTATACGTACTCTGATTGTGAAATGATTGAAACAATTACATTTAAAACAAATATTAATTTTTTATACATGAAAAACATTTGTTTTCTCATCATGTTGGATTAATGTTACTCTTTGTGAAAATTTTATGTTAGGATATTAAATTGCACAAAAAAAATCTATACTTTAAAACCAGCAAAAACACTGTATCTTATTATCAAATCCTTTTACCAATCATCTTAACCTTGGCATTCAATCTGGTATTTCCTTAGTAATCAATTAATCACGTTTACAATAGTTTATGACTATACGAACTTTATTTTGTAAATTTGTAAAAAGTTACTGAGACAGAACGTTTTTGATCGCTCCGTGGCTATTTTCATCAGTGTCTCATTGAAGAAAACATTCTGCCTCAGTAAGTTTTTACAAATTTACAAAATAAATTAAGGTTTGGATAGTCATAAACTAACGTAAAAGGCATTAATTAAGTTTCACGGAACATAATGGACTACAAAATTCAAGAGTAATTCATTATTAAAGGTTACTCATTTCCCCCATATTTATGTCGGAAGTTAATCACCTCCTCGTTGGTTCATCCTGGGTAACACTATAGGACAAACTATTCATATACTCTAAAGATCTATTTGAATGATGAAACAATTTTATAACTTTAATGGTCCTTCTCACTAATGAACCTTAAAGATGAACTAAGCATCAAATGTTGGAATATTGCAGGTCTTATTAGTAAAAAAGTTGGTAAATTAAAATTGATTATTTTTTTTTAACTCTAAGTATATTGCAAGTGGAAAACAAATAAATTTTCCACCATTCAATTTTAATCATAAATTTTGTTCATAATTAAACTGTACATCACATTTTATTAAACTAAAATCTGAGTGTGATGAAAAAAAAACTAATTACACATTTGAATTCAACATACACAAAATATTATTAGGACCAGATATTTTCCCTCATATGCCAAAAAGTTCCAATTCTATTTTTATTAGTGTAACTAATTATTATATCTTCATAAGAATAATGCAGATATAAAAAGTTGAAGAATTTAAAATATAAAGGGATAGACATTTGGTTAGTTAGATACGTATTAAGTTACAATGAGGGACTTAATTTTGTTAATTGGTAGCGATTGAATTTTGTAAATTTTATTTTTATCTTAATCTACTAACACTTGATGATTGATGCCACTGATAATCTTGGCTGAATATATTACCTCAAGTGTAGAATAGCTGAGGGCCGAAAATCCCCTGTAAAATCCTAGCATTGCAAAAACTGAAGAAGGAAACATTGATAGTACAGCATACCATGAAAGTGATTCCAATTTTGGTGGCGGGCCCACTGTAACATTATTATAAAAATATTATTATATACCTTAATTACTATCATCACATAATTCTAACAATCATTTTAACATCGTCATATAAAAATAAACACTTTAGGAACTGGAAAAATACTCATAATATCCAAATACCTATCAGTTCACCATTAGATACTAGGTCAGTGTACTTTCCTATTCCTATACTAGTCCACTACACTGGTGAAACAAAATCAAGAGTTCAGTTGCTTATCTCTTGGTATAGGTGCAAAAGTGCAATTTTTTGCCGTTATATTTTCTCAAAACTATTTCTCCAAAAAGTTCTGCCACCTGCGGCCTTAGCCAGCCAAGGACAGTATCTTTGAGTTCATCGTCGTCATCAAAATGCTGAGGCAAAATACTTTTTCATGTACATAAAGAGATGACAATCACTCGGAGATAAGTCTGGGCTCTTGGTTGGATAGTTGAAAAAAAAACATTTAAATTCTTGAGGAAGGTCAGTGATTTGTTGAGAAGAGTGAAACTGAGTATTGTCATGCAAATAAATGACAATAAAAATCAGTGCTTGTTTTGAATGTCTCTTAATGTCTCACAATGCAAGTGTGAATTGATTGTTGTTCCAGATTCCATAAATTCTACCAATAACACGCCCTTTGCATCCCAGAACACTATTGCCAGAAAAATCTTGCCAGGCTTTTGTTTGTTTGTTAAAGGAAATCGTATGGCTTAGAGTTTCGGCTGATCTTTAGATTCAGGATTCACATACTTAATCCATGTTTCATCACCAGTCACAATCCTGTGAAGCAATGGCTCATGTCCCTTAATATATTTAACTGCTTTGACGATCTTGTCAAAAAGTAAATCACTCACCACTGATGGCTTCCCACTCCTTTCCTAGTCACGAATGGTTGTTTATATGCTTTTAAATAATCAAACCCATTTACTGTATACTCCATTTAACCATAATGTTTCTTCTATAAACACAACAAAGTTCCCTAATTACATTTATTTAATGTTATACCTTATCTGCTTCACTTTTAATGAAACTGTATTTTATTTTTAAATATATTTTAAATTCTTTAATACCATACTTCTTTGTTTACTATAACTTGTCCTATATTGGGAAAACCTTCATTTTATTACTATATATGAAACTTTATATATAGTAATATTAGTTACTAATATAATAATATAATATTAGTTACTACAGCAATATTAGTTACTATAGCAATGTTAGTTAATATATGAGTTAACTATATATTAATATATTTCTAGTTGTTCATGTACTGATACAACATATCATTGCTTTTGTTACTACAAAATAAATTATTAAAAAGATATTACTTTAATTTAGTTTTAAATGTTCCTATATCGTTAACCATTTATCTAGTTTATTAGTAAATAAATCTATTGCTTATTTCGCATTATGCCTGTAAATCTGTATTTTGAACACATTAAATTTAGTAAAAGATTTTCAGAATTTCTAGATTTAACAAAATAAACTCACTGATTACTTATTTCATTGAACTTGAATAAGACTAAAAAATTTACCTCTGTTCAAATAATAGAAATTGATAAATTGGCAGCTACCTTGAATGCAGCAGTAAAACAACAGAAAAAAATGCTTTACAATTAAAATTTGTTTAGTCTGAAGTCTAATATCTTAATTAACAACACATAATTAATTTAATTTATCTCTAGGCGTGAAGTTACTGTGTTATGGCTTGTATTTTAGAAATTTAATTAAAACACCTGTTTTCTGAATTTACTTTATTAGATTTTAAATGTTAATTTACAAAAGTTTAATTTTTAATAATTAGTTAATTTGTGACTTAGTCAAATTTGAAGTACTCTGATCAAACATCAGCATTCTCGTGTATTGGCTCAGGTCTGGCATGGGCCTCTTGGTTTCCAAGATAACAGAGAGACACTTCTTCATTATCCATCCATCTTCAGCTCCCACGGTTGGACTCCTCTAACTCCGACTTCCTGTGTAGACTCTTTTCCAGCTCCTAAAACGTCTTCCCTCTTCGCCTCCCAGATCTTGACTCTTCTCTCTCTGGCTCCCCGAAATTAACTCCTTGATTCCCAAAACTTAGCTGCTTGATCCCTCCTCTTATTCATCTCTGTCTTTGCTACCAATGATCTTTAGTTTTTTTTTTCAGCCAATCCTGTCCTGTCTTCCTTTTGTTGACTTATTTAAACAAAACATCTTTGTCTTTGCATGAGCCTGATTTTGGAAATTACGGCTTTCTCTAAATAAAGTCTACCTTAGTAACTGCAAGCTTACAGGCTTCCCCCTCATTAATATACCTGTCAGTCAGTTCACTGTTGGAGTTCCCCGTTTAAATGTTTCTTCAAATTTAAAGGCGTTTATTTTTGTTAAGATAGACACAGTAATCTAGCCTACAGATTTAAAATAGATCACTTACTTACACTAAATTGCCTCACAAAGATGGTTCACATAATGCTTATCCTTTAAGAGCCACATCTGAGCATGTGTTTTCTTTATATAGTATAAAAATAGGTAATTTTTATTTTTGGTTGTACTTCTTTAACAATGCTTTTAGTAGTAGCTGTGTACTTGTTCCACACAATGCTTTTAGTAGTAGCTGTGTAGTTGTTCCTCACAATGATTGTAGTAGTGGCTGAGTAGTTGTTCCTCCCAATGCTTGTAGTAGTAGCTGTGTACTTGTTCCACACAATGCTTTTAGTAGTAGCTGTGTAATTGTTCCTCACAATGCTTTTAGTAGTGGCTGAGTAGTTGTTCCTCACAATGCTTGTAGTAGTGGCTGTGTAATTGTTCCTCACAATGCTTTTAGTAGTAGCTGTGTAGTTGTTCCTCACAATGCTTGTAGTAGTGGCTGTGTAGTTGTTCCTCACAATGCTTGTAGTAGTGGCTGAGTAGTTGTTCCTCACAATGCTTTTAGTAGTAGCTGTGTAGTTGTTCCTCACAATGCTTGTAGTAGTGGCTGTGTAGTTGTTCCTCACAATGCTTGTAGTAGTGGCTGTGTAGTTGTTCCTCACAATGCTTGTAGTAGTAGCTGTGTAGTTGTTCCTCACAATGCTTGTAGTAGTGGCTGTGTAGTTGTTCCTCACAATGCTTGTAGTAGTGGCTGTGTAGTTGTTCCTCACAATGCTTTTATAGTGGCTGTGTAGTTGTTTCTCACAATGCTTGTAGTAGTGGCTATGTAGTTGTTCCTCACAATGCTTGTAGTAGTGGCTGTGTAGTTGTTCCTCCAAATGCTTGTAGTAGTGGCTGTGTAATTGTTCCTCACAATGCTTTTAGTAGTGGCTGTGTAGTTGTTCCTCACAATGCTTGTAGTAGTGGCTGTGTAGTTGTTCCTCACAATGCTTGTAGTAGTGGCTGAGTAGTTGTTCCTCACAATGCTTTTAGTAGTAGCTGTGTAGTTGTTCCTCACAATGCTTGTAGTAGTGGCTGTGTAGTTGTTCCTCACAATGCTTGTAGTAGTGGCTGTGTAGTTGTTCCTCACAATGCTTGTAGTAGTGGCTGAGTAGTTGTTTTTCACAATGCTTTTAGTAGTGGTTGTGTAGTTGTTTTTCAAAAACCTACACCACAGTGTATATTTCAATCTTCTATATTTTTACAATATCATTCTCAAACGAAATTATGTATAAATCTTCAAATATGACATCTTCAAATTATCCTCATTTAGAATATTCATTTCCATTTTTAATCCAAAAATGGAATCTTCATTATTGGACTATCGAATTAACATTACTATGGAAAGCATCTATAAAATTCTACAAATTCTTGAATTTTGTAGTCCATTACGTTCCTTGAATCTTATTAATCACCTAAACAATAGTTTATGACTATCCGAACTTTAAATTTTGTAAATTTTTTTAAATTTTAAACTTACTGAGACAGAACGTTTTTTATCGCTAATGTGCCGATTTTCATCAGTGTCTTCTGCTTTGAGATGTCGGATCAAGCGGTGACAGTTTTAAAGATAGGTTTTCAATAGTATCAAAGAGTATGTGTGATTTGTATTGTGTTTGTTCGTTTAATATGATTGTACTTTGTATTTTTGTGTGTCTGTAAATTGCATATTGTTCTAGTGTGTTGAAATGTGGTCCTTTTTGTTGATACGTAGGATTTCTAGGTTATGGTACATAAACGTCAAAATCGTTCTGTCTTAGTAAGTTTTAAAACAAAATTTAAAATTCTACAAAGCTACAAAATAACTAAAATGTTGTTTCTTAATAACACTTTTATTCTAAAAGTGGATAAAATAACTTTTTCATTACAATAAAAAGAATGCACAAATAAATAATGAGAATATATTGCTTAAACCTTTTGTGAACCAGTGAAATGTATGTATATATATATTTGAACCACTATGAGTTGACAAAAGGTAGGGGGAGGAAAGTGTAAACTGACAAAATCAGTAAGAATAGATTATTGTTAAAATTTTACATGTTATGCGTAATTTGACTTTCTTAAACATTGTGAATATCCATTATGAAAATTTCAAAAGAAAAGCTTGATACATCTAGTTATGTGAAGTTTTTTTATCCTTCCTAAAAGTTCCCCACACACACTAATAATATGATTTTACAACCCTTGTACATGTAATGTGATTCATGTATATGTATATATAGTTTTTGAAATAAATTAATAACTCAAATAATGAGTTTATTTATTACCTGCAATCCTTGGAATGTTTAAACTGTGATATCCATTTTTAACAGGTTCTACTTCATTTAAGGTCAGCTGATAAGGAGGCCTAAGTTTCATTTCAACACTCAATTCTGACAAATTTACTCTTGTAGTTAGGCTTTGAGGCTTGTTGTAACGCTGCCTTGTCTTATGAATAAAGTTATCTAAAAAAACCAATTTTTCACAAATTTACAAATTAAAAACCTAGCTGAAATTTTGGCCTAAAAGATTATATATATTAAAGTCTTAATTTATATAAGCTGGTTATTACGTTGTTTCTGAGCAAAAATTGATTGTCTTGATTATAAAGCTGTAAAAAGTCTATGATCATTTATGAGTTATGTTTTAAATATGACATACAACTCAAAAATTATAAATAAAAATGAACAATTTATATAAAAATGCTAGATTTTTATTATTCCTTTTCCCATTTTTCTGCCATACTGTATATTGTTGATTACTTAATTACAAAAAATCCTATAGAATATATATATATATTTATATATATATATATATATTCTTGATATTTTACGTTATCCATTGTTTTTCTGTTGCACTGACTTTATGAAGTTAATATAATACTATTGTAAGTACTTTTATCCACCATTACAATGGATAACGTAAAATATCAAGAATTTAATACCTACCAAGGTAAACAACTGTACCGTAAATATCTTAACCTAAAAATCAAACTCCAGAATTGCATCAACAAAATAAAGTTTAATAAAAAATGCTTCACACTTAATATAACACCAAAATACGCTAAATTACACTTAAAAAATAAACAAAACACTATTATCAATAAAGCAACAAAAATAGCAGAATCACACATAATTAAACAAAACATTAAATCTGCCTACTATAAAAAAAGCCAAATCAATTTACAACTATACACTACCAATTTGGAAATAATGAAAACTGTTAATACTCTCACACCTATTATTCACGAAAAAACACAACAAATTATAATAAAACATAAAACAAACACAATAAACTGACAAAACAGAAAAATCGAAAATTTATCAAAACAACAACATAACCTAAAAAATAGCCTAGAACCAATCCACACATCAAAACAACAACATAACCTAAAAAATAGCCTAGAACCAATCCACACCTCTAACAACAATAAATTCATAAACTTAACTAAAACACAATTTACTGAAAAAGAAAAAATAATAATAACAAATTCCTTCAAATATAACCTACCTAATTTCAACAAAAAACAAATATTAAAAAACCTAATAGTTGACACAGAATCTAACATCCACAAAATTACCCACCAAAATACTGAACACATAAGAAACAATATTAATAATAAAATTAACCTAATAAAAACGGAAAAAACAAAAAAACGGAACAATATATAAATAAAAAAGAAATTATAAAACTCAGAGAAAAACTAGAAAACAACGACTACTTAATATTAAAATCAGATAAAACAAATACACCAGTAATAATACAAAATACCAAATACATCGATTCAATGACTAACTACATAAAAGAAAATAAATACGAACAAATCCCAGACCCAACTAGCAAATACCTTATTACAATAAAAAACTTAATAGTCACTCACCGAAATACCCTAAACTATAACAATAAATTAAAATACCACACAAGACTATACCCATTCAAACCATGTGCACCAATATTATCAGGGATACCTAAAATCCACAAACCCAACACACCATTTAGACCACTAATAAATTTCACAACAGCACCATCTTACATAATCGCAAAAATACTAGACAAAATCATAAGATCTAAAATACATATCAACAACACATACAATATAAAAAATGGATACGAATTAATTAATAAAATAAAAAAGATAAAAACAAACAGCAATACAAAAATAATAAGTTATGACATAACTAACATGTACCCTAGTATCCCAATAGAAGAAACCATAGAAATAATAAAAAACAAACTAATACACAATAACGAAAAAAGAAACATAATAGATAGTATCATTACGCTAACCAAACACATATGAAACCAAAATTACTTCCAATTTAACAATAAATATTATAAACAAACAACTGGACTCCCCATGGGTTCACCCATATCATCTGTCATGTCAGAAATATATTTACAACACTTTGAACAAATAATAATGAAACCTATACTAAACACACAATATTTCACTATGGACAAGGTATGTAGACGATATACTTGTAATATACCAACCTACCATTCACAACGAACACATCATAATATTAAACAAACTAAATACATACAACAAAAACATACAATTCACCGTTGAAACAGAAACAAATAGAACAATCAACTATCTCGACATCACTTTAAATATAAATGATAATATAATAGAAACTACAGTATACAGGAAACCTACTTCCAACAACACCACAATACACTACAAATCTAACCACCCCTGGACACACAAAATTAACACCTACAGTAACATGATAAATAAAGCAATAAAATACACACAGGATAACAAACAAAAATTAAATGAATAATTAGATAACATTACAAAAATAGCAATAGAAAATGGATGCAACAAACACATTATAAAAAATATATACAATAAATTCACAAAAAAACCTAACCTCAACACAACACTACAACCGGAACACAAAAATAATGAAAATAAAAAAATCTACCTTAAATATAAATACACCAATAACAAAATAGAAAAAATAACAAATATATACAACAAAGAATACTACACTCCAACATACAAACCAAACAACAAAATAATAAAATATCTTAATAACACAAACCACAAAACAAATTCAGAAAAACATGACCAGAAAAATATCAGTGATTCGACAATGGTCAAGTGACCGAAAGGTGCCTCATCACTCAAGGTAAAATTATTGCACTTAATGGTGGATAAAATTACTTACAATAGTAATATATTAACTTCATATATATATATATATATATATATATATATATATATATATATATATATATATATATATATATATATATATATTGAATGATACAGAGATTCAAACACAACTGGCTGAGTCGGAAAGAACAAAGAGCCGACTGCTAGAGCCATAGCACTTGCCCAATGGCAAGACGCCTAGTGGAATAAAGAGGCTTACTTTATTGTTGTATCCATTGGATTCTCCTTGTATGTTAAATTATTGTATTTGTTGGCTGTACATGTAATTGTAAGGTTCGAGAAAATATACTATTTTGTTTCATTTTAATAGCATATGTTAGTTTTGGATGAATGGAATAGAGATGTTTTAATAATATGTGTATTTGACAATCAGATTTTTGTACAGTGTGATATAAACCAGTATATGATGTTGTCTGAGTATTTATTATTATTTAAAATGTGGCTTTGTTCAATATGGTGTATGAATACTTCCACCAAGATGCTGAAAATTCATGAATATACAGCCATCTAAAAAATAAACTCAATAACACAACCCTAAATACCCAACACAAACCCATAAAATACCACTACCATACAGATCACCCAAAACTCATCAACTAATTATTATGTAAATATAATTACTGATTAGTTTACTCCACACACAACATCCTCAACAAACAATTTAAGTTTCTTGATGTAATAATCTTGAATTCACTGATTAAACTAATTTTACACTACTTAACGAAGTGAATACGTAATTGCTTACTTGCTAACGCGTTTCAAAACGATCGTTCCTTTTTCGAAGCTAACCTTCTACTAGCGGCTTTTGGCTCTTTACAAACGGTATGACAGGGTTGGATTTATGACATTAGGTGAGGTGTCGGCGTCTTGTGTGATGTATTTGAAAAGACTATTGGCTTCAAAGTGTGTGTGTTCATTAAGTATATTTTCCCTGTCTGTTGTGTAGTGTTTGTAGATTTCATATTTTTCTGAGGTTGTTAGTTTTTTACTCTGTTTTAATGTGTATAAAATATTTAAATTAGTGTGTATGTCGGTATGTGTGTGTTGGGTGTTATTTAGGTGTTTTGCGTAGCTGGATTTAGGGTTTGTTTGTTTTGTTTGGGTAATGTGTTCATCGAAGCGCGTGTAGAATGACCTGCCGGTTCGACCGATATAATAGTTGGGACAATCGTTGCAAGTTAATTTGTAAATACCTGAGAGTTTGTATATGTCAGTTTCTTTTTGAAAAGGTTGTATATGTTTTCTTAGCATGTTTGTTGTTTTGTAGGATATTTGGTAATGGAGTTTTTTGAATGTGGAGGTTATTTTGTGTGTGTTTTTATTGTGGTAGGTGAGGGATATGTATTTAATATTTTTTTGTGTCGTTTGTTTGAGTGGGTGTTTGATGGTGTTTATGTTTTATTTTCCTGAGAATGTTGTCTATGAGTGTGTGTTGGAATTATTTTATGTGTGCCAATAGAACAAACACTGAACATACTACAAAATATGCTCACAACAAACAACACGCCACATAAACTCACACATGAAATAATCACACTCATCACATCACAAAACTACTTCACATACCAACACAAATACTACACACTGAAAGATGGCCTCCCAATGGGTTCCCCTATCTCAGGCATCCTAGCAGAAATATTCCTACACCACATCGAACAACAATATATTCTACAGAACAATTACCACACACATAAAATAATTTACTACCATAGATATGTAGATGAGATTTTAATATTATACAACGGCAAAGAACGGCAAATCAAACAACTACATAATTACAATAATAACATACACCAAAACCTCACATTTACTCTCGAGTTAGAAGAAAACAATAGAATAAACTTTCTAGTTCTTACTATCACCAAACACAACACTAGACACAATTTAAAAATATACAGAAAACCAACAACTACAAATATGGTCATACATAATACATCTAATCACCCCACACAACACAAACACGCTGCTTTTAATCATATGTTACACCGTCTAATAAACATACCAATGCTACAGAAAGACTACGACGAAGAACTTAATACCATAAATATATCGCCCAACAAAACGGCCCAACACACACTCATAGACAACATTCTCAAGAAAATAAAACATAAACACCATCAAACACCCACTCAAACAAACCACACAAAAAATAACAAATACATATCCCTCACCTACCACAGTAAAAACACACACAAAATAGCCTCCACATTTAAAAAACTCCATTACCAAATATCCTACAAAACAACAAACGCGCTAAGAAAACATATACAACCTTTTCAAAAAGAAACTGACATATACAAACTCTCAGGTATTTACAAACTAACTTGCAACGATTGTCCCAACTATTACCTACTATTCCCATCGATCGAACCGGCAGGTCATTCTACACACGCTTCGATGAACACATTACCCAAACAAAACAAACAAACCCTAAATCCAGCTACGCAAAACACCTAAATAACACCCAACACACATACTGAGATACACACTAATTTAAATATTCTATACACATTAAAACAGAGTAAAAAACTAACAACCTTAGAAAAATATGAAATCTACAAACACTACACAACAGACAGGGAAAATATACTTAATGACCACACACACTTTGAAGCCAATAGTCTTTTCAAATACATCACACAAGACGCCAACACCTCACCTAATGTCATAAATCCAACCGTGACATACCGTTTGTAAAGAGCCAAGAGCAGCTAGTAGAAGGTTAGCTTCGAAAAAGGAACGATCGTTTTGAAACGCGTCAGCAAGTAAGCAATTACGTATTCACTAAGTTAAGTAGTGTAAAATTAGTTTAAACAATTTAAACCAAATATCATAAACAATGGCATTTACAACTCTGCCAGGTGTTTCAAAATAACTTGTAGTTTGTACCTTAGTGTCTATATAGGCGAAACATGAAGGTTGTTTATACAAACACTATTAAGAACACCTAAAAGCACTCCCAAATAAAACCCAATCAACTTTTCTGAACAAAAATAACCTACGATGCATAATCCAACAATATGAAATATACACAAATTTCAAACTACATCCAACAAACATACTTAACACCAAATTATATTATAACCGACATAACCCTCAATATTCTTTAAAAATACGCCTAATTCCCATATCCTACCCCACCCCCACTCTAACCTAAAAAAAACCGAGACATAAATAAGTTATAGTCAAAGTTAATAATGAGACACATCTTCTGAAACGCCTGTCATCAATAATCAAAAAAGTCAGTGTTACTACAGGCAAACGTAACATACTAATATATGATCAAGTGTTTTTAGTGAAAAACTAGTACCTCAAGAGAAAATGAAATCAAATATTATTTTTGGTGTACATTAAGTAGGCCTACTTGCTCAGAGGTAAACATTGCTATAAGAACACTCTGAATTAATGTCTTTAGAAAATTTGAATCTGAAAATATTCTTTAGACAATGTTACTTTTACTTAGTAAACTGAAAATCAATATTTAAAACAAATTTGTTATATGAAGATCATTCATACAAACTCTGGAGAAAAAACAATTACTGAAATATTATTATAACATAGATGATTAAATTTATTTTTGATGTAATTAATTACTAAATTAATTATTCTGATAAATTAATTATTCAGTACTGTTACACTCTGAGTTTCAAACATAACTGGTTAGATTGATTATTGTTCGTGTTTAAGAAATAAATTTCTAGTTAGGGTTTCATAGTCTGCTTTCCTTCCAGGCAACAAATCATTTCCTACTCTCAGTTGGTCTTGGCAAATGATAGAGGTGTTATGCTCAATCTCCTTTACCTTAATGTGATGTTTCTAGTTATTCGAAGTTTTTCGAAGATTATATGAATAAAAAACATTATAACTATCTTCGGTTATAATGTTTCAACTACTGACAAACTGTTAAATTATCTTCCCCTTCAATCCACAAAGCCAGTTAGCCAGTTTCTTTTTCTTTACTGTACTCCACCTTAACAAACTAGATTATTTTTTAAAAGATAACTACTAAACATTCTTTATGAATCTATCATTTATTACTCTCACACTAACGACCTTCATGCAACAAAACTTTTTTCCTATAACTCTTTTTACTTTTACTTTCATACATCCACTCTTATCTGTTGTTGCTTTTAAACTCCCCCTTTTTTTTAAATTCAAACAACAAACTTTGGGTGTCTATTCTATCTCTAATGCAGACCTAGCAACAGAAATTGCAAATTTAAGCTGTATACTTTTTTTACAAACTTTTTCTAGCTAAATATGCGTTTCGTTAATAATATTACAATATTTAGATTTTCAAAAACACTCTCCAGTGTCCTAAAGCTGACAACCTTTTCACTAGTTACGATAGCTATTACAATATCTTTATTACTTTGAATAATCCTATTTATTTTTTTTGAAAAATATAAGTATTTGTTATTTTTACAATCCTTGCAGCTTTTAAAACTTTGACATTAAATTATTTTCTTACCAGAGTTAAATTTGTACTTGAGTGTAATATTATAATATGTATGCATATACTCTGTATAATCATTTATTTGACTATAAATTCTAGCATTCATAAAAACAAATATTACAACTTCACTTACCAAATTCAATAAATGAGTATGGCCTCCTGGCCATGTTGACTCTAACGGTTTCATATTTGGTAATGAATTCTCGCATCAGTTCATTTAGAAAACTAAATGCAAGAACTGTTGGATATGATGAATCACATAAAGCCATGTATGTTACACCAAGAGCAGTTATAAAACTAATGACAAATAGTTCAAGAATTAATATCAATTACAAAACTTGAGTTAACATAATACTAAATAAATTACCAACTAAATATTATTATCAGAATTGCTTCTGGCTCATAATATCCACCCCTACTATTTTAAACAATTCTCCAAATCAACAAACACCAATCCACCCAGGTGGTTAAAAAAACCAGTTCATAAACTCACCAATAGTAGTCCCTTTGGATATCTGTTAGTCAACTCTTGTTTAGCTCAAGGAGCCATATATATGATTGGCAAAACAATGTCATTACATTGTACAAAAAAAAAAAAAAAAAATAGTGTATAGCTAAGGATTTTCTGAGATTGTAAAATAAAATATTAATCAAACACTAACCATAATAATGTTTTTCAGGCTTATTGTTAAATTAAAATAACCCAAATATAACATCTTTCAATGGTATGCAGGGAGTCTTTCCTAAGCTAAAATAAATAAGCTCAAGAATATAATTAGCTCAAGTTCAAAAAGATTCAGAACAAAGTATTGGCATGAATAGAGAGGCAGGGGCAAAGCCTCTCATAATATATAAATTCAACATTTGAACATTTTAATAAATATTGTAAAAGATATATAAATATTGACAGTAGAATTTTCATTTGCAATAATAATATGAATAAATTATTATTCTTGCTTTTAAAAATACTTTTCAATATAAAATTACTTTTAAAATGCTTTTTTAATGTAATTTCATAAAATGTAAATAATTTTGAATTTTTTTATATATAATTTGTGTGTCAAGTAAAACAACATATTCCACACACACACAAAATCAGAAGTATAAATAAAACCACTCTATGCTTTTTAGTAGCAGAGTAGAGCCCCAACCTTGTAACTAAATCTTTTATATATATATATATATATATATATATATATATATACAGTGGGGTCTTGCTTATCCGACCTTCACTTATCCAACATTCTGTTTTATCCGACATAGACTTACTGTCTTACCCGACGTGTCATTTCCTCTAGCTCGATTTTCTGTAACAAAATCCGATCTGAGCAGTGAAATATTGAAAGAATTAATTTTTAAGGAGTTCATTCCTGCAACAGAGAAGTTGTTGAAAGAAAACAATTTACCCAGGAAAGCAGTTTTGCTACTAGACAATGCTCCAACACACACTGACGCAGAGACACTCTAATATGGTGATATAAAATCAATGTTACTGAAGGCCCCCCCCCCCCAGCGTAACCATCATATGCCAACCAATTAATCAGGGTGTTATGGAGGCAGTGAAAAAAAATTATCATAAGTAGCTTATTGAAGAAATAAAAGAAAAAAGACCTTATAGAAAAGTTAAAAAGCGTTATTGTAAAGGATGTGATCTATTGCAGTGGACTGGGCTAAACTGTGCCAAATCATGAAAGATGCGGTGGCGATGACCAAAGTGTGAAACCAGATAGTGTAACTAAAGAAACCATTCGACCTTTAGTGCAACATCGCTCTAGATCAGTGGCGGTTTGTCCAAAAGGGCTCTGGGGCGCAGCCCTTCCAATTACAAAAATTAATTTTTAATTAATATTCATTTATCTTAAATTAGGTTAAGAAGAGCTTAGAATTATTTAAGTAATGTTAAAACCATAAAATATTTAGCAGTTGACGCACAAAATTAGCCGCAAGCTCCGCACGCGACTCACAGCAGAGAGCCTCAGACTAGTGCATTGAGTGTGCATGGAATAAGCTGAAACAACCAAAACCGTGCGGTGACGTCACTCAATGTGCGTGTTACGGGTGGCCTGGGATGGAGTCCGTCGTCTTGCGCATACGCTGAGAAATGACTAATCAGTGCTGCTGATTAGGAAGCAGCATTGTAGGCTTATTTGTAATGTTCTCACAAATAAATGTTGGTGCGTTTGACTCAAGTAAACAAATCAAATTTTATATTTAATAATAATATGCGTTTATGAAACTACTATTTTAAACTCATTTTAAAGAATAATATTTATGTACTAGTTATCTAGTAGATCCTTTGATGGGCATACACAGTGGCCTAATATACTCTTAAAAGTAAAACATGATTCACACTACTCGTTCAGTACTCTACGCTTTAGCAACCAATAGGTGATCACTTAACTACCCAACCTTACAACATTTCGTAAATCACACCATAATACGTCTATTAGTTATAGCAATGTTAATATATTAATCAATAAGTATAACTTAATAAAAGTTGTAGGTGCTTAGAATATAAAACGAGTTAAATGGGTATCAAATTTCAAAATTTTCTCCGCACCTCGTAAATCTGGGGAGACCCCTTGTCATGAGCCCCACCAATGTAATTGGGCAGGAGCCGCCACTGCTCTAGATGCGAGGATGTATGTATGAAAGAAGTTGAAAGTTGGTTATATGATGACTATGATCAGTTTGAAATAACTGATGAAGAAATTGTTACTCTTGTCAATTGAAACAACAAACGAAATTGAAGATTTAGATGAAGCACCCCACGAGCGTCAGAGAATTTCCTATAACGACGAAGTTAAGGCTTTAGAGACTGAACTTCAATACGTTAAGTAACAAGAAGAAGCTACAGGAATAGACATTTTGATGCTGCAAAGGTAGCGAGACTTAGCAGCTAGGAAACAACACTTGTCTGGAAACCGGAATACAATAAACAATTTCTTCAAACCAGCACAGAACTGAACATTTTATTTGTAAATATTGTGTACAGTGTAAATTAAACATTTCATTTCAGTACTACTCTACATTATGATATTCTTTTTTATACAATGAAACTTTGTCTGCTTTTTGCTTATGAAATGTCTGTAACGTTTTTAATTATACAGTAATATAAAGTACTTAATTTTTTTTATCACCTCCCTATTATCCTTCATTTTCGCTTATAAATATAAATTTTGCGCTATATAAATATATTGGAACAAAAGTTGTCAAAATTTATATAACGCTATTGGGATGTTAGATATACAAATGATTTATTTTCACTAGCTTACCATTTAAAAGCAACACTATTTACAATCTTTATTACCTCTTGAATTTTATAGTCCATCACGTTCTGTGAAACTTAATTAATCACTTTAATATTAGTTTATGACAATCCGAACGTTAAATTTTGTAAAAATTTACTGAGACTGAAAGTTTTTGCTTTCTATGTGGTGATCTTCATCAGTATCTTCTGCTTGAAGTTGTTGGGTTAAAAGGCAGGTTTTCGATGATGGTATCAAAGAGTATGTGTGATTTGTATTGGGTTTGTTCGTTTAATATGTTTGTACTTTGTGTTTTTGTATGTCTGTAAATTTCATATTGTTCTAGTGTGTTGAGATGTGGTCCTTTTTTGTTGATATGTAGGATTTCTCCTATGTAGGATCCGACATCTCCAAGCAGAAGACACTGATAAAGATCAGCAAATAGCGATCAAAAACGTTCTGTCTCAGTAAGTTTTAAAAAATTTACAAAATTTAAAGTTCGGATAGTAATAAATTATTGTTTAAGTGATTAATAAGATTCACCGAACGTAATGGACTATAAAATTAAAGAATTGTTTACTACAATTGATACTACAATTAAAAAAGATTAAACCAGTTTTGATTTTTATTTTGCTGTTATACATATTACTTTAAAAAATTTTCTATACAAAAAAAAAGTTATTTCAAGTGTTGTAAACAAAATTATTAAAATTAGTATAAACTGAAGGATAACCTCAACATACAAAGATTCTCAAAGATGTGAAAACTCGAAGTTTTTTCATAAAAAAGCACAATTTTGTACTAAATTAAATTATATACACTTATCTTACAATCTAGTAACATATTATCCAGTTGGGATAGCACGGGTTATCAAAAAGGTAATAACTTTGTTAATCCTAATGTCTTTTGCAGCAGCAGTTATCTGATGTTGCAACAATTATTTTTCTCTTTAAAATTAAACCTATCCTAACCAATACTTTATTGGAATTTACAATAAAGTTAGATAAAGTAAAAGGAATTTCATGGTAGAAGAGCTGAATCCATGAATAAAACTAAAAAATATTCCTATATCTTGTGCCATTAATTTTAAGTTGTTATAATCTCCCAATATCGGTTCTTTGCAAATGAAGGCCAAGTCCTTCACTTCAGCAATTGAGTAGTTTACATTCGGAAAGTTATTTGGTTTTATTTTAGAACTAAACCTACAGTAACTAAATACTTTGTATCTATATTTCAACATATAGTTGTATATCAATATGATAATTTATAGAATTTTTTACCATCATTATGGCTTGTGATAAAATCACTATCGCTAGGTACTTTGGCAGGATGTCTAGTAAAATAGCTTGAAGAAATTCCCTGAGTTTTCCCTGACTTTTCCAGGGTGTCTAGTAAAATAGCTTGAAGAAATTCCCTGAGTTTTCCCTGACTTTTCCTCTTTTAGATGTCTATAGAAAGCCCAGTTTACATTGGGCCCATCCATTGATATCTGAAGGATCTTGGATAAATCCAGACTTTGAACACCTTTTAAGAAAGAATTGAGTAACTCTTTTGCTTTTGAGTCTGTCAGGAACACAGAACCAAAATATCGAGCTTTCACTTCATCCGTCTCTGCATCCCAATACCTAACACTCAAATCCATTTGGGCTCTTTGTGATATTTTGTTTAAACTTTCATAAAAGCCAATTACATAGTTAGAATTTGAATTTAATGATGTCAGTAACAGGTCTTTAATATAATTTGATAAACCGAATACAACACTATAGGAAATTTTATCTTTCCCCAATCTCATGTTCTGTGCAATGGTGCTATCGGGGAACATCCTTGGAAAGAGGCACACACTACCTTCTGCATTGCGTAAAGAAGTGTTGCATTACTAAATTCACGCACCATAAAATCTCTGCTTCAGTCACTTCATCTTTTAGTTTATATTTATTCTAAGGAAGGAGGGGAGGTAATGACGACATCTGCATGACGTGCTTGCCCGCTACTGCAATGAAAACTGGAACCTTCCATGTTGAAATAAACAGTGTAAAAATAATCACCGTCAAATAAAACACATACTATCACGAGTCTAGGCAAATAGCTGGCTACGAATGTTTACACAGCGTTCTGTGTGGTCAGAAACAGACTGAGTTATCTGTTATCCCCACCTGTCCATATGATAACAGAACCACTGCGCACCCCAAGGCCACGGTCCAGGCTAAAACTTCCCACCTGTACCAACTCGACACGTTTAATATTTATTGACATAAGTCCTGAGGTGATAGCAACGGGCTTGTCAAATAAATAATGGGCATCTAAATAAAGAAGTGTTATTTCCTGACTGCCCTGCCCCTAAACCGCTGGCTTACAATACCAAATATTCGAGAGCAATGGCCACTAGTTTTGTTTCTAATCAAAATAAATATTTTCCCGATTTTTTAAAATTTTCCCTGAATTTTCCAGAATGTTAAAACTCCCTGACTTTTCCAGGTTTTCCCTGTCATTAGACACCCTGTTTGGGATTAAACCTACCACACTCTATTATTTTAAAAAATAAGGCAAATAAAGAAAACCTAACATAACCGAACTGAGAAACAACTCTTTAATGAACAAAATACAATACTTAATATTGGTTTGTCGCTTCAGTGGGATGACCAAAACTAGACGTGTCGGCCAGAAGTGTGTCGAATGGCTTGCTGCGCTCTGCCGACTGCCACATATGATCCAAAGTGTTTTTTCCTTCTCAGGTGCCCAGTGTTTTTCCTTCAACTGAAAACACGCACACTTCACATATATAATTATTCGAGTCAACTACAGTTTATGGTGACATGTCCAACTCTCGTTCACACCATTTCTCTGATGTCAGCTCATACACCCAGCTGTACATAAAACGAACAGTGGTCACAAATGGTGTGCGACTATCTTCAAACCAGGAATCAACCTGTAAACCAACTTTCTTTAAACATGGTCTAGTGCATTTTCAAAAGAATACGTCATGTCGTGATCATTTACACACTGTTTAAACGCAGGCAACAACTGTTTCTGCTGATAAAATAGGATAGCACCCTCCTCACTTCTAGACAAATCCCAAATTTTAATTGTATCAGCCATCTCAACACTCAACAACACAATAAATTTGCATAGGAACACAGCGGACAGCGTAATGCGATGTCACGAATGCCTGTACAGACAGGCACTGGCACTCGCAGTTGAAGAATGAAGGGAAGCATCATGGAAGTAAACAATGTTTGATTTTTATTCACTAAAGATGGTTCTTCACTTTATAATATTGTTAAACAAAAACCAACTAAATACACATGGTTTCTGAAATAATAGGGTGTGGTCAGTTTAATCTTAAAGTACCAAATCGCTATCATTGTATAATATTGAGAATATTCAATAATCTTGTAAGATACACATACCATAACTCAATAAACTAAAGATTTCATTTTCATTTTCTTTGAAATAAAGTTAAATGTTCTCAAAAAGGAGTAACAATCACATGGTATGGAATAAAATAAAAACAATCACATGGTATGGAATAAAATAAAAATAAAAACTATGATTTTTATCTCAAAATGCAATAGAATAACAATCTCTGAAGTGACATATATACTGTTATATACTTCATATAAATCAGTGGTCACACTACATATCAACTTGTTAAAAAAATTATTTTTTCTAAATGGGATAACTTGAAGCTATATTTCGACAATGCTATATTCCAATTAAGTATAACATAGTGTTGGGTTTTATAAATAACCTTTAAGTGTATAAGTTGTGTTTGTAAAATGAGGTTATTTCGGGGTATTTTTCAAAACTCTTAAGTATTGGGATATCATTCTTCTTGTGTTCTTTAGCACTTTCTAAACTGAAAAGGAAAATGTTATATTTCAATATCAGTACAGTTTAGGGAACTCGGTTTATTTTTAATGAAAACTAACCTAACAGAACATAAGGTAGTAATTTTCCCCTGGACAAAAAATATCTTCTTGCTCGATAGTTGCCAAAAAATAGCTATTTTGGGAAAAACTTAAGAAAACACCGAACTCCCTACACTGCATATGGTTTAAAACTGTGAAAAATTTTCTTACAATAAACATTGTAAATTGATACAAAGAATGTCAATAAGTTGTATATAATGCAACTATAATATGTTTCCAATTACAAACTTTTATGCTTTTGCATTCAAGTTATTTCTAAATAACAAAACTTAGTCAGGTAACTAACTTAACCTATAATTGTTCAAAAAATCGTAAAATTCTTACTGTAATGTGTGAATACTGAGGTTTAAAATACAGCGGTCGTGGAATTGTGAAGCTTTTTTCGCCACTATTTTTACATATCTTTTGCTGTCTTTAATCGATTTATTTATTTCATCATTAAAGTCTGTTGTTGCTGACAGTGCCATTCCATCTTTAGTCCTGACTATTAATGCATAAACAATCATTTTTAAATTTTAAATTTACCACTGAAATGACTCAATTTTATTTCTAATATTAAATATAATGCACAAAATTTAAATAACAAGAACACGTTTTAAATAATCTAAAATAAACATTGTCTATTATAACGCAACGTGGCCTACTTTATATGAATGTCAAAACATGTGTTTTTGAAAATAGAGTTCACTGTGGCTATTAAATAACATAACATGATAAAACAGCTGATTTATGTGGACTACCTATCAGGAGCACCATGACGGAAATTCCGTAATCAGTAGTATGAATTTTGAATATTTGTTAATGTGCTCAATAGCAAAATGCGCGATTAGAAAATAAAAAAATTATTATAAGTTTGTGATAGAAAGTATCGAAAAAATGGATGAATGTATTGTTAAAGACTTCAAAACACCTCTTGGAAAAAGTAAACAAATTACATTTATACTTATTTCTCTTTAGTATTTTCATTCAATTTTTAACCTAGTAGAAGTAGCTTCAAGACAATTTTGCTTTAATGTAAGTAGAAAACCAGGTTAAAGATTTATTTATCTCCAAAATATGTATATTTAACATTAAAACCTAGTTACAATAAAAATATTGAAAAGAACCCCAATACCACAAAAATAATCAAAAATAACAAATAAAACAAGTTACTTAAGATTAAACCCTTATGTACATTTCGATGACCATGTCATCATCATCAGAGGGTCTTGTTACAAAATACAATCTAGCACACAAGAAGTTACAAACTAGAATGTTCTGTTTGTATCATTCTAGTTTGTAATTTCTTGTGTGCTAGATTGTATTTTGTAACAAGGCCCTCTGATGACGATGACATGGTCATCGAAATGTACATAAGGGTTTAATCTTAAGTAACTTGTTTTATTTGTTATTTTTGATAATTTTTGTGGTATTGGGGTTCTTGTCAATATTTTTATTGTAATATATTGTACCACTGTGCTCTTGATATTGTGTATTAAAACTTAGTGTTGAGCTCCATTTCCTGCAACAAGTTAAACTATAATTGATTATTAAATTTCTCAATTCAAAGTTGTTAGATAATGAATTAAAATCTGTAATTTATGAGAAACTATTTTGAGTTTCAATTCTGACTTACATTTTCAAGGATTTCTAACATTACCACATTTCGAAAAATATTTAAAGGATTAAATTAAGATATTTTATCTATAATACTTGGCAAAAAACTACTAGTTGCTGACATTTTTCAGCAAACACATTTCATAGTGGATTGTCAATGCTGTGAATCACAGCATAAGTCTTGTTTGTGACTCATAGCATTGAACAATGCACTAATCTAGTGTGAAGTAATTCTGATGAAAAATATCAGTAAGTAGGGCTTGTTTGCCTAGTGATATCAATAAAAATAATTTTACAAAACTGCAAGATGTACAACATAAAAAAACTGCAAGAAAAATAAGAACAAAAATGCATAAATTATTAAACTAACTCTTTAGCATAAGTAAATAAGATTCACACTGAGCTCTCTAGAACTTATATTTTAAAGTGTATTCTCTACTAACTTTTCTATTTCAAGTCCTCAAATTCATTTTTTTACTATGCTCTTTTATTTTTTTGTTAATAGCTAATATCTTTTAATCTGAGGCGAAGCATAGTAAATAAATATATCTTATGGCTGCAGGATTTCAGAAATATGACCCTGATTATCTAATAACAAACTTTAAGAATGGCAATAATTCTCTCCCAAACTCCATATGACTGTCCAAACCTCAAAAATTCCCTTGTATGGTTTGGCGAGCCACTGTCATGTTGCCATGAACATAAATTCAAGTAAATACAAAAGATATGATTACCCATTGTTCATTAACATTTATAGTTTTATGACATAATTGAAGTTGCACAAGTTCCAGCTTTGTAATAAATATATTTTCTACCATGTATAACTGACATTACAAATCACGAACCTGTGCTGTGAATATATTATCAAGATAATTTTACCTATATATAGTTACTCATATTTTAAGCAATTCTGAGTAAATACAAAATGTAAGTATTCATGCATTTTATTTTATTAATTAGAGTTTTTCTAGCTAGAAAAATTCGCCAAAGGTAAATACTAAAAAATTATACTCAAATAAAATTAAGATTCTTGAATTTTGTAGTCCATTATGTTCGGTGAATCTTAATAATCACTTGAACAATAGTTTATGACTATCCCAACTTTAAATTTTGTAAATTTGTCAAGATGATTGCAACAATTAATTTAGTAGGTCTTATCCAGAAACCAAAATACTTTATTTAAGTAAAACAAGAAAAGAACCGCATAAAAACAAGAAGGTAACTAAAAATTACTTAATAAAGATAGTAATATTTACAAAAATTACACTGAGTTTAGAAAAAGTAGAGACAAATCTTGTACTTGCCCCAACTCATTGTTGATTGTACTTCTTACTTACTAGCCAACGCCCACCTTTGGCAGGTTAGCCATTAGTAGAGGCGAGCGATCTTCCTGTAGTCATCTTCTTCTTTGTCCACAGGGCTGTCTGTTAGGGCTGCGTCCATCTTGGAGTATTGCCACAGCATACAGGCCGCATCTGCGCTTACTCCAATGCAACTGCTACATCTCTAGGTAAGTTTCGAGGTATGGGAGAGTATCAGCTTAGCTCAATTCTTCCCTTTGCTGGCTTGCTTCTTATGTGTCCTGATTCAGTTGTTTACTGCTTGTTTGATTGAGGTCTTTGTAGAAGGTAGTTGCTGGAGATCAGTGCTGTATTTCGTGAGAACATCAACCTTTTCGATTCCTTCCACGCCAACATGGCTTGGTATCTACTGATGATTTAAGGTCTAGTCCTTTTTTATTCAGTTAGAGAGTCTCAATCTGCATGCAGTTGTTTTTCTACAATCGGTTTACTTGCTGTTTGAGAGTGCAATTATTGCAGCCTGGCAGTCCATCAGAAATACAGATTTTCGGTTCTGTTCCAAGTTTTCTAGCCTTTTTGCAGCCTTATGAATTACAGCAATCACCCCGTTATAATTCTTGAAAGCCGACCCCACTGCTGTGATGCCTTGGAGGCATATCCAGCTCCGGTATTCCCTGTTTCCGGGATGGATGAACAGTCACGGTATATGTGGAGCCACTCTGGTTCTGGATATTTGCCGTTGATCAACTCTAGAACAGCTATCTTCAGTTCGATGTCTGATGACATATGTTTTGGAGTAGAGTAGTTTTCCAGGCGTAGGTCTGAGGTTGGCAAGAAGCAGGCTGTTTCTCCTACCGGTGTAGTATTTCCAAGCACTATGTTGTATTTTTCCCTAACAGAGTAGGCCATAGTCAATGGTGTGATTTGGGTTTTTAGATGGGGCGCTGCTTGCTTATAGTTCTACTATTTGTGGAGCTGTATTCTTTTTTGCCTTTCCCAAAAATATACAGCCGATTTCTCCTTACGGCATTGTATTGGTTCAACATTCACCTGAACCTCCAATGCTATGACTGGTGTCAATTTCGGAGCTCCTATGATTACTCTTAGTGCAGTGTTTCGGGCAATCTCTAGCTTAGAGGAGGTATAAGCGCTTACTGTTATTGAGGCTTCACTATCATACTCAAGCATGGACCTTATATATGTTTTATTTGTGGTTGTTAGGACATCCTGCGTAGCTTCCCAGGTGGTAGTTGTCAGGCGTTTAAGCAGGCGGCATCTCTTGGTGGATGTCTAGGCAGAGCTGTCAATATGTGCTTTCTTATCGATGGATACACCTAGATATTTTGTTATATCCTGCTTCTCCAGGTCTACTCCTTTATATTGGAGCTTGATGTCAGTTGGCCTTGTTGATCTTGTTGTAAGGACCTGGTTTAAAATAGATTCGAGAGCTTAAATGTTCGTACTTGAAGCCCACATTATCAGGTCGTCTGTGTATAGTTGCACTTGGATATCATCTAGGATGTCAATGATCATTAAATTGAATAATTGGCAGGTGATTACTGGTGCTGAGGCAGGTCTTACCTTTGCAATCGGAATTTGGAGCAATAATTATTAAACTTTACCCTTTGGTACCGTTTGCCGTTCACAAAGGAATGACTTGATCTAGCAGAAGTGCTTTTCCTCTGTTCCAGCTTTGCTCATCTTGTCAGCAGCATCCCTTGCCACACAGCATCATAGACTGCTTTTAGGTCCACTTATACTGCGACTGTGGAATGTGTCTTTGACATGATGGGTTCAATCAACTACATGGTTCATAGTGTTTCTGTGCTTGCAAAAGCTGGCATGTGCATCATCAAGGGACTTTAGGAGGTTGATTGCCAGCAGTAGCCTATTGAGGACTATCCTTTCAGCTACTTGTCACAGAGAGCTCGTGGGAGTGATAGATTGATAACTATCAATACTTCATGGGTTCTTTCTTTTTTTAAGGGTTGGGATAACCTCACCTTTCCTCAATTGGCTGGGGACTCCAGCGTTCCAAGTTACATTTATAAGTTTTACGACCACTACCTTATCTCTGTCACTAAGATTCACAATCATTTCAGGGAACATCTGGTCTATACTGACAGACATTTTTTTCTTGTGTGAGGAGAGGGTTATGTTTAGTTCAGCCATATCAAAAACTTTCATGCTTATATGGTCCATAGCATGAATCCATAGCACTAGGGAAGGAGAGCCCTTTGCAACTCGGCTTTCGAATCCGTGTGCTTTTGTTATGTCTTTCCTGAAGTCTAACTTCTCCAGAAAGACCTTAAATGCTTCTCTCCTGCTGACTTGATTGCCCTCATGAGAATGGCCTGCCTTCTGCAAAGTTCGATGCTGTCTTGCATCATCTTTGTCACTTTCGCTTTCTGCCTAGCTTTGTCTCTTTCGCCTTTCAGCTTGTTGAGACTTTTGCTCCAGAAAGGTTTTTGTATTGCTTTACTTGCCCTTGGGGAATGCATTCCTGCATGCATTTTAGAACAGCCTTAGTGACTGGTTTTGCTACTTCTTTTGGTCTGGTAAATGTCAGCTCTGACAGTGCTTCATTTGTCCTTTGCTTATATACATCTCATTTGGCCTTTTTGAAATTTGATCTAGGTGCGTTGCTACAAGTATGCTCAATTTTCTCGAGTTTGCAGGTTACATACAGGGCACAATAATCACATCCTCCAGAGTCGTCCAAGTGATTGACGTTGGTCTTGCCAGTTATGTGAGGGTAAGTGATGACTAGATTAGGTCTTGCTAGGTTTCCTGAGTATGACAAGAAAGTTGGTTGTATATTAATCACATCTAACAGGGTGTTGTCTAGGAATTCTTCTAGGAATTTTCCCTACATTTGTTGACCTTTGATATCCCCATCTTGTTAATGGGCTCTTAAAATCCCCAACAAAAACACTATTTGGTTGCAGCTGGTTCTCTAGTATTCTAAAGTCAGGTGCATTGTCTGGTTCGTTGTATAGGAAAACCAATGAAAACCTCTGTTTTCCTTTCCACATGGTCACTTCGATTAACTCTAGTTTATCGTGATCTCCCATTTTGTGAAGTATCTCTACCCTGCTTATTTGAGATATTTTTATACCGTATACTATTCCTGATGCCACTTGTCGGCTTCTTTCGAGTATGTGGTTCGTGTAACTTAGCATTTTATAAAATTGGGGAGTCTACGTAGAAGCACCGGCTTCAACAATAACATATATATTCACATCCTTGGAAAGGATGTTTTGTTTCAGTTCTAAGAATTTACTGCTACTTAGACCTCTAGCATTCCAGAAGAAAATCTGAAGGTCTGTCTCCAGGCCCTTAGAAGGGCAGGTCCTATGTGGAGGAGTTTACAGGAGCCTCTGTCTGGTCAGCGCACTGGCGCCGAATCACTGTTACTCATTTAACATTACTCAGGAAACATGTGTGGTACGAAGACCACCGACTCTAGCAACATTGAACTCATCATTTTAGTTCTACTCATTAATGTCCCTTATTCTCCAATCTTTCCATTGACTGGCTCTGGAAACATAATATTTAACAGGGTTTCCTAACACAGCATAAAATTTATCTCCACCTAGATTTTATCACAATATGTGTTAATACGTTGATTGCAGGCCAATCAAATTTTAGTGATAAGGCTTACTGATGTCCCACTCAGATCAGGTAAATTTGAGGGTAATGTAATGTCAATCTTTATTTACAATTCTTGATTATAATCCTTGGATATAGATGTTTTATTTACAAATTCTCTTCTCATAATCTATAGCAAAACCTAGTTTTGGTATAGTTTATAGAACTGGGTGTTTTTATATCCTGCTCAGCATATTATACAGAGTGTTCCAAAAACAATGCTAGGATTTTGAACAAGCGTTACTAAAAGACTGCTCAAGATAAGTAAACAATTTAAATGTCAATAACTAAACTATTTAAATGTCAAATTGAAAACATTTCCTTTCATATCGTATTATTTTTAGACATGACCTCCATTTGTTGATTTGTAGACATCAAAGGGGTATTCGATTTCTTCCCAAGTATTTTGTAGCATTTCATGACTTATACTCGTGATTGATATTGAAATTGGCTCATGCAAATGTCCCAAATCATGAATGTTTTCAGCATACACAATGTTCCTTACCTAGCCCCATAAAAAAAAGTCCAAATCAGGACTCCTAGGAGACCAGACAATAGTCACACCACTGCCTGTATTGCCATTTGGTAATCTTATCTAGTGTGCCTCACACTTTTTGATAGTAAAGAAGCTTGAGTAGCTTAAAATATCTCCTTGACCAGGTTATTGTTCAATGTTTTAGATTTGAGCGAACAAAACGTTCTACCATATCAAGATAAAGTTTGCCAATAATTGTTTTTTGAAGAAAAAAGAAAAGCCTATCACTTGGTCATACATTAATCCACACCACATGTTTTCTTTTAACAAATTGCACGCATGTTCCTTCTCAACATTAGGTTGTTCTGAACTTCATATCTGACAATTGTGAAGATTAAGTTCCATCCGATTATGAAGTTTCATCTGAGAACAGCAATCTTTTAAGAAAATTTGGAGTATCAATCTCATTGAGCATGAAACTGGCATGGATTGTAATGTTAGCGAGATTGGAGGGTTTAATGTGATATCTTAACTGAATTTTGTAAGCACGAATTCCTAATCAACTACAAATTAGCCTACTCCACATACAACCATGGGCGCCCATACACACGGGAAGGGGGGCCGTGGCCCCCTAGCTCTCAGAAAAATACAAAAATAAAATTATTAAGACTTTCGTACAAATATTTCTTTTTTTATTTTCAGTTGATGTGGAATAACTATATTTTAATTATAATAAATTTTCACAGTATTAACAATATAAATAGTATATTTATGCGATTCTGCTATATTAACACTTTGACTGAACGAAGTAGGTTTTAAGTCAGAAACTATCGTATATGCATATTGATTATGTCAATTTGGACCAGTCAATTCAAGGAAAACAGCTAAACAGGACACGACTAATATCCTAAACGCTGACACACCGAGCCAGCTATCCCAATGATAAGGAAAACGTGACAGGAAGGATAACCTAGGCTCTTCCGACTGACGCTGCATTTCTTCTCTGTTGCATGTCATCTGCGTTCGACATTGTAGTACTAAATTGGGTGCAAGTAGGAAGCAGGGAGATTATATATTGACTATAGTGTACGGTACCGTGTTACGATTTACAAAATTGATAAATTATTAGCCTAATTGGTAAGTGAAAACATTTCCTAATAACGAAACATAACAAACGTCAAGAATCAATTTCAAAAGAATTCCTATGTATAATAATACGATACATAGATATTACATATTAGGTATATTTCTTTTCTGTTAAGTTAAACAAAACATACCATTTTGTCCACATATTAATTTTAAAAGTTTATTATATGTTATAGCCTATGTTACATTACTGATTAGTCTATAGAGAGACTAAAAGTTAAAAGGAGACGCGGGGCGGCAAAAGTATTGTCTACCAGGTTACTTGCAGTTGCGCAATCGTGAATCACAATTAACATAGAAAGTTTAATAACTGCTCTAAGCAAAATCTAGTCATTTAGAAATAAAAGCACGACGACACTGAATTTAACATGAATATAAAATACAAGTTCTCATTAAGCCTTAGCTAAGCACTTACCCTAGGTAATAAGTGAAGTAGCCTTCGAAGGAGCGGGGTTGAAGCTTCCACAGTACTGTGGTCGTCGGATGCTGCAAGAAGTCTTGACGGCAGTAACATAACTAAAACTCAATTTAAATCATGAGTAACAAGTAAAAGTTTACCTTACAAGGCACTTAAGTTCTTACCGCGCGGCTACGCACTTAGTTTGCACAACCGGTGTAACCGAACGATACTTTAACAATTGCGGCGAAATATAGTTCAAAATGTTCATCGACGCGGTCCGAACCTTACGCACATATTATTGAATGAATGCGGTACGTTTAAATTGTCTGAAACAAAGCCCATGCGGAATAAGCGGCGCGGTTTAACACAGGACTGCCCTAGTCGAGAGACGAAAAACTTCTAGTGTTGAAGCGGAAAGTACGTAGAAAAGAAGGGAGGGGGGTTAAGAGAGGTCATCAGGAAAAAATCAATACTTGTTCCATATATCGATTAGTGGGTCAGAAATCACGTGACCAATACCGTCAGGGCACAGCTGAGCGAGTTAAATAAGAGATCAGAGAGGCAAGTTCAAACTTCGAGCGCTGACTCGAACAATTACCTTTAATTGAATTGTAGAAATTGACGTTTTAATTTGATTTATCTTTAATATTAGTCCAGGAAACGAAGCTTGAAATAGGAAAAAAATACAAATTTTTCGGAAAAGACCGATTTGCATACAAATTTGGGATTAAGTTCAACTTACCCTCTACTTCAAAATCTATATAGTGCCGACGGGCGCTTTTTATTTTTTAAGCATGAAAACTACCCCTTATTGTCAAAATCTATAAAAAAGCGTAAAAAGAGTGAAATTTGGTTCAGATGAATTAAAAATAATGATTGTCTGATACTCTAATTGTAAATGTTAAATATTTCGACCCTCTAAAAACTCATTTTCAAGGGTGAAAACTACCCCTAATTGCTCAAATTAGTAGAAAAAGCCTACGGAGGATAAAATTTGAATCTGCTTACTTAAGTAGGGCCAATACATTTATTGATTTATTTCACAGGGGTTACTGAATTGCAGGTGAAATCTTTCACTAGTCGTAACTCACTAACGAAGCATTTTTTTTCATTTTGAGCGTTATATGAGCAGTTCCTCCTGAAACACGCAAACACCCTGAACCTAATGAGATATTTCAATAAAATCAGATATTCGACTGTCATGCCTCGGTTAAAATTGAAAAAAAAACACTTATAAAACTGAAATAGCCTATACTTAAAAAACTTCCAACCTCAAAATAATTTGTCGGTTACTATCCTATCCTATAATAAATGAAATGACGCAAGAAAAAAAAGCTTTTTATTATATTTTTTAGTATTTTAAGGAATAAAGATTCACTCATTCTATAAAAAAATAAATTAATCGATACAAAAAAGCCTGTAAAAATTAGAAGTTTCGAATTTTCTAAAGTGCCTTATAACTCACCATTTTAACCCTAATTTTTCAAAATCTCCCCAGACCCTCCTTCTCATAGAGGGAATCCCATTCCCCCAGGCATCAGATTTGGCCCCCCCCCCTATAAAATTATACATGGGCGCCCATGCACACAACACTCTTAATAAAAAATTTAAACCCAACAACAAAATCGACGACATTTACAACGCCACTGGAGTTTACAAACTATCTTGCAGTTCGTACCCCAGTTTTTACATAGGCGAGACAGGGAGGTCCTACTACACACGTTACTAAGAATATATAAAAGCACTAACAAACAATAACTACCTATTGTAATGCTATGGTAACCATAATAAAAAGCCACACACAAAAATACATTTGTATTGTACAAATCACACATACTCTTAGATACTATCGAAAACCTGCCTTTAAAACCGTCACCGCTTGACCTCCAAGCAGAAGACACAGTTGAAGTTTGCCACATAGTGATCGAAAACGTTCTGTCGCAGTAAGTTTTAACAAATTTACAAAATTTAAAGTTCGGATAGTCGTAAACTATTGTTTAAGTGATTAATAAGATTCACCGAACATAATGGACTACAAAATTCAAGAACAAACACACTGTTTTTAGATCCATGCTCCACAAACTCAAGGAGGTACAGATGACCACAGAAAACATAAACAAAGAATTAGATACCATTAAACATTTAGCATACACAAATGGATACAACACCACAATAATAGACATACTATGACTCAATATACAAAAAATACCTAAAACAATACATGAGGGAGGAAAAACAAATTTGTCACAATACCGTACATAAACAGAACATCAAATACAATAGCCCACAAATTCCAAAAAACAGTATACAAATTTGCATTTAAAACTAATAACAAACTGGAAAACAAAATACAACAAAGATAAACTACAAGCACCAGGTATATATAAATTGAACTGTATAAACTGCAACAAACTCTACATTAGGCAAAAAGGTGGTAGCTTCCAACAAAGAGTCAAAGAACACATGAAATCACTCAAACATAACATGGCTCAGCATTCGCCTAATCATCTAAATGAAACATTGCACTCACACACAGGCGTTAACCATAATATAGAAATCCTACACATAAACAAAAAAGAACCACATCTCATCACACTAGAACAGTATAAAATTTATAAACACACAAAAACACAAAATACAAACATATTAAATGAACAGTTCCAATACAAATCACATATACTCTTTGACACTATAGAAAACCTGCCTTTAAAACCGTTACCGTTTAACCCAACAACAACTCCAAGCGTAAAATCTAGACACTGATGAAGATTGCCTCGGAGCGATTGAAATCGTTCTGTCTCAGTAAGTTTTTACAAATTTACAAAATATAAAGTTCGGGTAGTCATAAACTAATGTAAAAGTTTTTAATTAAATTACAGAATTTTTGTGAATTTTGCTTGACTCTGAAAACCAGCATTTAGTGCTATTAAATGGTTTAACAAATCCTCAGCTAATACATTATAATAAAGGAAGTTGTAGATATTTGTAAATACTTTTATTTTTGTTGAATATTTACTATTTAAAGCCATTGCATGGATTATGACAACACCAAAAGCAGTTTATTTACATCACCATATTATGTATTTTACCAAAAATGTATAAGTTTTGTAGGCAATAAAAAGAATTTTTTGCCATTGTTTGACCTTTAGAATCGTTTTCATGTTTTACATTGTCATTATATGTATTCAATGAGACATAGAGCTTCATTGACATAGATTTTTCAGTAAAACTAATATTTTCTGCATATTTTTAAAAATATCTAAATATTCTTAACGTGTCACTATGGATTAACAAAAAAGTTATCAAATTTTCTGACAAAGTATAGGGTTAAAAATAGCTGGTTATTTGAACAAAAATATTGCAAACAAATTGTTCCTCATGATTTTTTTGTTTAATTTTGTTTTTAATCTGGCCAGTTAAAATTAAATAAGTTTTTTCCAATATCTATTACAGCTTTTTTGTTGCTCAAATATATCTACTTTGTAATGATTTATAGAAAATACAGTATTATTTTAACAATACAGTATAAAGAATTTATTGGAAATGTAATTGACTATGTAAATGTAATACTCCTTATTAAATTTGTAATTAATTTGGTGTAAAATGAAAATCCTTGCTCCTGATAATAAGTGCAATATGTAACCTTATTTTTTGTTACATAATTAAAGATATACAGTTACATTATTATTTATTTATGGCCTATTTAAATTATACTTAACTAAAGTCGTAATATTTACCTAATAGTTGACTTAGCAAAAACCAACTACTTAGATTTTTCAGCAGACAGGTTTCGCACTTGGTCAGTGCATTTGTCAATGCTGTCAGTTCCAGACAAGTTTGTTGCTCAGGTGTGTTTTGTTATTGTGAATCTGTGATGTTTTGTTATTGTGTGTTGAGTTGTTGTTCATAGAGTTGTTGTTAATTATGTGTTCAAATATAGTGTTTAATTGTGGCTATTTTATCATTTAGTAAGTTATAAATAATTATTTAAAGAACTAATTAAAAATTATTAACTTGCTAATGTGTTTGCAAATAAGTTAATAGTTTTTAATTGCTAATTATATAATTATTTTTGATTTAATTAGTTAAATCAAGATGATTACAAGACCCAACTTGATTAAATATGTGTTATGGTTGGTTTTTGTAATGTTTTTATATTTTGAAATTTTCTGTTGTGTTAATTTTATTGCTTTTGTTATTGTAGTGTAGAATTTTTAGATTTGTGTCAATGTTTGAAGTTACTGTGTATCAGCGATGCAGAAACACAGTAACTTATACTAAAAACTAAATTGACTTGTCAACAAGTTGGCCTCTTAGCAGTCTTTATTATTTTTTAAAACTATACTTATCCTAACTGTATGAAGCAACTGTGGCATAATGTTTATTTTTAAATAAATAAAACCTCTAAACCACAAATACCATTTATTTAAACCTTATGTACATTTCAATTGCCCAGCAATCATGTTCAGAGGTATTTAAAAAATACAACAGTTGTATTTTTTAAATACCTCTGAAGATGATTGCCGGGCAATTGAAATGTACATAAGGTTTAAATAAATGTTATTTGTGGTTTAGAGGTTTTATTTATTTAAAAATATACTTATCCTAACTGGAAACCATGTAACTATATTTTAGTATAGTTCACCATGGTACCCAGTTTTATAAAATATTGTAATTTTAAATTGGGGGGATTGTGAAGTGTAGTTATTTTAATATTTTTTTTCAAATTGATTATGTTTTCATGTTCTTAAACAGTTTTTGATTTTGGTATACTTATGTATTTTTATCGTTTTTGGATCTAAATGATATTGCAAAAAACTTCCCTGGAAATGATTACGGTATAAAAAATTAGTTGTATATGTAAAAAAGTAATAAAGAGCATAAAAAGAATAATAAATTTTTTGCTATGCCCGCAAAATCAAAAATTTTGAAAAATACACATTCAACATCATGTATAATATACAAGGCATGTTATGAAGCAGAAGCACTTTAAAAAAAAAAAACAGTCCATTATAATATTATTACATAGTATGTTACAATATATCTACAAAATATCTTATTAGGATAAACTTGAAGATATTTTTAACATAAACTTTGTTAACAAGTGAGGTAAATAGTTTATTAACGTATGTTGAATGTGTAGTGAAAGAGCATAAGTGCAATATGAAGGCTGACGACTTGCGAACAGAAGCCATACATACTATCACTGATTCAAATTTCCAAATGAAGCACATGTTTTAGTTCACTGAAATGTTGACAAATTAAAATTCGGTGGAATACTGATAAGACCTAAAACAAAATAATAAACATGACATGTGTTTATTTCATAAACAAGTATTTCATTATACTCTGAATGATATAACTTGTCTTTTGGATCACTTAGCTACTTGCCAGGTCAGCCCCAGGTTACATCATACAGATTTTCATGGAACAAGAAACTTATCGTTTCAAACCCATTTTATAATAGGAATATGTTTGCAAAAATAATAATTATTTTTTTATTGCTTTTGAGAGAATGTTTACTACTTCAAAAAACAATAATGAAAAGTTGAAATTGGCATATAGTTTCAATGATTACTTTTATAATTGTTAAAATTGTAGTTGTTATTTCAAAGTATGTAACTAATATACTTCCCATTGCACTGAAATTAAGTACAACCTCTATATAATTTACTTTAATAATGAAATCATTCAAGCTGTTAATACTTGTAAATTGTATAGTTTTTTAATTTGTTTCAGTAACAAAAATTTTCAACCTAGTTAAATTTATATTCTTTTTTTTAATTTCAGAATATGAAAGAGATATAAAGAGAGATGACTGCATTTTACAAGTTGTGCCATCTAATATCAACATAAAATTCAATGCTTTTGACTTAAGTCCAGTTTTTAGTGATGTCAAAGTCTACAATATATCAGTGAAGAAACAGCGAATTTTAATTTTACCTCCTCAAACAAAATATTTTGAACTAAAAGGAAACTTATCGGTAGAAATTTTAAATATTTTATTCATATGTTTTAGTAAACACATTCATTTTTTTAAAAATTCAATTGTGACTTCAAAATATTTTTTTTTTTAAATGTATTTCAAACAATAGTTCTATAAACAATATACATATTTGCATTTCTCCAAATCTAGCAACAGAAACAAGTAATAAAAACATCTACATTAAAAAAAGTAATACTGCACAATTCTTTGTACGAAATTTTAAATATTTAGTTTTCATATTTGATTTTAAACAATAATTAACTTTTTGATACTACCATATTGAACATATATTAATATTACACACACACACACACACACACACACACACACCCACACCCAAACTCACACTGCAACAAATCGCCCCTAACCTTGTCGCTAAACACGCACTCCCGCGCACAACGCACATAACTACCTGCAGACCATAACTGATCTCAAGGTTTTTGTAGGTTAGGGTGTTATAATGATGTTATGAAAACCTCGAGATCAGTTACGGTCTGAGTTGACAATGGGACACATCTCCTGAAACGGCCGTCCTGAAAAAATATAAGTAAGAGCTACTATAGGCAAGTTGTAAAATATTTACAAGTGTTTTAGTGATAACACGTAGTTCTAGTGAAGATAGAATCAAAAAATATTAAAATATTTATCGTAAAGAAAACTTTATTTTGAAAATAAGACAATAAGTTTCTTAAATTATATAGAATTTTACTTTGAATTCAGGGTTTTTATCATATTATTTATTTCCATCTTGAGCTACTAATTTTTCACTAATATCACTTGAATGTATTATATGTGTGTGTGTGTATATATATATATATATATATATATATATATATATACTTATTACACTTTTGCTATAATTTACAATCAGCTTGTCATGAACAGCAACAAGATTATTATACTTGCCTATTGTAGCACCTTAATTTTTTGATTATTGAGGACGGGCAATTCGGGAGATGCATCAAGATGTATTTCGGGAGATGTGTGAGATATGATCTGAATTGACAAAGGAACTATCTCCCGAAAAGGCTGTCCTCAATAATCAAAAAAGAAAGTCTTATTATACCAAAATACAATACAACACCAACAACAATGATAAACTACAAGCACCAGGCTTATACAAATTCTACATTGCGGAAACAGGTCACAGCTTCAAATAAAGAGTTGAGGAACACAAACTGAACACCAACTCAGCATTTTACAATCACATAAAAAATCAGGATGCAAATACACAGACATTTACCATAACCTAGAAATCTTACACATCAAAAAAGGATCACATCTTCAACAAACAAGAACAATATGAAATTTACAAACACACAAAAACACAAAGTACAAACATATTAAACGAACAAACCCAATACAAATCACACATACTCTTTGATACAATCGAAAGTCTGCCTTTAAAATCGTCACCCCTTAATCTAACAACTCCAAGCAGAAGACACTGATGAAGATCATCACGGAATGATCGAAAACTTTCTGTCTCAGTAAGTTTTTATAAATTTGTAAAATTTAAAGTTCGGATAGTCATAAACTAATGTAAAAGTGATTAATAAGTTTCACCAAATATAATGAACTATAAAATTCAATCGTACATGTATTGTCAGAAATTTAAATACTGATAAATTTTACCAGTACTAGGATCATAAGGTTTTTTTAGATATAAAGATGTGTTTAAAAATAAAAACAAGTTAATTATAAAACAATTTTTTTTTAACTTGCAGTTTTTAACAAACAAGTGTAATTTTTATAAATATTGTTTTCTAGGGCTGGATTTTTCCAGGATTACCTTTACACCTTAGAATAATATTTAATCCTAATTCCTCTCGGATGTATCAAGATTGGATAACTATCAAATATGGGTTTAAGGATGAGTTTATTCAAATTTCTGCTGAACCTGATCTTACAAATGTAATAAATCTTCCTAATAAAATTGACTTTGGAATTGTTCATCTTGGAAAAAAGTATGTAAATCTTATATGTAAATAGCTATTTAGTATGTAATTTAATAAGAGTTATTAAATTAAAGAGCGAAGTTTTGTTCTGTATTACATATTAGAACCCAAAATACAGATCCTTTACCTTGAAAAGTTTATCAAATTATGTTCAGGGTAGAATACATTTTAATTAATCTCCTACAAGCAGTATTAGTTTTAGTTATACAATAGGGTGGCACATGGGCGTTCCCTGCAAGACAAAATTAAAGCCAGAATTTGTGGAAATAATATATATCAGTTTCACTATATGTACTTAAACAGTTGATGCTTGACATTGAAGATACTGTCAATCTTTGAAAGTTAACTCGCATAAATATCAAGTAAGACTCTTGTTTAAGTACATATAGTGAAAGAGATAAGTGAATACAAGAAAACAGAGTTGCAAAGTTAATGTTGTGTATATATATATATATATATATATATATATATATTCTTGATATTTAACGTTATCCATTGTTTTTCCGCTGCATTGACTTTATGAAGTTAATATATTACTATGTAAGTAATTTTATCCACCATTAAGTGCAATAATTTTACCTTGAGTGATGAGGCACCTTTCGGTCGTTGACCATTGTCGAATCACTGATGTTTTTCTGTTGTGGATGTTCGGTCTGTGAAGTTGGTGTCTGTTGACGTAACGCGCACTTTTTCTTGATCTGTGTGTATGATATTTCTATATAGTATGTCTTCTGTATATGTTGTTTGTAGATTCATTAAGTTGTTGTGTATGTTTTTATAAATGTGGTATTTTTCTAGTGAGTTTAGTTCTATTGGGTTGTTATTTATTTCCAGTATGGTTAGGTTATTTTCGTAATTTGTTATTTCGTGTTTGTTTGGGAACACGAAATAACAAATTACGAAAATAACCTAACCATACTGGAAATAAATAACAACCCAATAGAACTAAACTCACTAGAAAAATACCACATTTATAAAAACATACACAACAACTTAATGAATCTACAAACAACATATACAGAAGACATACTATATAGAAATATCATACACACAGATCAAGAAAAAGTGCGCGTTACGTCAACAGACACCAACTTCACAGACCGAACATCCACAACAGAAAAACATCAGTGATTCGACAATGGTCAACGACCGAAAGGTGCCTCATCACTCAAGGTAAAATTATTGCACTTAATGGTGGATAAAATTACTTACATAGTAATATATTAACTTCATATATATATATATATATATATATATATATATATATATATATATATATATATATATATATATATATATATATATATATATATATGTATATGTATACAGTAGAGTCGTTCTTCAACTGTTACTGGGTTCACCTTGTCAATGCTAGCTGAGATTCTAGCGAAACGCCGGAACTGCGATTTTATGCACTGCAGAATGAACAAAGGTACTCCAGATAATAACTATTCAATATATAAAGTATATATATACAAGAATATATATATAATTCTTGTATTTGTATTTTGACTTAGTTCTTTATTAATTCACAAGAATACATATTGCGATATATATATATATATATATATATATATATACATATATATATATGAGTTATGTTATACTTGCCTATTGTAGCACCTAATTTTTTTGATTATTGAGGACGGGCAATTCGGGAGATGTATCAAGATGTATTTCAGGAGATGTGTGAGTTATGGTTTGAATTGACCAAGAAACACATCTCCCGAAAAAGGCCGTCCTCAATAATAAAAAAAAAAAAATCCTATTATAGGCTAGTGTAACATACTAATCTATGTTAATGTGTTCTTAGTATTTTATTACCAACTTTAATGATAGGGAAAGCACATCGAAGTTATAAAACTCACCCTAAATGAACATGTATTAATCACATTGACATTAGTTTATGAGTATCCAAACTTTAAATTTTGTAAATTTATAAAACTTACTGAGTCAGAACGTTTTCGATTGCTCTGATTGTTAGATTAAGAGGTGACGATTTTAAAGGTAGGTTTTTAATAGTATCAACGAGTATGTGCGATTTGTATTGGATTTGTTCCTTTAATATGTTTGTACTTTGTGTTTTTGTGTGTTTGTAAATTTTATATTGTTCTAGTGTGTTGAGATGTTGCCCTTTTTTGTTGATGTGTAAGATTTCTAGGTTATGGTAAATGTCTGTGTATTTGTGTCTTGTTTCTTTTATGTGATTGTAAAATGCTGAGTTGGTGTTCTGTTTGTGGTCCTCGACTCTTTGTTTGAAGCTGCGACCTGTTTGCCCAATGTAGAATTTTATGCACTTGTTGCAGTTTAGTTTGTTTAAGCCTGGTGCTTGTAGTTTATCTTTGTTGTTGGTGTGTTGTATTTTGTATTTTAAATTGTTATTAGTTTTGTATGCTATTTTGTATCCTGTTTTTTGAAATTTGTGGGCTGTTTTATTTGAGGTCCTGTTTATGTATGGTATTCTGATGTATTAGTTTTCCCTCTCTGTAGTGTTAATTTTAGTGTTTTTTTTTAGTTTGTCTGTTATTGTGGTGTTTAAATTTGTGTATGCTAAATATTTAATGGTGTCTAGTTCTTTGTTTATGTTTTCGGTGGTTATTGGAACTTCTAAAAGTACTTTTACCGATGTCACCTTTTTCTTAAGATAGTTTTCCTTCTTATGAATAACAGTGACTTTCACTAAATATTAATATTTTGAACAGAACACTTGGTTTATTGAAAGACATGGTGACCATTAAATACAATCACTTTTAAAACACAAGCTTTGGTACTACTGTACCAACGAACCAATGACTAAGTAGAGCTTTGATCGACAACTGTCAATCGCTTACTCAACGCCCCTTGAGCTGAATTCATATCACTGCTTACATACCAAACACCATGACCTTGAAATAACAACACAAACTGATGACTCAATCGTTAACTGATTCTTCCCGATACCTTAATCACCAAATCCTGGGATTTTCATCTGAACCCAGAGAACTCTTGGAAGGCAATTACTAGTGTGCCTGGAATTCAACCCTATATCTAAACTAATAACTTTGATTTAAAGAAGTTGATTTTTGAATTATCCATAATTTTACATTGATAGCATATAAAGTTCAAGGGAACGACCCAAAAGTTCTAATTATTGGAAATTTCAAATTAAGGACTTTCAAATTTTCCATACACATCAGATACAGATATATACACACACATACACATACATTTCAACCACAGCCTGGGCTCCACATAAAAGAAATTTTCTATTTAATGTGGCATCTGATGAAAATTGCCTTCTATATTTGTTTTTCAACACTGCTACATCATTCTATAGTCACTCCAAATTTTTTTTTAAAGTGTGGAATGAGTTATGTTGTAAAAATGAAAGAAATTGAATATTGTAGTTGAATGGCATTACCATTTGCTACACAACCAGCAACAGGAGAATTCATGCGAAAAAATTTTCTTCCAGCTTTCCTTCTGTGTGTTTGTTTAAAGTGAGGTGCAGGAGAGGGGCTAATGAGTAAGAGATACCTCACCAGTATAGTGTTTTATATTCATCTTTTTCAGTTGTACACCACCTTTTGCATTTCTTAAAATAAAGGCTTGGTTAAAAATTTCCACCAAAGATAAACCTAATGCCAAATGACTTGAGATATGAGCTCAACTTACGAGGTCTGTTAAAAAAATATGCGGACTGTTTGAATTTTGCGGCTCAAGTTAATTTCAGGAGAATCCGCTTGGTGTCACTAGGTTCGTATAAATCAGCTGATTAAAACGCGGTATTTCAGTCGCAGATATCTTCCTTTGGTTGATGAGTTGCACGCAGTTTAGTAAAGAGTGTTTTTTTCATTTGTCAGATTGTAAAATGGACAGCCTGAAGGAGCAACGAATTGCTGTGAAATTTTGTGTAAAACTATGGAAATCTGCAACAGAAACATTTGCCATGCTTAACACGGCCTACAGCGATGTTGCCATGAAAGGTACTGTATGTTTCAAGTGGCATGAACATTTCAAGGGTGGCCGACAGTCGATTGATGATGATGAGCGTCCAGGATGTCCTTCAACGTCAACTGACGACCCACACGTTGATAAAATCAACACCCTGGTGCGCAAAAATCGACATCTGACCATTAGGGAGCTTTCCGAAGAGTGTGGGATATCAGTTGGATTTTGTGTTACGAGATTTTGACCAAAAAATTGAAGATGCACCGCGTCGCTGCAAAATTTGTGCCAAGCCTGATGATTGACGACCAAAAAGCCAATCGCGTCCTGGTTTGTCAGGAACTACTTGATCGTTCAAATGAAGATGAGAACTTTTTGTCAAGAATTATAACCGGTGATGAATCATGGGTGTATGGTTATGACATTGAAACGAAGGTCCAATCATCCCAATGGGTGAGTGAAACGTCCCCAAGACCCAAAAAAGCTCGCCAAGTTCGGTCGAATGTGAATGTGATGCTGACAGTTTTTTTTGATGCTAAAGGTGTTGTTCACTATGAGTACCTCCTTGAAGGCTCTACAGTCAACCAGATTACCTACATTGAAGTACTGAAACGTCTGAGGGATGCCTTCCGATGCAAAAGGCCAGAACTGTGGAGAAGTGATTACTGGTTTTTCCAAACACTCGATCACTGTTCTTTACCACCCCCCCCCCCTACTCACCTGACCTTGCTCCTTGTGACTTTTTCTTATTCCCAAAACTCAAAAAAACCCTCAAAGGAAGAAGATTTGAAACGATTTCGGAGATTAAGGTAAATGCGACGAAGGAGCTGAATGCCATCACAAAAGAAGCGTACCAGGACCGTTTTAACAAGTAGAAACATCATTGGGATAAGTGTGTACGTTGGGGCGGAGAGTACTTTGAAGGAGACCCAGACGTGTAACATCCAAATAAAGTACATTTTTTTTGACCTCAGTCCGCGTATTTTTTGAACAGACCTCGTACAGCTCTTTGTACATCCAACCCACACTGTTAGTTTTTTAATTAAACAAACATTTTCCCCTACATTTTACATTTAATGACAATTTAAAAGTTACATTAAAAGTGTTACAGTACTGCAATTCATTTTGGGATATTTTAATTATGTTTACAGTAAATATTTTTGGAAAACTCATTAGTATATTACTCATGAAAGCTTATGTTGCGGGTTGCATATACAACCCATTGCTGTATCCGTTTGGCAGTAAATATCCACAAAAGTACAATTTTTATTTACATTAATAAATTTATTTTATATTTTTGGAGGTAAATAGAAGTGACAAGTTCCAAGTAAAAAAAAAATACATTACAAGAAGTAAGCTACCAGATTTGCTTACGAATTAATGGGTTATTATTAAATCATTATAAATCAGGATTCTTCATTAATAATATATTTACTGTATCTCATAATGAGTTTTAAATCTTTATTTTAATGATTTGTTTTAGGGTAACATCTAGAATAACTCTTTATCCAATTCCTGATAAAGAATTATTTTTCCAATTTCTTCTTCTAAGGCCTAATCCAGATTGCCAAATATCTCCTATGAAAGGTAATATTCATTATCTGTCACCTACTTTATGATGACTGCATACCAAGTAATAAACAATATTTAAAGCAATCGGTTGCATTTATAAATCAGTAGAATATTCAGTTAACCCTAGATTACTTACGTCTAAATTTTGTCACACGATTATTTATATATCGTAAATTTGACTACTATAATTTTTATTTTATTTGCCAAAAGAATGTTTTTTAAATTGATGTGTTAAACATTGTAGTATTCCATACTTCTTTAGATCTTGGAAAAAATATTATAGTAGCTACGAATCCTACTGTTAAAAAAAAATTATTATTATTATGACTATGTTTCAATTAAATAGTGAAATATAAATGTTTAAAAAGTCTTTTAAAAATAATGTTTAACACATTTTATTTACAAAAAACACAGAATGTAACAAACGAATGAGTTGTAGAGCAGGTTTTTAATAAAATTAAAGAATTTTTACAAAAATATGTAAAGAGAACACAATCTTAAAAAAAAGTCACACGATCACTTATGTATCGCCAAAATGATCGAGCTCTGTTTCACTAAGACAGATACGAACTTTAACGGCAAAACTGTTACTTCTGACATTGGCTGTTGTAGGTAGGAAGGTAGTGAGAAGATGGATGCGTGCGAACCCCTCATTTGTCAGATACAGAAATTTTTTTAATGGCTCTTTATCATTTTGACGAGGTATAAGTGATCTAGGGTTAACAACAAAGAAAAAGGTGTACAATTTGTAAAAAAATTTGTTTCAAATCGTCATTCATTCTTAATTGTTTCTGAAAATAAGCAGTATATATATACAACAATTTTTCTATTATATAAAACCCAAATTTTACTTGGTAATAAGCAAAAGAAATATAAAACTACAATTTAAGCTTAGTTTTCAAAGCGAGGTATAAAAATATTGAACCTCATAAATACATAGAGTAGTCAAAAATTTTCATAAATTCTCTAATATATACATTTTTTTTTCATAAAATGGATTTCCTTTTAGGTAGGGTTTCTGTTGAATCTCCTACCATCTAATAGAAATACTATAGCAGGCACCATAACTTACTTTGAATTAAAACACAAGTATACTTAAAAACCTTATTTGTAAGTAAAATAGTACATTACATGTTGGCATGACATAACATAAATCTAAGCTAGGACCACTATTTTTTTATTCAAGAGCACCCACCCTGGGTACCAGTACCTATATAGCTGTGGTATTCTGCAAATTTTTATTCTTTTAATCTCAATTTTTAAAATGTGTATTGTGATAGAAAATGCAACCAGTTTTTAGTTGCATCTAATGACTATATTTTTGTTGATATAGAACTATGATACAAATAAAATTCATCTGTACCTTTGTGGAATGTATGACAATATTCTATAAAGCCTAAACCAATGTTCAGGATAAAGATTAAAGTTTTATTACTAGCCTTCAGTCTTATTAATTAACAGGAAAAATGAATGAAAAATACAGTTTTATTATTACAGAGTTATAGCTTTGTATTTATTCAAACTTCACAAAAAGTATCACATGAAATTGTTAAGACAATTTTAATTCCACAAGTTTTTTTGGCTTGTGAAGACTAAAAATCTTATTGAAAGGCTACAAAAATAAGTCTCTTATTGTATCATTGATATTCATTGAAATCGATATCAGTGATGGAGATGGACTTTTCAATCATATCATTAAATCTTTACCAAGGATGTTGTACATCCAAATTCAATAGATGCATACTTTGGCTGTATGATGGGTTCAGTAAAAGCATGTTGTTCTGTTGGACAAGCTAGAACATGATAATTGAAAACAGGACAAAATTGACAAATATAGAAAAGTAGACAATAAAATAAAACACACTTAAAAATATGACACTTATTGCACAAATGATAACACAGCTTGGACAAATAATGTGACAATGTTAGGAATCTCAGATAACTGTGTCACTCGAAATATTAATATACAACCTAGCAGAAAGATAAAATGTCATAATTTTAAGCTGTAGAATATCTTGATGTTTTTGTATATGTGTGTAGTACAACGTGTGGCTATAAAGTAAAGAGACTTTTTTTTATGTAACTCACTCAATTTTTATTTTTTTCATCTTTCACTTTATGCCCTTTAATATACTTCCCACCCCTATCGCTACACTTCTCCATTCAAATTTTCCATTGTTCAAAACAGTGTTTTAAGTCATTATCCGAAAAGTTGTTCATGAGTTCCGTCACTTTTTTCTTCACTGAGTCCACTGTATAAAATCTGGTTCCTTTTAAGGCTTCTTTCACTTTTGGGAACATAAAAAAGTCACACGGGGCAAGGTCAGGTGAGTAGGGTGGATGCTCCAACACAGGAATACCATGGTTGGCCAAAAATGACTTCACAATCAGTGGACTGTGAACTGGAGGATTGTCTTGATGCAGAATCCACGATTTACTTTTCCACAATTCTGGTTGCTTTCTACTTATTCGCTCACAAACGATAACTAAAACCTCAACTTAGTACTATTTATTCACTGTCTCCCACACAGAAACCCAATTTATGTATACGACATCACAGATGTTGAAAAAAAATCCTCATGGCCTTGAACTTTGATTTTGATATTCATGCTTTCTTCAGTTGTAGTGAATTTGGGCTCTTCCAGTGCATTGATTAGCGCTTAGTTTCTGGGTTGTGGGGGTGAGCTGGTTGGTCCTCGTCCTGCCCCCGGATAGCTGTGTATTTTGTGTGAAAAGAGCAATTGTCACAGTGAACCAAACGCCAGCATTAGCTTTCCTCGAGAAAGCCCCACTAGGATGCAATATAGCCTCTCTATCTGTCCTTCTCAGGACATCCGACGTGCTTTGCCGGCAGCTAAGCAAGACCATCCAAATAGACTTAAAGTGTTGTTTTGGAAAACGCAACGACAAAGTATTGACTCAATACACCGATTTTACAATATTGACAAAAATCTAATAATGAGATGGAGAGGGAAGGGATCTCAAAGAAGACTAGAACTTTGGTGCCCAACTAGGACCTTCGCATATAGATTACTATGTGAAGCCAAGAGGAAAGCTAGAAGGAAAGATGGGCATATATCAATTGGAACCACCTTTCATGATCGCAGCAAACAAAAGACGGTGAAACAGAGTGGAGCATTGGTGGAGGATAGCAACAGTAAGCTCGTAGTCATGCACTGGAATGCCAGAAGTTTAAGGCTGAAGGTCGATGAACTGAAGAAGGCCATGGAAGAAGAAAAAGCTAAAATAGTATGCATCCAGGAAGCATCCCTGCCGGAAGACAGCAAGTACCACCCTCGTTTTAGAGAATTCCAATTGTTCAACGTCCCCAGGATTGACCGAGGAGGTGGAGGGCTAGTAACGCTTATCCATAATTCAATAACTGTAAAAGGCGAAGAAGTCTTTAGGAATGATTGTTTAGAGTTTGGAAAATACAACCTCCAAGTTAAAAATGACCTCAGCTTCTCACTTATCAACGTGTACATACCGGATCAAAGGGTACATGAAGAGGACCTGGACAGACTGGCCTGCGATGACAGGAACGTGCTGTGGGTTGGCGATTTTAACAGCAAGCATGGCAGCTGGAACAAAGGTCCTTGTAACAGGAACGGGCCAATGCTTTACAGGTGGTTATTAAATAACAGCCAGATCTTAATCAATAAGCCATATATACCCACATTCCAATCGGCATCTACGAACACATTAAGCACCCTGGACCTGTCTATAGCTTCCCCGCTTCTCCGGAAAAATATTTCAAACTGGAGGGTCGGTGATGACCTGGGAAGTGACCACTTTCCTGTGTTTTTCGAGATTGACGTCGGCAGGACCTTGAATCCAAATCGGTCGGCGGTCCATAGCGGGTTTCGGTTATCCAAAGCGAACTGGGATCTCTTTAAAAAGACAACAGAGGAGCTGAGCGAAGTCAACGAGCGAAGCGCATCTTATTTGCAATCTGCTATAATAACAGCAGCAAAACAAGCTATCCCAACCAAATTGGGAAATGACTCCAACAAAAAAAATGAATACATGGTGGTGTAAAGAAATTGAAACTCTTCGGAAAAACCTCATCATGGCCAGGAAAAAATGGAAAAAATTAAAATCTTCGGACAGCCGGGTAACATATAATAGATGCAACGCCCTTCTTCGGAAAGCAATCATTTCAGCAAAAAGAAGATCATGGAGAAGCTTCGTTGGATCCATGAATGTAAATACACCATCCAGTACAGTCTGGAAGCGATTTAGAGCAATAAATGGTAAATCCTTGCGGAAGGTTGCTGCAATCACGAATACGGGCGGCGAGTTGTTGAATGATGATGTCCAGATGGCTGAGGAGTTCGGAAGATTCTATTCTGCAAGGTCTGGGCGCAAAATCCCTTGGCCGAAGCGCCTCACTCCACACAAGCAAATGTTAACGTGCCGGTCAGATCTTCTATGTTACTGTGATGACCTGGATGACAAGGCCATCCTCATGTCAGAATTGGAGTACTGCTTAGCCGACTTGAAAAGCGCAGCTCCAGGAGATGACAACATCCATAATGAAATGTTAACACACTGCTCGGGAAGGATGAAAGAGCTAATGTTAAGCACGTTCAACTCCATTTGGGATTCGGGCGAGATCCCTCAGAATTGGAGGACTAGCAAAGTCATACCGCTTCCTAAGCCAGGGAAAGATAAATCGAGGATCGCTTCGTATCGTCCAATAGCTCTAACATCGTGCCTAGGCAAACTAATGGAACGCATCGTTTGTAAGAGGTTGTCATGGAGATTGGAATCTGGGAACATGCTGCCTGATACACAATTCGGCTTTCGACGTCACGGGAGCACCACAGATGCGTTACTATACTTCACGAGTGAAATATACAAAGGTTTCGAACGCAAGCATTGCACTGTAGCGGTGATGGTGGACTTTGAAGCTGCATTTGATAAAATCCCCCACAAATCCATTGTACTTCAATGCATGAAGCTCGGCATTAAGGGTAAAATGCTTAAATTCATAAAAAACTTTTTGTGTGACTGGCTTGTGGTAGTCTCAGTCAACGGGGCAGATTCCTCGTCGTTTCGCATGGAGAACGGAATTCCTCAGGGCGGAATAATTTGCCCGTTACTATTCAATATAGCATTGCATGACATGGCCAAGGATTTCCCCAGGTAGGTTCGCAGCATGACCTTCGCGGACGACGAGACCATTTGGGTGACGTCTTCCGACGGGGTGGAGGCTTCCCTCAGGATGCAAGAGGCTCTGGATGCACTGTCGAATTGGTGCTCCAAATGGTCGCTCTCAATGTCAGTGGATAAAACCGAGTGCACGTTATTCACCAGGCGCAACAATCAAGCCACCTTCATCCCCGAGCTAACTATCAACGGAAAGGCATTGAGATTTAACAAAACCCCAAAATTACTGGGAGTTGTTATGGACCCTAAACTTCGCTGGGGTAGTCACGTGAACTATGTTACAGAGAGCTGCTCATCGAGACTCAATGCTCTAAAAGCGGTTGCAAGTCGTAACTGGGGATCCGATACGCCAACCTTGAGAATGTTCTACCAAACTTACATAAGATCTAAAACAACATACACCTGCGAAGTCTGGGGATCTGCTGCAAAAACGCATCTAAAGAAGATCGGCCGATATTCGACTATGTTTAGGATGTACAAGAACGACTCCTGTGGAAGCCATGGAGACGGAGCTGGATATAGAACCCATTCCTGTCTTTATAGACAGTCAAATATGGTCGAAGTTTCTAACTACAGCTGCTAGAGGCTCAAGTTACCCTCTGCGTGTTATACTCAATACAAAGTGCCGTGTAAAACAATCTTTCTGCTACAAAATCAACTCACTGATGGAATTGATGCCGGGATACACCACCCCTAAACAAATCCCCACATTCTATGAGGCACCTCCAAATGACTGGCCTGAAATGATTATAAATCTGCAACTACCTCACGGCGGAAACAAGGGAGACCACAGAGAAGTGCTGAAAGCGGAGACTCTTGAAATGATTCGAACCCAGTACGGCGGATACATAAAAATTTTTACCAACGGATCCCTGGATAAAGAACTAGGCATTTCTGGAGCAGGGTACTACAACGAGTCGAATGGAGATAGATTTTTCATCCCAGCGAACTCCAGCTCAAGTATGGATGCAGAGCTGCTCGGTATTAATGCCTCATTGTCGGGCTGTCTGGGGATGATAGCCAAGTCAAGGATATGCATCCTTTCGGACTCTAAGTCAGCTCTACAGTTGCTGGCTTAGTCCTCCACTGGACCATATTCATTTCGTATAGCAGAAATCAGGAGGTTGATAAAAAAGATCAATTGTGACGGAAACGAAGTCTGCCTTCAATGGATCCCTGCCCATGTCGGCAGCGGATGCAATAGCAAAACAAGCTTCTAGAATGAAGCCCACAAATAAGGAGCAGCACCTGTTCCATTTGCAAAACAAACTTGCGTCGGCCGACAATTACAGAGACATCAAACGTCAAGTCGCGACATTTGCGGCAAGAGCCAGGACGGGACATCTGGTCATGGAAGCTTATTTATATCGGTTTAACCTTGCTGAATCACCTTTGTGCGTCCTTTGTGATGAGGAGCAAGACGAAACCATCAAGCACATTCTTCGGGATTGCACTTACCCCATCCCGGCGAGGGACCACATGAGGGTTGAACTGGAGAAGTGGCAGGACTTCCTCCTGAACAGAGGGATGTGGAGTTTGGCGTTCCAAATATATAGTGGACATCGGGCTATCGGCTACACCTAGAGCTGGACGCCTGGACTAAGAAGTACAAGTTTCTGGGTTGTGGGTAAAAAACTATGATTTATTACATATAATGACTCTCCCCACACCTTGATGTTTTTCAAGATGTCAGACCAAATTTCTAATTGTGAATATTTTTGTTAGGTTTCTGGGCACCATTTTGGCACACACTTTTCTTATGTTGAAATGTTCATGTAAAATTTGTCGAACTAACTCCTTATTAATGTATACAGTTTCTGCCAATGCACGAATACTTAACCGGCGATATTGATGGATAGTATTTACAATTTTCTCAATGGTGTCATCCTTTTTCGAAGTTAATGGTCATCCAGAGCATGGATCATCCTTAACATGTCCTTGTCCTTCTTTAAAATGTTTATACTACTTAAAAACCTGTGCGCATGACATATATTCTTCCCCATACACTTGTTATAAGAGAGAATGGGGCTCTGTGGTGGATTTACCAAGTTTCACTAAGAATTTCAAGTTGCAACATTATTCAATTAAAACACATGTGTGTTTAATCAGCTGGGATGTGGAGGGGGATGTTAGGGAACAGGAATATAAGATAGGGGACCTTAGAACTTGCACAGGATGTCCCACAGAGAGTCAGTCTTGTTACTTTATAACCACACCTCATATAGCGGTATTTTAGATTTATGTTTCTTATGTCATTGATGTGTCCTTGAATCTTGTGTTGAATGATCTACATGTGTGGCTAATATAGAAACTGGGCTATGAATACACATTGTGTAGATTGCAGTTCAAACACTGGACATTGTCTGTACTTTGCCAAATGTCTGATATTTGGAGGTGTCCGCTATTCAGAGATGTCAATAAATAACAGTTAAACATTATTGAGACTTTAATCATTCCTATGATCACATCTATGATTGCCTTCATAGGTACAATCATTTATTGAAATTGAAGGACATTTATGATAAATAAAAAAATATGGAGAATTTATCAATTCGAAATTTATAAGCTTATAAATTTTTATTTAAGCTGTTTATGTAAATTTTGAATTTTAAAATAGTCTGTTATGTGACTTCAATTTTTCTTTTAGCATTGCAAATTGTTTTTGCATATTACCTGCTATTGTTAATCCTTTATTTGATGAAAGAAATTCCTTCACTTCACTGATTCTTTTAATTGCTTTACAAAAATTAATTTGGTAAGCCACAGGTTCGTAACTGTTATGAATCTCTTTATTGCGGTTTTCTTCCTTACATAGATTTTCATCTATGTTTATAAAATTTTCAACAAATTCTTCACCAGAAATATCATTCAATAGTCACATTATTTCATCGTCTGTATTTTCTTCTATAACCGTGATTACGTTTTCTTTTAAAAAATTCGCTTTCTGGAAACAGTTGATTACGTTGGTTATTTTAACTTTTATTTAGAGAAGATACAATTTCTGAAACAGCATCCAACACAATTATAGATTTAATACGGTTACTGGCATTTTGCAATTTTCTTAGCTAGATAAAATATGAAGAAGCAAGATTTTTCTATACTGGCATTTAAAATTGTGCATTATACTCTGATAAAATGGTTGGAAATGAGAAGTAGTGTTTGTGGGTTAAATTGATATTTCTACATTGCTTAATTTAACTCGAGGGTGTATACTTTTGACATCTGTCATAAAACCCCAATAACTATTCTGTCATTATTTCACATGAAAGCCATGATTTTCTGTTAGTTTTTTTAAATCGCACCCAAGCTATTTATATTCTTGAAACATCTTGGTTGACTTGCTTTACCGATTATTCAAGGTTTTTTTTTTTAAATCACCAATCATATTTACACTTAACATAACAGTTAGTCTTTCCTTGGATGTTTTCCAGAACTACATGTTTCTCTTTTAACACTTATAGTTTTGTTTGCCAATACACAGAAAAATAAACCTGTCACATCAAGATTGTAAATATTTGATTCACCGTAATCCTCAATTATTTTTCTCAGTTTATTATTTTATTCACAAATTTTCTTTAGAACTACAGATTTACTTTCACTATGATTTGCTTTAAAACTTATGCCATGACAAATTCTAAATTTCTGTACTCAACCATTTGAAGCCTTAAATGATGTCCAATTCTGACACCTGTCAGTTATTGGTAGAGAGGATTATTAAAGATCCCTATGTCACAGGACTGGGGATTAAAAATTTGTCTATAAAATAGAGGTAGATGTGCATAGCTAAAGGTTTTATTGTATTGAAAATTACATTTAAAATTTAATTTTATACATCTTAAAATAAAATTTCACATCAGTAAATATATAACTTATAAAGAGAGATTTTATGTTGTTATATTGCTATTATATTCAGCAATAATTCTAAAATTGCTACTCCTAAAATTAAATTTTTGTTATACCAAGAAGAAATTATGATAAGTGGTAAACAGTTTAGACCGACTAGGTCGGGATATTTATTTTTTTCAGTCAGTATTTATTAATAAAGGTACTGCCCGATCGGCTCAAAATTTCAAACAGATTCTAATATTATTATTGTAAAACTTGTTATAGGACTTTATTATAAACACAAATATTTTTAATAATGAAAAAATAACAGTAAATATTGGTGTACGACGAATTGTCAACATGTATTCATGATGGCAACTAACATATTAAACAATCTATTGTCTTGATGAGTGAAATACACAATATTAAAAGCAATACTGGTCAAATAATTAATCTATCTTGGTTCTCTACATCCTTTGCAATACAAAGAACTAAAAAAAACACACTTTATAGTTTGACCTTCTTCAAGTTCCTGATTTGTTTTTTTTTTAGGAAAATTGAAAAAGGAACCTTTGGAAATAGAGATTAACTACAAGCCTACAGCATACATTACTTTAGAAATTCCTGTACAGTTGTATTTACCTATGGTATCAGCTACTCCTTATTATTTTAAAATACATGCAGTTACAAAACCTAATACCATGAGGTAAAAAATAACATTTTTACTAATATGAACACAAACATGGATAACATAGTACTTAAATAATATTACATTTTCAAGCCGAAGTTTTAATAATTATAATATTCATAAAGTTACTTTTTCTATCTATTTGTTCATATTACAAATAATTATATCATATTTCTTACAAAATCAATCGTAAATTCAATTAAAATTTGTACAGTTTTAACGGGAAATGTCATTTGACATAACTATATTATTTTTGTAAAAATTAATTTCTGAATACAGAGTCATTCAGATAAATCACAAGATTTTGAAATAATGAGTGTTCAGCTGATTTTACATGAATATCATATTCATTAATATAAAATTATTCATCATATAATGCCATTTACTACAATTTAATTTTACTATCTACTACTTTAATTTTTAAAATAACTACTTAAATGACAGCCACTTTCTGCAATGCAAATTTCAAATTAAAAGTTGGCCATTACATTTCCAACATTTCTCTACAATTCTGCAGTTCATCTGATCAATTCTCTGCAATTCACGGCAAATAGCATCTTTCAATTCTTCCAATGTTCAAAGCTAATCTTCATAGACACATGATTTGAGGAAAACCCGCCTGAAACGATCACAGGCTCAAGATTTGATGACCAAGGAGGTTAAGGCACATTACAAAAACATGAAATGACTTGTTCATGAAAAATCTCCTGAAGATCTCATTGAGGCTCTTGCTGTATAGGCTGTGGCCTCATCCTGCTGAAACCATAAATTTCATAATGCTTATTCCCTACCTCTGTATTTCTAGCACCAAAAAGTGGGTGATCATTTCAATGTAATAATCTGATGTACTGTAACAGTGGGACAATGTTCTTCAAAACATTAAGGGTCAATTAAGCCACATTTATCAACTGCACACCAGACCATCATTCGAGGGCTATGGAAGGGTTGCTCATGCATCTCTTATGGCTTTTCTGATGCCCAAAATCAATAGTTTTGTTTATTAACTGATCCATTCAAGTTGAAGTGATCGTCATCACTTTCATGAGTACAACTTTGACATCATCTCTCAAAATATTGAGCATAATTTTTGCAAACCGTCAATGTCATTAATAGTAACATTCACTTAGGTCTTGGACAATTGCTATCTTATATGGATGCAAATTTAAATACAATCGTAAAATGCGCCTTACTGAACTGTTGCTCATTCTCAAAGGAGCAGAGTATCTGGTAAAAGAATAACACAGGCTTTTCAATATTACCACCCCTCACTCTATCAATGTTGTCTGGTGTCCTTGCAGTACTAATGGCACCTGGTGGTTTACGTCCTTTTACACACCCTATTCTGAAATTTGTGACCCGCCTAAGAATAGTGTTACAATCACTTTTAACATAATTATCATATATGATCACACAATGTTTCACATTCTACTGCGACATGGTGACTAAAATGGCATAGCCAACTGAGTTGAATAACAGTGTGCTGTTTTCCCCCACTCTTCTAGTAGTTGTTTACTATGAGTTTTAAAACATGCGATTCCTGTGAGTGTCCCTGTATTTCTATCATTTGATTTCATCTTCACTTGAGCTACTAATTTTTCACTAAAAACACTTGAACATTTATTAGTATATTACACTTGCCTATAGCAGCACTTACATTTTGATTATTGAGGATAACCATTTTGGGATATGTGCTTCAGGAGATGTGTGAGTTACGACCTGAGTTGACAGTGGGACACATCTCCTGAAAAGGTGTTCTCAATAATCAAAAAAAATATATATATATTGTTTTAACCTTATTATTTATGATGTTCAGATTAATGGCTGTAGATTTTTAAAAACAATTATTATGAAATTGTTCTTACATATTTCTATGACTAAACTACAAATATATTCTTAACATTAATACCTTTTGAATATTACTTTCTATGCAATATTAAAACTAAAATATTTTTCAGGGATGGAATACTTCTAAACAGTTCTCCAAAAAACGTTTTAAAAAAATACACAGTTCTAAAACCCAGCATAAAACAACAGCCGAAAATAAGTCAAAATAAACAGCAAATGAAAACAACAATAAAACTTCCACAGTTAACAAGGTATGATACTAACCTGATGCTTATACGAAAATCAGAATGGGATAAAGTTAATGATGAATTATTAGGTAAGGAATTCTTTCATTGAATTTCCATCTAAAAATATCTTAAAATTACAAGCTTTAGAGAATAAACTTAAATTAAATAGGAAATATCGGTATTGATATATATATATATATATATATATATATATATATATATAGTAGTTTTGGTTGGTAAAGATTATTTAGATTTTATGGACTAGGAGACTGACAGACTTACCTTGGGCTCTTACCAAAATAAGTCTGTCATTCTCCTAGTCCATAAAATATATATATATATCTTTGCAACACTGTTTTCTTGTATTCACTTATCTCATTTTTCAACTTATTCTGATACTAGCGGATTTCCATTGCCATGTGATATACCGGTATTGTTCTATATATATATATATATATATATATATATATATATATATATATATATATATATATATATATATAGAGAGAGAGAGAGAGAGAGAGAGAGAGAGAGAGAGAGAGAGAGAGAGAGAGTGGGAGGGAGAGAGAGAGAGAGGAAGAGAAACTTATTATCATAGAAATAAACAAACAAAATATAAACTATCCCCAAGCATTTTTCTGAGCACATTTAACTAAATTTATGCTATGATGGACTTGTGATCTACACCACACGACTACTTAATTAGGTCTCAAAACCATTAACACAACAACAGTTTTAGCTGATGCTTGGAAACGGTTTTGATAAATTTATTATTGAAAACTGAGTATAATCTTTTAAATATGAATAGGTTGATGATAGATTTAGTTGAAATCTATGAAGAAATAATTTAATGTTTATAAGAATATAAAATAAATCTTTAAACTTGAAATAATTTAGAATTAACAAATTAGACAAGTGACATTTACAGGCTAAAAATATAATATAGGTATACTAAATGGTACCCCTTGGCAAAAAAATCCCTACATACTGATATTTTCCAGCTGACGTGTTTCACAGTAGATCAATAAGTTGTTTAATCGTGTGTCATGGACAAGACGGTTGCACAGGTGTATTGCCACAATAATACAATATACCTGAGCAATGTCCTTGTACATGACTCACAGCGCTGAACAATTGGTACTGATCTGGTACAAAATGTATCTGCTGAAACATATAAGTAAGTAGTGGTATCAACTGCTTTTTTGCCAAGTGGTATCAATAACTGTGAAAAAAAAATTAAAAAAAGCTTCAATATTATTAATCACTTAAACAATAGTTTATAACTATCCGAACTTTAAATTTTGTAAATTTGTTAACACTTACTGAGACAGAACGTTTTTGATCGCTAGATGAAGATCGGCACATAGCGATCGAAAACGTTCTGTCTCAATAAGTTTTAACAAATTTACGAAATTTAAAGTTCGGATAGTCATAAACTATTGTTTAAGTGATTAATAAGATTCGCCGAACTTAATGGACTACAAAATTCAAGAATAAAATATTTGAAGGACTAAAAGTAAAAACTGTCAGATAAAACGTTTTAAAGAGTGGTTAGCTTATATGATAAGAGTGGTTGCCTATATACAATACTTATTGTTTAGGTCCTTTTGGAAGAAACATGAATGATGAACTCGTTAGAAAACAAGGTATTCAACAAATATTTTTAGAAAAAGTTGACAAAATGAAGAATGAAAATGTTAAAACATTATCTCATCATCGAACTAAACTAATGGAGACAAATATCCAACAAGATTTACTAGAAGAAATAATTGTTGGCCGAACTACTGCTTGGCAGGAACTGAAAGTAATAAAAACTATAAATAATATACTATCACAATTATTATCTTAATAAATATAATTAAGTAACAATGTTTAGGTGTATTATCTAAACAATACTGATTATAGTAATAATACAATTTTACATTTGTACAAAAAAATTCTAACTTTGAGTTTTGACTTGGGAAAATAATTTTCAAATAACAATTGCTTACCAGTCAAATATGCCACATGGTTGAGTACATTATATGTGTGTGTGTATGTGTGTGTGTGTGTATGTGTGTGTGTCAAAACAGAATAGAAGATTTCTATAAAGTTACAATAATAACTGTTTTTAAAAACAATTTATTTTAATAAAAGTATTATATATGTAATAAAAGTACAAATTAAAATAAAAAATTTTTTAAACACAAGGTTTGCTACAATGGGCTATATTTATTTGTTCACTTGATAATAAAGTAGATATAGAAATTAGATGCAAAATCATTAAATGTTATGTACACTAGACACGAACTGAGGAAAGGGGGAGGGTTTTTGAGGGAATATATTTTACTGAAAATAAACAGTGAGAAAAAGTTTATGGGAATTTTTCTGCCTAATCCCTATCTATGAACCATGACTAGAATTGAGAAGAAGCTAGAATGATAACCTGCAAAAATTCTATTGGTAAACTTAGAACTTTGATTCTAAGGTGCAAGATTGATTAATATAATTAATGTAAGTTGATTCCATCTTCACATGAGCTACCAGTTACGGTCTGAGTTGACAATGGAACACATCTCCCGAAATGCTGTTCTCAATAATTATAAAAATAAGTGCTTCTATAGGCAAGTGTAACATTTGTACAAATGATTTTAGTTAAATAATATAACTCTATAGTAAAATTTAAAATTCTAGCATTTCTCAACAAAAACAATGTAACAATGATAATATTTTATATTTTTAAAAATTAATTGTTATTTATTCAAACATAAAGTTATTAAATTAATATTTTTAAAATATAATCTTTATAAAAACCTAAAATTTTTGAAATTTAATAAATACATTTGATTTGTTATTTCCAAAACTTTTTGTTCAATGCATCAAATGTGTCAGCTGAAAAATATCAGTAAGTAGTGCTTTTTTTTGCCAAGTGATACCAATAGTAGTATATTATAACTTTTGTTATAAGATTGAGAAAAGGAATATTGCAGTATCCAATATGGCTGAAACTGGATTTTCAAACCACAGACCAGTATACTGATGTTTATGTGAATAAAACTTGATATAGAAGTTAAGCCTTAAACTCAGGAAACATGTAAATTTACATCATGCAAACAAACTTCCTTTATTTTAAAACTCTTTCTGGTTTATTCCCATTGGTTCTAATTTGTAAATATTAATTTTTTTTATTTCAATATAAGTGTTATATTTGTGCATGTTTTAAACCTAATAGTTAAAAAAAATTCATATTAATAATTTGTATTATATCTTTTAATTTAATAATATTATGCCATTTTTGCCGATTTCAATGTGTAGCTCACACTTTACTCAAATCTTGTCAAAGTTAAATGGTAATTGTATGACTAACCACTAGGTATTTTTCAAAAGTTATTTTTTCTCTAACTACTATTTCTCAATAACACTCCACATGCTAGAGTGCTACTATACACTCAGAGTCCCAGTTGCATTTATTAAAATAAATTTGTTTATACTTGTTGATTCCATCTTCACGTGAGCTACTAGTTTTTACTAAAACACTTGTAAATATTATACATACTTGCCTATAGTAGCATTACTTATATTTGTTAAGGACGGCCGTTTCAGAAGATGTGTCCATTGTCAACTCAGAGCATAACTGATCTCATGGTTTTTAATAGGTTAGGGTGTTAAGGTGGGGGTGGGATATTATGGTGGAAGTGGGGGTATACTTTGTGAGGATTAAGAGTTATGATGGAGTCAAACTTCGCCGATCATCTCAAGTCCACAAAACATGACCACATGAACATAGCATCCAATCTACAAATTCTTCATAAATAATACAGACATAACCAATGTTACACAACCGAACAATATGAAACAATATACAAACATTTCAAACTATACCCTACACACATACTCAAAACACAATTATATTATAACTCACACACACTTTTTGACTTCATAACTCCTAATGCTCACAAAGTACACCCACACTCCCACCATAATATCCCACCCCCACCTTAACACCCTAACCTTCAAAAAACCTTGAGATCAGTTAAGGTCTGAGTTGACAATTGGACATATCTTCTGAAACAGCCGTCCTCAACAAACATAAGTAAGTGTAACTATAGGCAATTATGTATAATATTTACAAATGTTTTAGTGAAATTTGTTTATTAACTTTGTATTCCCTTTTAGAAATTTGTATCGCTTTTTGCAAATATTTTCAAATTCATTGCTCTAATACTCTCGCGTTATATTAATTTATTACATATAACAACCAACCTAATTTTTTATTTTTTTTTTATTTTAAAAATTATTTAATAATTTCATACAAAAAACTGTATGTTACTTGAATAAGTTAATTTAATATTTTATAAATTTTGGTAAACACACCTCCACAATTCACTTCACACCATAACATTTCAAACTACATAGCCTACTACAATATAAACATGTACAATCTTTAGACCTCTGCTCCAAAAAAAAAAAAAAAAATTCAACACTATTAAATGGATACACATTTAAATCTCCACATAGAAATCAATATAGTAAGACAGTAATTGATAAACTAATATATGAACAAAAGCAACAAAGAGGGAAAATTTCTTACACCCTTACATACTTAAACAAAATCTGAAATTAGTTGCTAAAAATGTCTACAAAACTTTTTAAAGAAAGAATTTAAAACCAACAAGAAACTAAAACACAGCATACAGTACAACAAAAATAGAAGAATGAACTCTAAGAATCAGGCATATAGAAGCTAGACTGTACCAACTGTAACAAATTTTACATTGGGTAAACAGGTCACAGCTTTCAACTAAAAGTTTTAAAATTTTAACATTATTAAATCTGACTCTAGGAAGAAAAACAATGCTTCCTAAGTTTACTTTAGTTATAAGTTTGGCTAGTCGTTAATTTGTTTATAAAAATTGAGTTAACTCTCATTAATCTGCTGATAAATATAAAACTGAACCAAGCTGAATAATTTTAATATTTATCCCACATATTGTTCATATAAGATTATTATACAGTTAAAAATAGTGTCTTACCTCTGAATTCTTAAACCCTCCTTCGATTTTCATGAAAATATACATTCAAGCTTATTTTACCCTTAACTTTAAAAGTAACATGGGCCCGATTTGCGCCTATTGCATTTAAGAGGTGAAATCCACCCCTTCTGCAATATTATTTATTTATCTATAATAAATATTCTTTAACATTTTGAAGCATGATTTATGATTTCAATCAATTTTTCAACCCTTAGAAACCACCTCTTAAGACAAAAATCAAGGAAAAATTGTTGTTTTGTCTCCCTGAAATATTAAATAGCACACTAACAATGCAAAAAAATTTTTTTACTGCATATGATATAATTTATTGATATAATGTGAATTTGCAACCTTTATAAACCATCCCTTATCCTGAAATCAATAGAAAAATTATTTCTTAGCAGCTTTAATTGTTTTAATTGTGCATTTATAAATACTAAAATCGTTTCTACTAAATATAAAAATTCTTTATGTTTTGTGAAATATCAACCCTTAAAAACTACCCCTTGTCATGAAATTAATGAAAAGAATTATATTTTAGCAGGTATATTGGCAGCTTTAATTGATCAAAATCTTTTTCACTGCTTATGAAATATTTTATTTTAGTTTTCAATCCTCAAACTAACCTTTATTCATAAATTCATTAAAAATCAACATTTAACATTTTCAAACATTTTACTAGTGTATTTGTGTTTCATAAAAATACAATTTAATAATTTGATGAGAGAGGAAAACTAAACCTAATTATGAAAGTAAGCATTATAATTTATGAAAATACAAAAGTTTTTTATTTATTTTTTGCCAAGTTATACATTAATCAAAAATACTTATTCTTGTAGTGTACTTTTAAAACTATTCTTCATCAGAGTTAAAATCAACCTCTTCTTCTTGGTCAATTGGAGGGCAATCCTGTAACTACTGCATGTTCCACATGTTGCATTGCAAGAGAATCCAAGTCTTATTCAACAGCAAGACACCACACTTTTTTTTGGAGTTGCAAAATATCATTTTAAGAAGTTCTTCTGGTTCAGGAGGATTTGAATTTCTAATTGACTTCATTGATCCTTTAACAAATAGCCATCCCCAGTCAACTGGACGAATATTTTTCTTGCCAAACCATATCTGGGTAACTTCTATAAGTTTGTACATCTCGACATCATATATTTTGTAAATTTATTAAAATCACATTTTATCATTACATCAACTTACTGTGGTTACTTGAACTTAAAGTTCAAGGACCATTATGCACTACCGATCCTACATTGGCACAACAGTTCTGATTTTATTCCATTTCCCTGGTTTTTCCAACATCTTAATATATATATATATATATATATATATATATATATATATATATATATATATATATATATATATATATATACGTACCTACACACACATTTATATAGTTTGAAAGTAGTTGGCTTACCTACGTATATATAAATAATAATAATAATATATATAATTTATGATATTGCAGATATAAAATATGTGCTCTTAAAATTTTTCTATAAAAACACAATTGCTTTTTTTACGATAATTCCACTATTTTTTTTTTTGCTATCGAGTTCATTCATAAACCATTTTTAAGGACATTTCAAGGGCTATAAGATTATTTACTTCCCTAGATTTTAAAAGCAATTATTTTTTAATGTTGAAGGCTTAAGGGCTTGAGGGCTCCTTTCACATGATGCTTACAATAAAACTTACAATTCTAACATTGATATCGTGATTGATTTTTATTATACTACTTAGAAAGTAGTTTTAAAGTAATGTTTTTTAAACAGAATTTTTTTTAATTTGGAAAACTCTGGTTTTTTAAAATTGTATTTTTTTTCAAAAATTAGCATTCAAAACGGGTCAAAGTGTTTGAGCTCATTACTTATACTAAAATAAAGTAAATCTTACAGGAATTTTTATAAATTTCAATTTAGGTGGCAATGACATACCCTATTTGAAGTTTTATTTCTCACTTTTTCCTAACAAAATCAAGAGTCCCATTTTATTTTCATCATGCCTCTCTTAGTTATAATGCTATAAACTTCATCTGGAGCTCATTTCAGAAGTCTTATTTTTAAATGCTATGAAAAATCTTGTATAGACATTTGTGAAAAATGTCGGTTTCTCGTTATTTGATCAAATACTTGGATTTGAGTATTCTCAAAAAAATGAGCATTTAAATACTTATAAATTGCTTTAAATTCAACTTACATTTATTCAAAATCCAGTCTCATGTTTTTTGTATTACCTTCAATTTTAACAAGAACAAAATGTTTCAAAATACGCATAGTTTTAGAGTTATTAATGAAAAAACATGCATTTTTTCACAAAAAATCAACATTTTCAACCATTAATAACTGACAACAAAAGAATTTTATAGAATTAAAAGTGCTCAGAATTTGCCCCTCTTCGTTTCCTAAGGTTATTTTTGATAAAAAATATTTCACCCTGGAAAAGCGCCCCCAAGGTAAAAGCGCAATTCGGCATTATGTTACTTTGATCCTTGAGGCACCTTCAAACTATTCACCAATTTTTTTCAATGAAGGTTCAAAGTTTTCAGAGGCGAAAGTCTTCATTGACTGCACTATATATTGAACTTTAAGTGTTGGGTTAGTGCTAATTGGAAGAGTAAAGATTTATGCATAGTTGATTCAAAATAAAAATATGATTCATTTGATGTTTCAGGATGCTTTATCTCAAGAAAATAACAACCATTTTGATCCCTTATATATTCGCCAGAGAACAATTAGAAATTTGGATAGGGTAAGTTCAAATGCAATAGAATTTTAGTAACCTGTTACTAAAAGTGGTAGAATATACAAACAAATTTTAATCTTTGTAAGTTTTCTGGTATATTCACTTACTTTCATTATTCTTAAAAACTGTGCACAGTTATATCTACAAGCATATTTTGATTGGATATACGGATGTAGAAGCATTAACTTATCCTTATTTTTCCATAAATTACAGCCTGCATACTAAAAGGGCACAATCTTTTACAGACAAAAATTAACTCTAGCCATATCTGATATGAGGTCATATTTTAATATGGTATTCCCACTCCCCTACATAATCATTCTATAGGTATTTTTTTGACAGTTTTATAAGTTAAGATATCTGCTATGGTAATCAGTTCCAGATTGTAATAATGTAAAATAATATAATGGTAATGTAAAAGCTATGAATAATTAATGAACCTTGAATCAGAAAATACAAATGAATGTACGAATTTCAAAAGTGTAAATAATGGTGATCTTATTAATTAAAGTGATTTTATTTATAATGTAATTAAAATTGAAAATACTAGACAAGATAACTTACAGAGATATCCTGTAAAATGTGTGTAAGAGTTAATAGATGCATAAACAATCAATTTTATTCAGTTTGCCAAGGGTTAAGAAATTGTTTCACAAGTCATGTTGCTAATTTGAATCACATGATTTTACGGCAGATAAAATGAAAGATTTATGTACAGGGAGTGGCAGAAATACCTGACGATTTTCAATCGCGTACAATCGAGCAGTTGTGTGGAGGGGTGGTGGGAAGCGACGTGTTGACAAGGCCATTCGACGCCATTTCAATAGCCATGGAGCAGTGGTCCGGTGTACATCGTGCATTTGTCATTGAGTGGTATTTTAAAAGTGGTGATTCGGTTGCTACACAACGTCAGTTTCGTAGGCATTTTAATGTGAGTTGTAGAGGACGCATCCCATCTGGAAACACAATCAAACTGTGGGTGGATAGTTTTAGAACAACTGGTTCATCTTCCATCGTCCAAAAACTTCAGCCTCATGGTTGACTGTAACCGTATGCCCACCTTCCTTAAAAAGTACGGTCCGATGACACATTTCTTGATTACTGCGCACCACACGGTAACTTTAGCACTATGTAAAGGGCGTTCATGCAACTCTTGTGGGTTCTCATTCGACCAATATCTAAAGTTCTGTTTATTAACATAGCCATCAAGGTGAAAATGAGCCTCAACACTCATTAGAAGAATTTTCTGGTCATTCATCAAATTGATCATTTGCTCTGAAAATGCCTGGCGATTAGCGTAGTCATGAGGCTGAAGTTTTGGGACGATGGCAATTTCATACGCATGAAAGTTTAGATCGTAGTGCAAAATACGTCTTACTGTGCGATCAGACATTTGAAGAGCGGCAGCTTGTCTACGCATCGGTCTATGTGGGCTTGTTAGCACAGCTTGTCTCACTTGCTCAATGTTGTCCGGTGTTCTCACTGACCTTGGACGGCCTGTAGGCCTTTGTTTTAAAGATGAACCAGTTCTTCTAAAACTATCCACCCACAGCTTGATTGTGTTTTGGGATGGGATGCGTCCTCTACGACTCACATTAAAATGCCTACAAAACTGACGTGTAGCAACAACCGAATCACCACTTTTAAAATACGTCTCAATGACAAATGCACGATGTACACCGGACCACTGCTCCATGGCTATTGAAATGGCGTCGAACGGCTTTGTCAACGCACCGCTCCCCACCCCCCCCCTGCACACAACTGCTCGACTGTACGCGATTGAAAATCGTCAGGTATTTCTGCCGCTCCCTGTTCAATCACAGTTCAAATCAACAGTAAACTAATTACTGTAAACTCAATTAAAACATGACTTTGTGTTATGATTTAACACAGTATGGATTTTTAACTTACTCGTAATATAGGCCTATACTCACTCCTGGCACTATTTTAAGAATATTGAATAATTTGAGTACAATTAATATGAAATATTAACCCTACAACTGGCAGTCAAAAATCCTGTAGTGGCGCGGTGTTTTTACCCCACCGTAGTAGCTTTTTTTTAAAATACGTCAAAAAAAAAGTTAAATAATTATAGTGATGTATAATATATCAAATTAATCACAAAAATGCACAGAATAAAACTATCATAAGGAAATATGTGACTCAACATTTTATTTCCATGGTTACAGCTCTAGAAAAAAAAATTCATATTTTGAAAGCACAAATTTTGGTTTTTGACAGTCTATCACTAAGAATCACAAAAGAATACACAAAACTTAACATATACAAAATAAAGCTATTTTTATGTAGAAAAAAATGGTTCCAGTCATGTGTACACTTATTTCTAACGGGTAAAAAGTTATATTCACAAACATATATCCAAAACAACACCGAAAAAACGGTCAGTTTAGTCGGATTCCTCGGATTCAGACACTTTCCTTTTTTTTACAGACTTAGTAGGCCTGTAAAAGTGCTTCAGTGTTTTGTAACAAATTGGGTGTATGCCTACATTGCATCCAGGGCACCAGTATACACTTTTGACCCTCTTTACATCTTTTTTATCTACACAAATTGCACAAACACGGTATTTGCGTACGGGTAAGTGCTCCAAGAAATGTTCCCTATTACTAGTATTTTTTGGTAGGCCTACTTACAGACAAATGATAGATGGACTTGCACTATTGTCTACCCCTCCCATATTGTGATTATATCTGTCAATCATGATTTGTTTCACTGCCTGAAGACCAATGCTTGCTTCTTATCATCTTATCCTCAGCATGACAGCCGGTACTAATCAAGTAAACTGGTTTACGGCTTTTCTTCTGTTTATATTTGACCAATAAAACTTTGCCTCTGTAGGGCCTATACCGGTAATAAACACTTTTTTCAATTCCTAAATTCACATTCTTTACATTTACAGGCAGATCTTTAGTATTTTTATTGACAGTTCCTGTCAAAAAAGTATTTCTTGAAGCTAGTTCTTGGGCAAGAGGCAGTTTTGTATACCAGTTATCAGTAAAAACATGGTATCCCTTATCAAGGAGTTGACAAATTTGCAACCCATTGACAACAACGTTTTGTGTAAAAGGATCATCTCCATTAGCCAAAAAATCTTTCCCACTGTATAGTGAAACATTTAGTATATAACTGGAGTCACTATCACATGTCTCAAATTTTTTTATACCGAATCTGCTGTTTTTTCTTAGGTAGGTACTGTATAAATTTGCAGCGGTTCTTCATGCCTATCTAACTTCCATCTATCGAAATGTTTTGTTTGGGTATGAAATAATTTTTCATTGCAGCACTCATATGATCAAGAAGAGGCCTAACCTTTTGCCAGGGATCGTAGCCCGGTTGACCCCGACGTCTTCCGGTATTTTTTCTACATCTGAAATGTCACTCCAACTATCAACATCATCACTATCACATTCTAATAGTTTCCTAATGTCAATTGAAGTAAGGTGTCCATGATTATATTACAATAAAACAGATCAACAACCTTAGTGCACAACAAGCAACAAAGACGGGAGCATATACGTAAACATTAGGTCAGCTCACAGCTGTCTGTTTGTCGGGAGATATTTAGCAAGGCCATAGACGTAAAAATATTCTGGGTGAACATAAAATGAAAGTCCACATCCTTTTGAAACTAACTGTGTAATGTACTACGCAAACTGATTATTAGATGCCGAGAAAAACATCGATTATAAAGCAACCGTTCGGTCGCCGTGTAAGACGGCGATGCCACTCCACGTAAAGCGTCTGTCGCCGTCTAATGCGGCGATTGCCAGTTGTAGGGTTAAAAGTGTGGGTTCTAAAAAAAGGTATACAAATAACATAATACATATTACTTTCCTTTCTAAAAAGGAACAAAACAAAATCTTGTATTTTAAATTGAAATAGTTCTCAACAGAAAGAGCTTTAAGTCAAATAAATAAATTATTACAAAAACTAATTCAACAGCTGTTATTGGGTAGTATGGGACTTCAGCGAAACACCATTGGGAGCAGGGACAGTGAAACTACAGGCCATAGGCAACATCCTGCACAACCAAGATCTTTTAAGTGTCCCTCTTGTATTCAGTATCTAAATTTTTTTAAAAAAAGAAAGAAATTTTTTAAAATATTTCTCTTTTTAGTATTTTTCAGTTAAGTATTTAGTAATATTTGTCACACATATATAAGAACCACTAACTATTTTCTTGTTTTTAAGTTATAATTTGTAACAATACTAATGATAATTATCATTTATGGAACTCAGTTTAGGAAATGTGTAGTGCTTAGATTTCACACAAAAAATTAATTAATTAATAATGACAATATAAATAATGAAATATTAGTACTTGGCCTGCAAACTGCTTTTTTATAACTATTGGCCCTGTATACAAGACAGTGGGAGTGGATAGAGCAAAGTTAGGAGGATGTGTAGAGATTTTGTAATGTAATCTAATCTGGCTAAGTTCAATAGAGATTAGAATAAAAGAGGTGCCATAATTACCATAATTATTAGTTATGAAATCAGTTTTAGAAAGCACAAATTGTAAAATGACAAGAGTTTCTGATCTAGTTATTGAGTTTAAGAAAACTAATCCTATTAATTCAATTATGATAGTATAATTAAAACCACACCGTATTAACAAGAGGACCATTTATTAAATTGAAAATTGGACAAGTCCCTTGTATTTTGGTAAAAATTAAATTTAGTTTTCAAGTACAACATTTTTAATCATAGTAAAATTACTACTTGCCAAACTTATACACCACTAAAAGTAATTAATGTCATTAATTAACTTCAAAAATTACATACAATACACACAGACACATAAGGAATTACTTTTTTCTATGTTGGGTTGTTTTTACTTTAAATTCTCTCATAGATCAAAAACTGTAACATAATTTTCATTGTATTTAATTTTAAATATTTTAAAGCCAACAAATTAGACACTCTAAATATTATTCAAACAACCATTAATGAACAATAATTTATGTAATAGTTTATTGATAATAATGTTTTTAATGTTATACTTTTTGCAGAAATTGGATTTGACATTTTCTAATATTAAAAGTAATGAATGGTTTGTGAGATTCCAGGTACATAAAAGATTTGTCGAAGTGATACGTCGTGTAGTCATCCATAACAGATTATTGAAAAAATTAAACATTTTGAAGGTAACCTGTATACATAGTACTCAATAGATCTATATATAGTACAGTAATACCTCGACTTACGCTACCCCGTCTTATGCGATTCCCAAGTTATGCGGTTTTAAATCATGCTGTCCGAGTTCAGCAGAAAATAGCCTGTTCTGGAAGAAAATGCTTATGAGAACTTTTATAGCGCATCAAGAGAAAATATTTTCAAGTTTTAAGGCCGCCAAAGACCGATTAACAGTGATATTTGGCGCAAACACAGCTGTTGACTGTAAGTTGTAATCTCTCATAGTTTATCGCTCAGAAAATTAAAGGGCATTAAAAAATATTTCTAAAACTAGCTTGCCCGTGATTTGGAAGTCGAATCGGAAGGCTTTGATGAGAGCTTTTTTATAGGACTGGTTTGGTCTTCATTTCATACCTTAAAATGAACGTTATTGACGATCTAAACAAATTCCTATTAATTGACAATGCACCTGGCCATCCTCCGACTACTTAACTAATTTTGATACACACGTGAAAGTGATATTTTTGCCACCAAACACAAATAATTTGCATCAACCGATTGATCAGGGAGTTGTAAAAACATTTAAAGCTTACTAAACATGAAGATCATTTGCGCATCTGCATGAAACTATGAGACAGAACGAGCTCTCTGTTGAAGATTTTTGGAAACAATTCAATGTTTTAGATGCTTTGAGAATCATTGGACAATCTCGGAATGAAATTTCACAAAACCTTTGAATGGCATTTGGGAAAAGGTGTGTCTATTTTTTTTGCCACTGAAAATTAGGCGGAATCAGTGCCAGAGTCTGATGAAATTGCTGATGTGATTGAAGAAGTTGTCAGTTTTGTCAGACAACTAAATTTAGAAATGGATAATGATGATGTTCAAGAACTGCTTTACACAACCAGGACCTGACTTTTAATTAATGAGCTCATAGAAATGCATGAGCAAGAGCCAGACCTTGAAAATGCAGATTCTTTAGATCCAGTTGACGTAGACGATGAAATGATGGTTAGAAACTTGACAAAAAACCATAGTTTAATTGAGCATGTTTTGGAAAGTAGACTCCAACAATGAGCGTATTTCTGTCACAAAACAAAAATATTAGCAAGTTATTAGGAAATTCTGTGTAGGAAAAAAGAATCTTCAATTCTTCAAATCGAATTTACTAGATCTTATGAAGCCTTCTATGTCAAAAAAACATCTTTTTACTTACTTCTTTGCAACATGTATGTATATAATGTAACTTTCGGTTCTATTATGTACTTAAGGTTTTAATACACATTTTTCTTTTAAATTATTAGTTTATTCAGTCTTTGGTCCCAATTAAACATGGTTCCTATGTGATTGTAAGTAAAATTATACCTCGACTTACACGAATTCGACTTACACGGTAATCGCTTGGTCCCACCTATCGCATTAGTACGGGGTATTACTGTACTCAATAAATTTCTAATATATAAAGCATCTTGTCAATAATCTTTCAGATGTAGAACTAAAGCCCTGCTAGATTACTGAGGGATTAACATATGTACTGTAGTAGGACCTTGCAAAATTTGTAGTAAATATGAAATAGTATTTTCACTAACAGTGTAGTTTTATATCAATCTAAGCACATAAAAAAATGTTTTGATAAAAATTAAGTACTACTATAGGCAAGAGTAACATACTAATATATATTCAAGTGTTTTTGGTGAAAAACTAGTAGCTCAAGTGAAGATTGAATAAATTAATATTTTGATGTTGATATAAGGAATCACAATTACGAAGCTGAGCCTCTACTCCTGGCAATCGCTCAAAGTTTCAGGCATATGATTTGAGTGCAGTGGGGTGGGTTCTAGAAGCTAGGATAGTTGTTACATGTTATTTTGTATATACCAGATAGATTGTATTTGTCTGTTTGTTGTTAAAAGGGTTGTTGTGTTCTCTTGAAGTGTTTTTTTCTTTTGTATGGCATTGTGTAATTGAGTTTTCTGAATGTGGAAGCAATTTTCAGTGTGTGTACAGGTATTTATTGTTTTTTATGTGTCAGTATGGCTGTTTGATAGTGTTTTTCATGTTTAATTTTGTTAAGTGATGCATTTTATTCCATTAAGTTTTTTTCAGTTTTTTCATTGTGTAGGTATATTGATTAGGTGGTGTAACAAATGGTTAAGGTTGTTGTAAGGTACAGGAAATTTACTTTATTGTTGTCTTCTAATTTAAGAGCAAATGTTAGGTTTTGATGTAAAGTTTTTATTTAATTGTGTAATTGTTTGAAATTATAAACAAAGTTAAATTTTTATACAATCTATCTAGTATATACAAAATAACATGTAACAGCTGCCCCAGCTTCTACATTGGCCAACCCGGTAGATCATTTAACTTACGATTGAAAGAACACATTAATGACATAAAAAACATAAATCCAGAATCCAGCTATGCAACACACACAAAACACATACAATAACATCCATACTAACTTAAATATTTTCTACATATTAAACCATAGTAAACAACTAACCACTATAGGAAACTATGAAATATTCAAACATCACACAATAGAAAAACAACATATCTTAAACTGCCACATCCACTTTGAATTTAACCCCCTATTTCGTTTTATAGCAAACAAACCACCTCTCTATACTATATAAAGCATAAATCACTGAAACCTTGAGTGATTGCCAGCAGTAGAGGGTCAGCTTCGTAAATGAAACAATTGTAATTCATCAGACCTTCTCTGTCTGGCACAAATTACTACATCTAGAAAAAGACGATATTTGACACTACATTATTATTACTATTAATATTAAATGTCAAATATTAGTATAGCACAAGCTATAATCAGGTTAAAACTAGTATTACATAAATTAGTTGCATTTTCAACGTATTTTATTACAAAAATCTATAAACTCATTATTATTTGTTGCTAGATCACAACGAAAATCTCCTACCTAGGCTATATTATGTATGTGTTTCTCTGAAGTAATAAACCAATTATACAACTTTATTCAGTAAAAGTTAATGTTTTTAAATTTAGTTTTTTATCTCAAAAAAGCTAAGTTCCACAGTTATTTAACCACATGAAAATTATTTATACCTTGTGTACAACCAACATGAATTAGTCTATTGATTTAGTGAGATAATCTTTACCCTACAGGAAATCTTATTATCTTTACTATTACTACCTAATCTTTACCTTATACTACTACATGAAAAACAACATTTTTTAAAAATGTTAAATTTTCCAACATATTTAATCTAAATCTAAATAATACCTTATTATAATTTTGATAATTTTCTACTTTTTCGATAGGATGTATATTCTTATTTTGAGTATCATAATTACCTGTCATTCCTAGCATTGTCACACTCCCCACTGACATGTTTCAGAGCACTTCCATCAGTCAGAACTTATAATAACGAGTTCATAATAAGTTCTGACTGATGGAGTGCTCCGAAATGCATCAGTGGGGAGTGTGGCTATGATATGAGTGGCAGGTAATTATAATTCTCAAAATAAGGAAACCTTATTACTTTATTAGGAATCAAGTTATTTACTGTCATTTCGGTAGAGTACTAAGTAATATGTAACTCAGGTAATACAATTATTACACAACATTAGGCTTTTAAAAATAGTTTTTTTTTAGGGCTCATGGTACAAAGGTATGCTTATACCTAGTATATTCATATAATTTATGAATATAGGCTATATAATTTGCAAACATATGAACTAATTTAACACAACTTTTTTAGATGTTAACTCCAGAAGATGTTTCAATGTTTGAAATGAAGTAAACAAGAAGAAAAAAATTAGATATATTCATAAATAATTTGTAACAAAGATGACAAAAAAAGTTCAGTATATTAGATAGTAAAGTTTTAACTGAAATAACTGATAATTGTACCGGAAAGTGTGAGAATAATAAAATGTTAAAAACGCTTGAGAAATATTACATTTTTATACTTTGTAATATTTTATTTAAAAAATATATCTAATAAATATAAATAAATAAATATATAAATATATATATATATATATATATATATATATATATATATATATATATATATATATAATGTTAATGTGATGAATTTATAGGTTTTTAACTAATAATTTTGAAATTAGTATTAAAAAATTCAGGTACTTCTACAATTCAGATGCCCTTTATGAATCCATTGGGACACTATTTTCAGTGGATGAAAATATTGGAATATTTTTCTACCTTGCATCGCATATAATGAGATCATCATTTTTTTACTTATTGATCTTTATGAAGTCTATGCTGCAATTTTTAACTGGTTTATGACTATTTTTAAATTGTACGAGGGTTATTCATAACATAAGGTTCCCATAATGTTTAAACATAGACAGCTTTATTTTTCTTCTTAATGTAATACATCATTTTAAAGCTTAAAACTTACGCTATTTTTCCACATAATCACCGTTTCTGTCCAAACTCTTTTGAAAACGATGCTCCAACTTTCCTATCCCCATATTATAGAATTCTGCAGCCAAACCTTTAAGGAATCGAGTAACCTCTTCCTTGACTTCATTATCAGTATTGAAGCGTAATCCACCCACCCATTCCTTTAATTTTGTGATTAAATGATAATCACTTGGGGCTAGGTTCGGAGTGTAGGGGGGTGAGGCATAACAGTCCAGCCAAAATCAGCCTGAGTTCTTGAGTTTGGTGTGAGACATGAGGTCGAGCGTTGTCATGGATAAGCCTCACAACACTGGACAATTTTCCTCTCTGGCAGTTCTGGATCGCAAGTCTCAGTTTTCTTAATGTGTTGCAATATCTGTTGGAGTTAACTGTTGTTGCATGAGGCAAAAAGTTGATTAAAAGGAGACCTTTTCTGGCCCAAAAGACAGTTGCCATGGCTTTCCCAGCAGATTTTGTTTGTTTTAACCTCTTCATCTTTGGCGAAGTTGAGTGACGCCATTCACGTGATTGCTGCTTGGTTTCGGGAGTAAAGTGAAACGCCCATGTTTCACATTGTTGCAAAAACTGCTGAGCACACTAGACATGTTGCTGTTTGTGGTTTTCTGTAAACATTCGCGGCACCCTCTGTGCACACACTTTGTAATAGCCTAATTTTTTGGTTAAAATGTTATGAATTGTGGCATTGGAAATTTCAGGAATACACAAAGCAAGTTCCTTAATATCGATCCTCCGATCTTCAAGCAATATTCTTTAAACTTGATCAACAATTAAATCTGAAACTGAAGGCCTTCCACTCCGGTTTTCATCATGAATTTTCATGCGGCCTTCACTGAATTCTCTACAGCATTTGCAAACATGAAGAACAGATCATCCAAAACCTACAATCTAACCAACACACTATGAAAACACAACTACAAAATAGCTTACTCCACACACAACAGTCTCAATAAGCAATTTAAACCAAACAACAAAATCGATGAAATTTACAACGCCACTGGAGTTTACAAACTAACTTGCAGTTTGTGCCTCAGTTTTTACATAGGCCAGACAGGGAGGTCCTTCTACACACATTACCAAGAACATATAAAAGCACTAACAAACAATAACTACCAATCAAACTTCGCCGATCATCTCAACTCCACAAAACATGACTACATAGAAGACATAACATCTAACCTACAAATTCTTCATAAACAACACAGAAATAACCAACGCTACACAACCAAACAATACGAAATATGCAAACACTTCAAACTACACCCTACACACATACTCAATACACAATTACATTACAACTCACACACACTTTTTGACATCATAACTCCTAATACTCACAAAATACACCCACACCACCATAATATCCCACCCCCCACCCTAACACCCTAACCTACGTAAACCTTGAGATCAGTTATGGTCTGAGTTGACAATGGGACACATCTGCCGAAACGGCCATATAACAACAAATATAAGTAAGTGCTACTATAGGCAAGTTTATAAATATTTATAATTGTTTAGTGAAAACTAGTAGCTCATTTGAAGATGGAATCAACAAATACTAAAATAATTAAATATTTTATGCATACTTTTTAATTTTATTTTCACATTATGAACTTTTGTAACAAAAACGAATATACAATTGAACATATTTATTTATCTACTTTAAAGGAAAACATTATTAGACAATGTTTAGTTACCTAAAATACTCAACTCTCAGTGAGGGTAACTGATTTAGGATTTGATCTTTATTCTAACTCTTATTGCAACATCTTTAAAAATTGTCATCTTTACACAAACTCAAAATAAGTGCTTGTTTAGAAAAAAAACATACATATTTTTTTTGAAATTTTGTTGTTATTCTTGACGAGCTGGTTGTTAATCACTTATTACACTTTGAAATTACTTGCGACCAGACATTCTATTTATATAAGTTGTTAAATTGTTAACTTACATTTACAGGAAACGTTTTCGTCTTACAACTTCTTCAGCCTCACATTCTTCAGGCTGAAGAAGTCGTAAAACAAAAACGTTTCCTCCACGTGTAAGTTAACAATTTAACAACTTATATTAACAAAATGTCTGGTCGCAAGTAATTTCACAGTGTATTAAGTGACATACATATTATTTTGAAAGTGTACATATTGATTAGATTTTTTAAATCAAGTTAAATAATAATAGTGTGTCTATTTATATTACGTTCATGGTTAGCTTAAGAGATAGGCAGGAGCAGATCCAGATCTTCCTTAGCAGTGGAGTAGTCATGCAAATAGCTATTGTAATTCAAGGGTAATTTTTTTACTAGCAGTTGGTGTTAGTTATGATCTTGAACAATCATGTATACCTTTCTCACACATACACCACTGCTGTCACTCAAGTATCAAAGCTCAATATATATTCTCAATAAATTAATTAAGTTCAATGATATTTACAAAAATAATACTTCAATAAATTCTCCGTGTTTATAACAAAAGTTAGATAGTAGAGAGTTTCAAATTTTTAGTTACGTAGTTGGTAGGTAGCTTATTAAAAATAAGGGCAAAGTCTAATTCAAAATTGCATCCCTATTTGTAACTGTATAAAAATTATTACTGGAGGTATATTCTGGTTATTCATTTATGATCTGTTGATTGAAATATGTCCAAGGTGTATCCACCTTAGCTGTAATGTGACATGTAATGTAACTATGAATTACATTTCTCTTATTATATCTTTGGAATTTTTTTTCTACCAGAATTACTGTGATTTTTCAATAACTTCATTAGGGCTACTCATATCATCTGTAAATGTAATACTAAAAATAATAATATCTGAATAATAATATTTAATAATTTGATCCTTCATCTAAAACTGTTGCCAATTTTTCAAGCTATTGATTATCATTGAGAATCATCTACTGGTGATTTTGGCTGGTGATTCAGGAGACATCTAGAGAGTACATGGAGATCCACTAAACAGGGACTGACCATTAGGAAAAAGGTTAATGGTCACTTAGAAACATTTAACAACATTAGCAGTAAAACATTGTTAAACTTTCCATTGAACATAAAGATTTTATTGTAATAGAGACACAATTTCAACATCATAAAAGCCTTTACCTGAAGTTTATTAATAAATTATGAAAACATGAAAAGGAAAATAATTTTCTACAAAAATTATAATGTAGAAATAGGTGTATAATAAAGAGGTTTGAGATAAGTACAAATAATGACTTAAATTGGTATCATAAAAATGTTGCATAGTTATAGGAAGTATGGAAATATTATCTTACCATATATCTAAATGTTGAAGTACGAGGGTCGTCCAGAAAATAAAGAACGATTGCGCATCACGGACGGCGCAGTTCCCCCACCACCGCGGGTGGGCTAATTCTTTAGTCCAAACCTTCCGCTTCAGTTTGAGCTATGTAGCGGTGCCGTGAGGTCACGTTTGCGTCTCTTGTGGAAGTTCAAAATGGCGACGCCAATTGAAAATCCCGCCAAGTGTGAAGTCCGTAGTGTGATTCGGTTTCTAAATGTGCAGCATGTTCGACTCATAGAAATTTATAGGCAAATTAAGGCAGTGTACGGTGACAATGCGATTCATCGGTGAGAAAATGGTGCATTAAATTTAATGAAGGCAAAACTAGTGTGCACGACGAGGAACGAAGTGGAAGGCCGTCACTCGTTACTGACGAGTTGACAGCGAAAGTTGACGAAAAAATTCAAGAAAACCGGCGTTTCAATTTGAGCGGTCTACTAGCATTTTTTCCACAAATTTCAAGGTCGCTTTTGCACGAAATAGTGACGGAGCGTCTTGGTTATCAAAAGATGTGTGCTCGTTGGGTGCCTAAGATGCTTACTGATGTCCACAAGACCAAACGAATGGGAGCAGCGCTTGAGTTTTTTACTCAGTATGACGAAGATGGTGAGACGTTTCTTGACCGCATCGTAACGGGTGACGAAACTTGGGTTTCGTATCGAACCCCGGAAACAAAGCTCCAGTCAATGGAATGGCATCACTCGAATTCGCCGAAAAAAAACCGGAAAGAAAAGCCAAATTTGAACACCAGGAAAGTGATGGCAACAGTTTTTTGGGACAGGAAAGGCCTAATCCATGTGGAGTTCATGCCGAGAGGAGAAACAATCAACTCAGCGGCCTACATCGAGACCTTGCATTGGCTTCGCTGCGCTATTCAAAACAAACGACGCGGAATGCTGTCGTCGAAGGTGGTATTGATCCACGACAATGCTCGGCCTCATTGCAGTGCACAAACCTAAGCAGAACTTCAATCTTTCAAATGGCAAATCTTTGGACATCCTCCGTATAGTCCGGATCTGGCTCCAAGTGACTATCACTTGTTTCCAAAGTTGAAAGTGTTTTTAGGCGGGAAAAACTTTTTGGACGACGATGATCTCAAAGAAGGAGTAAAAACGTGGCTTCATTCCTTGGCGGCAGAAGAGTATAACGTCGGTATTCAAAAATTGGTGTCACGCTACAAGTGCCTTGACGGTTCCGGTGATTTTATTGAAAAATAGAGTAAGGTTATAAATAGTTGTAAATAAATGTTCATCCTCTTATCTTTTGTTTTCATTGACCTACACCAAAATGTTCTTTACTTTCTGGACGACCCTCGTAGAATCGCGTTACAACAAACAATTTAAACCCAACAGCAAAATCAACGACATTTACAACACCACTGGAGTTTACAAACTAACTTGCAGTTCATGCCCCAGTTTTTACATAGGCCAGACAGGGAGGTTATTCTACACACGTTACCAAGAACATATAAAAGCACTAAAAAACAATAACTACCAATCAAACTTCGCCGATCATCTCAACTCCACAAAACACGACTACACAGACATAACATCTAACCTACAAATACTTCATAAACAACACAGAAATAACCAACGCTACACAACCGAACAATACGAAATATATAGGCACTTCAAACTACACCCTACACACATACTCAATACACAATTACATTACAACTCACACACACTTTTTGACATCATAACTCCTAATACACACAAAATACACCCACACCACCAAAATATCCCACCCCCACCCTAACCTACATAAACCTTGAGTTCAGTTACGGTCTGAGTTGACAAAGGGACACATCTCCCGAAACGGCCGTCCTCAACAAGCAAAGTAAGTGCTACTATAGGCAAGTTAAAACATTTTTTTAAAAGTGTAAGTAAATTGTACTATTTGTACAAGGTTTAATATCAATTAGGAAATCATATTAAAATAGAGAAAATCATTATGATATGAAATATTTGAGGACATATAATCCTCATTTAGGAGTTAATTCCCAATTTAATAAAACAAAATAAATATTGAAGAATAAGAAATCACTAGAATAGGCCTACTTTTTCAAGTTTTAGCTATGATATGTGTATAGTGTTAATCAGATCATAATCCCCAAAAGGTCAACAAAACAATTGCAACCAAAGCAAGAAGTTTATTAGATTTCCTAGACAATAAATCCATATTATCGGTGTGATACTCTTATATTATTATTTTTAACACCGAACCCCAGTTGATTCAGTTCTCAGAACAGTGATGATTGCCATCATTTTTATAAAAAATATTAGCTATAATATTGGAAAAAAACACTAAACATAAGAAAGAGCTATTTACTTCTTTGAAGGTCTACATCTAATAGTAGATCACTTTACCTTAGTTCTATTTAATTCCACCTTCCTTTTTCATACATATGACCCCAATAGGGATTTGTTTCGTCCAGGCTCATGACCTTACGCGTGTTATACTATGATCCTCCCCTATATGCCATGGCAGGGGACAATATCTGTCCCTTAGTATTGATAATTCTTTCCTATTTTTATATGGGATAGTAAGTAAGCTGACTGATTGATTTGAAACCACACTAAACTTTTAGAAAGTTCTCTTCAATAAGTTAATAAGATTGGAATTATTCGTTCTGTCTTTGTTCTTAATGATTGGCAATACTTTTTAATCTCAACAAATATAAAATTATTGATGTACCACAAGAAATGTTAAAAAAAAATTATTATCAAGGGAAAATATTGTTGCCAAGGTTTATTTTACCTTGCTAATACATTTAAAAACCATTTTAATTTCTGTCCCAGCAGACAGTACTACAGTTTCTGTCCCAACAGTTAATTTTTATATGTCTGTTTCAGTAAATATTTTAAAATAAGATGAATTTAAAATGTCTGTACAGGTAGATATAAAAAAGAAATTTATTAATACTGTAAATGGTATTTATTGAAAGTAAGTTAGTATATATCTCTATATAAATAAAATTATGTTTCAAATATTTCTCACAATAAATATAATGACAGAGTTATCCAGATAACCTGTCAAAATAATTAGCAAATTATGTCTTTTTATCAACTCCTTACATTAGGTGATATAAACTAAAGAGCTTCTAACATCTCCAGTATATATTAACTCAAAACAAATCAATGCAGAAAACAAATAAATTTATAGTAAAATAAGAAAACTTCTGTCATTAAAAAATGTTTCCTTCTAGAAAGCTTCTTCCTTATAAAAAAAAGTAAATACATAGGTAGTTTATTAAAAATAAAACAATTTTTATGATTTAAGGAACATATGATTTGTTTTAAAGATATAAAATATTGCTAAATATGGTATTCTAGTAATAACTAATTTTGTTTGTAGTATTTATTTACGGTTTGTTACTATACAATATTGCTATTTTTTTAACTACTCTATGTCTTGGTGGAGAGAGGATATTTCTTAGAAAGTTATTAGTTTAATAAATTATTCAACTTTGTTTCAATTGTAAAGGGGTTACAAAATACCATTTCCTGTTGCATCCTTCTGATAAATTTTTTAAAGTTATTCAGAGCAGTTTAGATTGATATAAATCTCACCTGGCTTTATTAATATACAGCCCCTCCAAAATTAAAGGGGGTCATAAATGTGAAAATTTTGAGTCTTGTATATGAGATTAGGGGGAAATTATAGAAGTTTAAGGACTGCAATAAAAATAACATGTGGAAAACATTGACTTTAAGGTGCCAAATAAGGCGCCAAGAAATATTAAAGATTTCAACAGACATAATATCATTAAAATTGCTCAAATGAAACAAATTTCAAACTTGAATGAAGACCAGAACAAATTGAAAATTGCTTTCATAAACAGACAAAGGTTAATAGCATTCAACGGTAGCATTTGATCCTGTTGAACATGTAAGGACTTTCTTAAATCAGTAATTCTATTAACCAATCAATTTTATAATTAGAAAATTAGTAATGCCGACCAAACACTGGCTTATTTGACATGCCTGAAATTGGTTACAAAGAAGGTATAAAATGTATAAACATACAGTAGAGAAATACAGCTATAAATAACAAATAGCAAAATAATTGGTTATTCTTATTTTAAATATGAAAAATCCTGAAAAGAAATCTTTAGTGAAGTGAGAAACTCTGTTGATTTTTTACAGTGTAGAGGAAAGTACATACATATGTGTATGTGTGTGTGTGTGTGTGTGTGAGTTCTAGTACTTTTAATATTAAAAATATTAAAAATTGTTTAACAGTTGATATTTAATCAACATACTATATCTAATTAAACTAAATGTTTTTAATCACAGATACAGAAAATATTCTATTTCTTCTTTACCTTTTAATTCGTTAAAATAAAATTACTATTTATTTCTTTTTATTATATTTTTGTGAATAATGTTGTTGTCATTACTAAACTTCTATTTAATAATGAAGTTTTCTTATTTTATATATTCTAAAGCTTAAAACACTCACAAAATAAATATTGTAATAATAATAATAAAATAACTAAGTACAAAAGATTTCCATTCTAAGTTATTAACTAAAACTAATAACTTGTTATCTAGAAAATAAAATTTTTAGACAAAGCTACAAATTATACAACATAATGCAAAAATAAATTATTAATACTACACTTTCTTCATCACAACCCTGATATATCATTAATATTTTACAGGAATTATAACATTAAAAAAAATTGATTGTAAAATACATAGACTCTGTTTACATTTTTGCGCAGCAATAACAAAATCAATACTGTGCAACTGAAAATTAAATTATTTTCTTTGTCAATTTCCTTTTAACAATTATTGATGTTTAGAAAACAAGGGGGGAAACCAAATGAAATTTTATTTTTATAAATTTTTTAGTTACCATTATTAAAACAAAAACAATTAAGACTATAGTACCATAATTATAAATAATAAACAATTATAAACTCCTAACTACAAATTAAAATAGTTTACATCAAGAAACTTCCAAAATAGTTTGTAGAAGTACAAAAATGTATAGCCAAGGGCTTATAATTGTTTATTAATTTTTCTTTAATTGAACAATAAAACTCAAGTTTACATAATTCTATGGTTATTAATATTACATAAAATCAGTATAAAATTTTGATACATCAAAATATTCTGCAATTTAATTGAAAAGTTAATTGAATTCAAAACCTAAATTTTTTTTAACACTATCTTCTTAAATAAAATTATATATTTTACAATTAAAACAAATTTTCATATTTTAACTAGAGAAAGCTAACAAATTTTAAGAAAAGGAAATACGTGTCGATATATGAATGTACATACATTACATATCTGTGTGTGTGTGTGTGGGTGGGTGGATGTGTATGGTGGTGGTGGTGGTGTTGTGTGTGTGTATGTGTGTGTGTGTGTGTGTGTGTGTGTGTGTGTGTGTATGTGTGTGTGTGTGTGTGTGTGTGTGTGTGTGTGTGTGGGTGGGTGGATGTGTATGGTGGTGGTGGTGGTGGTGGTGTTGTGTCTGTGTGGGTGGGTGGGTGGTTGTGTATGGTGGTGGTGGTGGTGGTGGTGGTGGTGTGTGTGTGTGTGTGTGTGTGTGTGTGGGTGGGTGGGTGGATGTATATGGTGGTGGTGGTGGTGTTGTGTGTGTGTGTGTGTGTGTGTGTGTGTGTGTGTGTGTGTATGTGTGTGTGTGTGTGTGTGTGGGGGGGCTTTGTGTATGGTGGTGGTGGTGGTGGTGGTGTTGTGTGTGTGTGTGTATGTGTGGGTGTGGGTGGGTGGATGTGTATGGTGGTGGTGGTGGTGTTGTGTGTGTGTGTGTGTGTGTGTGTGTGTGTGTGTGTGTGTGTGTGTGTGTGTGTGTATTTATGTATAAAAACATGATGCTTAGATGTTTCTGCCTTTGCTTTTTCAATATTGAAGAGCTGTTAGTAATTAAGTCACCCAATATTCAATACAAACCTTAAAATTTGTTCACTTCAAACCTTAAGCTTATAAATTTAAGTTAAGACTCTATTTTGATTTCTTGTTACTAAGTACTTTTAAAAAAAAGAGATTTCTGCTTGTACCTGATTACGAAATAATGTGTATACAGATGTCATACGTACATACAGCTGAAAAATTTTTGTTTGCTTTTGTAAACAGAGCCTGTCTTACAATCTGAAAATAGTGGCATGTCTATTGAAATATCACAGCACTTTATTTACTGGTATTTTACTCTGAAATTAATTACATTTAAGTGAGTGAAGATGTTATTTAATGTGTGAAAATGTTTCTTACATATAAAGCATATTTACTTTAATCTTTAAAATAATGAACCTTTGCTACAGAATCTGATATGACTCATATATAAAAATGTTTTTTAAAAAATCTGCATAAAAAAGTACAGAAATACTTAAAAAGCAAAGAGTAAAAACATTATAAAGTTGTCAAGGAAAATGGCCTTAAAAGAAATTACAGTCAATAACAAACAATTTTATACAAAACTAAATAACAATAGGTTTTTTATGTAATCATTGTCAAATTTTAATAATTTAAAACTTATTCATCTACAGTTTTGAAAAACATTTTTTTTTAATTTGATTTAGAAATTATGATGTGCAATGAAACCAGATATTGTATTAAAGGGCACCTTGGATATTAATAAAAACAACATATTTATATTCAAAACTACATATTAAAAAAAATAAACTTAACACTTTAACGTTATTATATAAATGACTGGCCATTAATTAATGACTTGCCAAACGTTTAGGTTGAAATTTATAAATTCCAAATTATAAAAACCTGGCAAGTTATTAATTAATTAGTTTCACACAAAAAAGTAAACACTAGCAATATAATAATAATTTGTTACATTTATGAAGAAAGAAAAACAATATTAACCATCATAAAACAAAGTTATAGAGAAGTATCAAATATTTTTAATTTGAATTTTAGTAACAATTTTTTTTTTTAATTATTTTAATTTTAAGTTTGGGCAAATCATGACATATAATAAGTTTTAAAATAAAAGATTTACCAAATATTTTGGACAATAAAATCCATCACATTATTTCCAGATTTGATTTTTAACATTAGATAGATTACCTCTCTTTAGAATTAGGAAGAAATTAGTCAATACAAAATGAGTTGAATGATAACATGGGAAACTCACAATACATAATTTTAAAAAAATATCTGACACTGATAATGCTACACATTCATTTTTATGTTTATTGTATCCTTAAGATTGATAGCATAACAATTTTTAAAACTTTGTAAAGTAATTGTACAGTGGAAATATGAAAAATGTCAAAATATCAATGATCAGAGTTTTCAAATAAATAATTTGTATTAATTTATTAATATACCATTTCATAATGGTGTGCAAGGTTTACAAACTTTCATAGATTAAAATTCCATTTCCACTAGTCATTTTAAAGTTGCTAAAAATTTTAATTAATCATTTAAATAAAAAAGTAATTCAAATTTGGATACTGTTATTTAATGAATTTAGATTCAAAGTTAATAGAAACAGTTTTTAAAATTTGGAATATTAGCTTATTCTGATAAAAATTATACCTACTTTTTTAATTTACATTTTCAGTTACATATGCTATAAATATTATTGTGCTAAATATAGAGTATATAGCTCTTTATGACTCCAGTAGTGAGCAATAGGCCTACTTCAAGAAAGCAACTTTGCTAATATGGACCAACATTCTCTCCTCAGTCCTAGTATCAAGGAGCTTACTGTTTCTCCTTTATCCTAGCTTATAATCAATCTATAATTACTTATCTGGTTCCTAAACAGCTTCAAAACCAGCAGATGTCTTACACAATCAGTAAAGTTCAGGTAGAAAAAATCTAGACTTCTTATTATAAGTTAAACAATTTTACAAATGAAAAATTACAGGGACAAAGTTAAATGTTATAAGTGATTTCAAATTTCTTTTGTTAAATATTGTATCCAGTTATAATAAATAATGATATTAGTATACTAAATCAATCTTAAACTTATTTTAATTTGTCTATAAAATTTTTCATTTAAATATAACACAATCACCATCACCTAAAAATAATCTAAACCTTTTCAAATTTTTTACAAAAATGAATTTAAACTAGAAACAGTAATAAAAGGTTCATTTGAATTTTAAAGAATAATTATTTGTATTTGTTTTAAAAACAACACATTTGTTTAGTTATCACATACAAACTGGACTTGGAGTATTTACAATTTTTAATTGAAAAATTCAATTTATTCCATTCTTATAATTTCTAATATACTGTTTAGCCATTTATGTATAAATTAACTACTGTTGTAAATCAAATTAAGCATCTATATACTGTTTAATATGGTGCAGAATTTAATATTGTTATAATTTAGTTAAATATTTGCCACCATATTTTGGAGAGTCATCCTTATAACCTAAGTTCACATGACCTCTAGTTGTTTCAGACAATATAATATTTTCAACACTATATTGCGGTTTTGAAATTGGAGGCCATTTTGTATCCTTATTTAAATCTTTATCAATAGCAAGGTATTTCCGCCGAGATTTATACACATCATGTTTCCAATATCTAAATTTTTTAAATATTAGGTATTGAATTACAAAAGTTTCTAAAAATGTACTAACTGCAAAATTTGTCAATGCTAATCCAAGAATTACAAGTGGGAATTGTATATCAGGTGGGAAGCGTAACTGAAGAAATTTTATAATCCATCCAGCTGGGTAAACAGTTATATAAACACACACAGCAGTCATTACACATAAACTAGTAAATAATATTTTGTTTGTGTAAATAGGTTCCCTGTAAGGCTTACCTTGAGAAAATATAAATGCCATGATAATATACTGAAACTGAGAGGCAGCAAAAACTGAATAGTTTTCATATGAAATGTAATATGTAGCATTAATAAACTGAAATGCTTCAAACCAAGAATAGTTGTGAACCAATTTAAAAGACAAAAATTGAATGGAAGCCATAGTTAAAATTTGAAATACTAATGAAAGAATTGGAATAAAAGAAATAAGGCTAGTCAATGGAACCTGAGATACTAATGGACCTGAATAGGCTTTATTACGACCAAAAAAGAATGCAAACTGTACAACCAAGCAAATGTCAATAAATAAAAACTCAAAATCAGTCAGATTACTGTCAATACTATAAAGGATGATAGTAGAACTAAACTCCACAAGACTATACAATATCATAAACTTGAATACACCAAATGATGTGACTAAAGCTGCTCGACCTTCTCTTATGACACTAGGTACACATGAAATATTTGATACAGCAGAGGTAAAGGGTGAGGCTACAGATGATTCTGCTTCAGATAATGAAATACCAGCATGTGCAGCTTTTAATGCTCCGCAATCATTTGCTCCATCTCCACACATTGCTGAAAATAAACAATAACAAAGTAATAAATAGTAACAAAGTAATAATATTAACTCAAACTAACATAAACCAGATAAAAAAACTACATATAACCTTTGGTAAGATTTTGTTAAACATATGCTTCATGCCAATTTTTTAGTACAAACACGCTTATGAGGTGGATTAAACCCAATTTTATATATTACTATTTTATTATTATAAACATATAAAGTTTTATTTTTAATGAGTTTAAAAATTTGCTTATTTTTTAGGTAAGATAATAGAAACAGCTTTAAGTTTTCTAAGCTTAATAACAATAACAAATATGAAAATATTATTATTTTTACATTGATAAATGCCAAAATTAGATTATTGATACTATCAAGAAAATTTCATAGTCTTTCTTCACCTCACATAGATCATCCGCTTTGTACTAAAACCATTTGCAAAAATACTAGAATATACTTTTATATTTTAAAGAACACTAAAAGAGTAGGTATTAAAAATATTTGTATGATAGCATAGGTGTAAATAATAGAAGTATAGACAAACAACATAAATTAGGAAAATACTTTCATAAAAGTTTTCTGTTACATATTCATACACATTGAGTTAATGGGATCTGAAGCTGTGAACTAATGCAACTAGAAGACGAGACTTGAGTACAAAATTTACCTTTGTCATTTGGTAGAAATAAAGCTGATTGAAATGTATACATAGTTTTAAATTTGACTTAGCTTAATTTCATGCTCTTCCACCTGAATGGATTCCATCCCAACACATGTGTTTGAGGGTTGTAATTAAGTAAAATAATATACAGGGTGGTAAAAATGTCACTGCACACTACAGTAAACAGACAGAATTTATTTTTTTACTACAAATAAACTTACAATAATTTTATATGTTTAAAGTGTTTTTTGACTTCACTATTGCAAACTTGACATGGCGTAATTATCAGCATTTTGTAATATCAACATCACGGGCTACATCTTCCATTTACTATTGTACTACACCTTCCTGTAATTTTAATTTTTGGTTTTAACCAACTGTATGGTGACTTTTGCGCCACCCTGTATATGAATGCAATACTATACATAAATTCAGTTTTTATAATCTTTTTAACTAAGCAGATCAAAGATAAATGCATGGTTGTGAAAAAAAGCATTGCAAAATCTGTAGATTAAATGAATAATGTCAACTCTTAAGGAGGTGTCAACCACTCTTCACTCCATAAATTTAATCCAACTCTATTAACAGTCAATTATTTAATATTGAACTACAACTTGAAGTAAACTCCCGATTATCCGTGGGCGGTTTAACCGGTTTGCGGATTATCCGGGGTCTGCCATTGTTTTACATATATCCAGTCTTTATTCCAATCAGATTCATGTGTTTAAATTTCCAAACGGTGAATTACGACGTAAATACATATAAGGCTTAATAGAAGTTAAGATGAATGGAATAGATATGTAAATATGTACGTACTAATTTTTACATTGAAAGGGAAGCATCCCGACGCAGGCCAGCAAAATAAAAGGGCGAGCAGACTACTGTATATAAGAGACAATGACAAAATGCTTGGACGCCCGAAAACCTAATGTGTATCATAAGATTGTAAACGAATGTCAGGTAATCTCGGCTATAAATAGTCTAGGATGTGACATATGCATTATCCATGTCTGTCATATACATTATCGATCTTTACGGCTTTGTGACACAAGTAAACACTGTGCGACAAAATGGTTAGATCTCACATTAAAGCTAAAATCAATGCTCACAAAAAAAACAAACGAAATTGACAGATTTTTTTTGTATTATTTGTAAAGGAAATTAAATATGTACATACATACTTACTTTTGACATATACTTATGTACGTATTGTAAATAGTTAGACTTATAAATGTACATGTTATAATACATCGACATTTTAAATTATTTTCTGTAGTCTATTTATTTTGTCCTCTGAAGATTATTTGTGAATTGCATTAACTGGGGTCATTATTTGTGTAATTTATGATATAATAATCTATTATCGATCGTTTTGCATATTCTTTGTTCATAGTGGATTATCCGGAGAATTCGTTATCCGGCGTTGCCGGGCCACCCTATTCCACGGATAATCGGGAGTTTACTGTATTGGCTTTCTGTGTTATTTGGTGTATTGTTAAATACATTTATCCATTTTCCTCAGGGATCATTAACACATGATTTTAAATAAATTAACTTTACTGGTTACAAAGAAAAGTTTAACAAATTTTCATGAATCATTTATACAGTTTTACATTTTTGTCAATTCAACAAAGATTTTTGAATAGCAGGAAAGAATATTAGCTCAAATGGTAAATAAGACCAGAGCTGTCAACTGGGTATTTGCTTAAATGCCCTTGTTACCAGTCCAGTTGTGATTGAATGGTAGCTTAAAACTAAAAAAGTTCAAACACATATTTTTAAGCAACTCCTAAACAACCAATATATATGTAAATATATTGCACAATAATTGACAATGTACAATAATATTGTATGTTGGTAAATCACATTGAGAAATTGTGCAATTTATTGAGTCAATAAAAAGTTTGATTTTTATTATGCTAGCTACTAAATATTGCTTCAACTGTTGGCAATATTGCGCAATACTGGTTCAGTTCTGTGTTAACAGTGTTGGAGTAAACATCTACCATGTCTACAAAACAAAAAGATGAAGACAGTTCATTAAAAAATATATCAAGGTGTACCTGAGCTTACCTGCTCAATGTGATGTCAAAATTGAGGACCACAGTAACAGAATTTAAAAAATGAACAGTACAAGCAGTTACTTCATAAACTTAGAGAATACTATCCAAATGCTGGAAAGTCCCAGTTAGTTAAAAAATTTAATCACTACGCACTAACTTGAAAATCACTTGCCTTACTAATTCCTAGTTTACTTAACAGATTTACATGAGTGTACCTATTTCCTTCTTTAAACCATTATTTCCTCCTTTCTTTGAAGCTATAACTAATACTTCAGTTACACATCTTGCTATGTTTTTATTATTCCTTATGTTGACCGCGCAAGTATTACACGCAAACTAATTCATAGAGCAATAATATTGTACCTTGTATGTGGGTTCTATTGTTCCAAGTAATTCTATTGTGCAATATTGATCGTCTATGAGGCACTTTACAGCTAAGCTACAAACCGTGAAGACTGATTTATCATACCTGGGTATGTTATATGCAATAAAAATTATAACTGTAGCCAACAGAAAACATTTAAATTAATTCTAAGGCATGACTAAAAATTGTAGGAGGAAAGTTCTAAAACCACAAGAAATGGTAAGCACGCAGAGTATCAATAATTAGTAGTATCAATTAAAAAGTAAATGAAAAGAATACATTAGTAATAGAATTATAATTTTGTAAAGACAGCAATAATTTTTATATAACGTTACTTGACTGTAAACTGAGAGCTTTTTTAAACACAATTTCAGTAAAGAATGTGTTTAAATTCATTTGAAGATGGTCGCATATTTGAGATATAAAGTTTACAAAGCTTGTCTAAATAGACCAACTATAATCTATATCCATGACTAATATTTGTAATAGTTGATGACATTCTTAAGAACTTTTAAAAAAGCTTTTAGACTCAATATTTCTTTGTAGAATTGCAATTTGTGAAAACATAAATTAAGTCTGTATGTATGTTTAAATTTATTGTTCATTGAATAGTCTTTAAATTTGAAATGTATTTAGATTAGGTGAAAATTTAATTTACTAATTTTGTCAAACTGTCTAGTTTTATGCATTATAGTACCATTAAGTAGCATTTAATTATTAAAATTTTGCCTCGAGCAAAATCGGCTCTTCGTCTCTCTTAGAACGTCCAACCTTATCAGCTACCATACTCCCCTGAAAAATAATTTCTTACTCTGTTAGTGTTTGAAGTATTTTCTTTACCCTAGTTCATATTGTATTTACTTATATGTAAAAGGATATGTGACAAAAAATTAGGTCTGGCTTTGACCAAAATATCCCAACTGAAAGAAATTATTCAGTAATAAAGAAAACAACTCTTCATATGATTATCTCAGAATGTATACAGATGGATTATTGCCAGTCCCAGATCACACACCTGCAAAAGTATATTTAGCTCTCTCCCCCCAAATATAGGAATTGTTAAGAATAAAAGAGAAACATGGAGAGAGAGTAAAAATGTTGACATTTTTAGAGCTATGCCAAATTTCTACTTTTCAGAAAGAAATTTTTTCTGGACTACAAATCTTTTGTAAACTGGAATTGTCGTTAATAGCCTTTAAAGGAAGCAAGAATAACAACCTTACAACTGAAAAACCTAGAACACAAAATTTACTAACAGAAAGTACCTTTAAATTTAGTAGCCACCCCCAAACCTCTCACTCATAAATAATGTTATAACGCAAACATTAATACTGTGTCAATAACCCTAATTATGTAATGTCGGCTTCTTAGATACTGTTTACAGTCAATTTAAAAACCTACTACTGTTAATAGTAATAATAAAAGCTCAAGATATACTGTATGTGTATGTGTGTGTATGTGCACATGCACGCTTTTGTGTCTTTCCAACTTAACTATTCTGAAAACGGTAATTGATTATAAGGTCTATAATATAAAATCAGCAGAAGCACAAATATCTTAATTAAGTGGGTATTTCTATACACTAACATAATCAGAAAGTCCCTTCACATCATTCACAATATTAAATTAGTTTAATGAAGCAAAATTATCAAAATACTGACAGACAAAAGGCTTACATTGATTAAAACAGAACCGATAACAGAACTTTGACTTGAAATACGTATTGGAAAGATACAAGATAATAATTAAATAAATTATTCTATAGTTTCTAATTCTTTAATCATAGAACTATATAATCATAGAACCTTGTTCTGGAAACCACTGATACTTTTTCTTATAAGTTGTGAATCTAAAAATTAAAAAAATCATTTCCACTCTAATAATAAAACTATTAAATACTTCACAAAATAAATTACATAAGACTTTTTACTAAACATTTCCTTGCATAGTCAATTTTTTTTTAAATTACGTTTTAGGTAGTTAGTAAAAAACATATAATGTATGGTTTATTCAAAAATACTAGTTTTGAAGCTAATAGAAAGGTAGACATTTTTCTTAATTTTCTACAATATAACTATTGAACAATAAGCCTTATCTCTAGAATTGATAATTAGCCTAGGTAACTTTAATATCTAACCCTCACCAACATAGTATCCCAGCTGTTGGAGCTCTTGAATTAGTTGTTGTTTCTGATCAGAAGTCATTCTTGCAAACACTGCTCCTCGAACGGCTAGTTTAGGTATTAATTCAGATATATGCTCTCTGATAATTCCCCAAGACTTCCCTGTCACTGCAAATCTGTAAGGGGCTGTAAGTTTACCACCAAACTCAGGGTCATTCATACCATTTGAGATGTTTTTTCGCTGAAATAATAAAAAAATATGTAAATTTTTTACAGAATAGCCAGGATTAGTAACTAGAAGTAAAAATGGTATAAATTAATAAATTAAGGAAGGGCATGAATTAAAACTGTTAAAATATGTTCTAGATAAATTTCTAAGTTAAATATTTCTAATCTTTTTAACCTATTTTCAAACAAATATACCAATTCTTTACCAACATTGTACCATAAACTTGTTAAAAATTTTTTAATCATTTTTAAAGAAAAAAGAAACTAAAATAATATGATATTTTTTAAAAAATATAAGCAAGTAGACCTTCAAAATATTGATAGTAATTATTGTAGAAGGAAAAAGTTTAGAAAAAGAAACAAACAATAGCCTACATTAAAACAAACAATATCTTTAAGGTTAAAATGTTTTTACTTCAGACTTTCAAAACTTTTAAGGTAAATATTTAAAATTTTAACTGGAAGGTATTGACTTTTTTTATGAGCACTAGTCATCATCATTGATTTTGTTCTTTATTATAAACCCTGAAATGTATTGTTCACTAAGACTATAAATTTTTCACAGACAATATTACTCTCTTCCAACCAACACAACATCTCAGATACCCACCATTCTTCTATTCTCTCGCCTTGGTAAATTACTATTACTAAAATAAATCTCTAAAATAATTCATTACTATTCTGGTACAGAATAAATTAAAATTAAAACAAAATTTTCAACATACACAGAGTTAGTTTGGTGTAAAAAAAACTCCACAATGAACATAACATTCGTCAGATTGATAATTTTTTTCTCACTGACGAAGCCTCTCCCAGTTAATAATTCTCACCAGCAACTGGTTTGTGGTAATTTTTTTTAACTGCAGTTCAAATGTTCTGATTGAAAAATACCTATTTAACAATTTCAACCATTAACATTTGGTATTCATGAAACTGAAAACTTGAGATGCTTTTTAAAATCTGAACAAACAATAGGTTATAAAAATCAACTCATTTCAAACTATGAACATATTCTTTACAGTTTTATAAATAAAATAGTTTTTACCATAATGTAGCCAATTGTGTTCTCCATGCTTTCAGAAAAGGTAACTAAATTCAACATTCACTTACAATGTTAATTTTATTAATTAATTTTAAAGTTACATGGAACATAACTAATGTTAATTTTTTTGTTTTAAAAATAAAAGACAAAAATACTAATTAAACTGCATTGTGATTTTTAAATAAAATTTTTAAAATATATAATAAAAACAAATCTCATACAATTGTTCCTGCCACTGCTCCACAAGTGTAATATACTCTGTGAGGGTTCTTGTCATTTCCTTCTTCAGCCACTACTTCTACTACAGTTTCTCCAGCTTCGACAATACCACATTCTTTAGCTACACTGACAGCTGTGAGAATGTTATCCCCTAAAATATTGAATAACACATTACAAAAAACCAAATTATGTAGGATTTAATACATGGATTTTTTTCAAGTTATTCAAAACATTTTCTATAGTTTTAAAAAAGGTGAAATATGACTGTAAAATACTTTCTTAAAGGTAAAATCATACTTGTTTAGAGTAGTGTTTATTATACAAATTCACAAGAGAATGTTCTATAATTGTTACATGCTAAATAATATGAATAAATCATTAAATTATAACTATTTAATAATAAAATGCTTAAATTAATAATTGAACAAAGGCTACCGAGTAGCAACAATCTGCTAACTCCAAATCTCCAAGGACAAAATCAATTTCATGAAACAACACAATAAGAAGGTTAGTATAAATAGATAAATGTAATATATAAATCTTTCTACACAATGAAAAAATCTGATGAAAAAATTTAGCACATAAGCGTTTTGATTGCAGAATGTATGGAAACATTCACAAAGATTTTTACTGTAGCTACTATTTGGTTTTGACCTATAAGCAGTTCAGTTATAACAAGATACAGTAAAATTTAAATTTCCTTTTTCTATCTAACACCCGTCCATGCCTGTTGGACCATTGAAAGCAGCACCAACCAGTACTCCTTGCCTGTCTCTCTACTGTGTCCTTAACCACTTCCAGAGCCCCAAAGACAGCTAGGTGGCTGGCTGTTCAGGGAATCTGCAAGTCCAATTCGATGCTGGTGGCTGTATAGATAGTCATGTCCAGTTTTCATCCTGAAGGATCAGACGGGAACACTCCTTGCCAGAGTATTGGGTAGGGCACTTGTGGTAATCGTCTTCCATCACTTGCCAACAGCTGCTGCCCTAAGTATGTATGTCCTTTTTGATGGATGTTGTTATTAGAATTGAGATGGAAGAGAAATTAACTGATAGCCTTTATTGTTGCAGAAAACATCCTACTTTTGCAAGTCTGTCTCATTTTCCCATAGGCTGCAATGAGGAGGGACCCACTGCAAATGTGTACCTCTGTCTTAGACTGCAGCTAGAGGAGCCACTGTTGGCATTTAATCATAAGGTTGTTATCCTGGAATCTGGGTGAAGCTATAGCTTTCAGAGCTGATATGCAATCAGACAGGAAAACCATATTCTTCAATTCATTCTGATTTAATAGGATGTTAGTTCCTTCACTTATACCTGCTACCTCACCATCAATGTTAGTATGCATTGTTGAACCATTGAGTTTCTTTGTGCTATTGAAATATTTCAATAGTTCAATGTGTTTTTATGTGTGTCTATTTATTTTCAATAGATTGCAGTTTTGGACTATTGCCACAAGGTAAGTCTTGTCAGCCTCCTATCTAGTCCAAAATTCCTAAATAGGCTTTAAGCTCTACTACAACTAACCTATAATATATATATATATAAAGTAGTTATAAGAAAAGATATGCAAAGGCAAGTAATAAATAGGCTGCAAATCTAATCTGAATTTATGAGAATTAAATTATTTATGTAATACATTGGACTAGGTTCTGTTTTACAGTAGTTATGCCATAAATAGTTAGACTTTCTCCAATTAATCAAGTTCTTGGATAACACAATCACAGAGTTTAAAGCTCACACATAACTTAAAAACTATAGTGGTAATGAATTTATTGCTCACTGGCGTGTTTTTGTAAATGCTTGTTTGAAAAATTACATTTAGAATTCAAAAAATATCATTTTTTATTACTGAGATTGTACACATGTATATGAAATTCATTCTAATATTGTTTATGAAAATAAAAATTTTAAATGTGTTAAAAGTAAAATACTTACTTTTTTATCAGTAATGAACCTGACAGACATGTAAACATTTTTCAAATGTTTTACTATAAATTACTCACAAAAAAAAATTAAGAAACATTATTATTTAGTTTTTTTAAACTAAAAACGCTTGTACATATATATTAATATGCTACACTTGCCTATAGTAGCACTTACTTTTATGATTGTTGAGGACGGCAGTTTCCCATTCTTAATTCAGACCGTAACTGACATCTTGGTTGTTTTAGGTTAGGGAGGGGGTAGGATATTAGGCTAGGGATGTAAGTGTACATGGTGTTGAAAGGGCCTAAGTGCTATTATAGGCAAGTGTGACATACTAACAGAGGCAAGTGTTTTTAGTTACAAACTAGTCTCACGTAAAGAATGAATTAATATATATACTTAAGCTTACCTGTAACCATTACTACTTTGATTCTAGCTCTTTTCAACATGTTAATTATGCCTGTCGTTTCTGGTTTCAGTCGATTTTCAAGAACAATTAAACCACAAAAATTAAGGTCTTTTTCAATTTCGGCTCTCCTTTTTTTCTGAACATGAACGTAATTAGTTTCTTCAAGCACTCTGCATCCAAGTGCAATGACTCGATAGCCTTGTTCTGTGTACTCTTGTAAAGTAAGCATCAAGTTGTTTGGAACTAAAATTTAAAGGACAAATTAATAAATATCTTCACATTTGTTGATTCCATTTGTTGTTAATCACTAAACACTTTTAAATGTTTTAAACTTGCCTATAGTAGCACTTACTTTGCTTGTTGCGGTTTGAGTTGACAAAGGGATACGTCTCCCGAAACGGCCGTCCTCAATAAACAAAGTAAGTGCTACTATAGGCAAGTTTAAAACATTTAAAAGTGTTTAGGAAATATCTTCAGTATTACTATTGTTCAATAATTTTCTAATGTATGTCATTTCCTCTGCAATTGTTGTGTCTCAGATGCTCTACTATCATATTGTCATATATACCAGATATAAACAACACATTGGGTCTTATAATTGGAAAAAAGGTCTCTCTAAGACACTCAATCTGATTACACTTAATGAAGGAAGGAACTTTCCAAGGAAAATAGAAGTCATGTAACCAATATATTACAAGAATAAAGGAATATATTACAAGAATAAAGGAAAACAGTGCAATATAAATAGGAATATACTAATATATAAAGCTTATAATTCATTTTAAAATATTGTACAAAAATTTTAAAACTTCTAAAAAATAATGCATCTTTAATGTTCAGCAATTTAAATTTAATACTAAATAAAAATGTTGTACAAACAACAATAAAAATTTTAAGAGGGTGTAACTAGTGAGAAAAATATGGCTAAAACTGTACAGTGAAGGTGGAGTAGGACCAAATTTTATATTTTTATATTTAGACAATTAGTACACAGACAGTAGTGATATATAAAGGACATCCAAATTGTATCAACAACAGAAGGGATGACATCGCTAAGAGAGGCGACAATTACTATACTCAATATTGTTTATATAAATCTTAGCAGAAATGAAGAATATAATAATAATAATAACAAAAAAAAATTACAATATAATAATAAAGGTAATGGTATACATTATTTTAAAAATAGTAGTTTGAATATTTTACTAGTCATTTGAAATATCCTTTAATTAATTTGTTTACAGCAACTAATTTTGATTGTTACTTTTGTTACTAACTTATCTGGTTTCAAATAACTAATTCTATGCAGCCTTTCTGTATTTTGAAAAAATAAACATAAATTTTGTTTTTATTAATAACATAATATCCAGGATTTTTAACACTCTTAGAATGAGAGCACATGCTAACAAAATGTTTAGGCTAACCAAAATTCAATTGAGTTTAAAAGCATGAAATAACTCAAATGTGAGGCTGAATTATTGTTAAGATTGAGTATATGAATAAAGATCTGGGTTGATTAAGATCTTGACACTGATATGAATAAGAGTTTTGACCATGAATTCAAGACTCTTGACGTCAATAAGAGTAAGGTGAATGAAGGAGGGAAAACATGAGATCCTATGTCAGTGGTTCTCAACCTGGGGTACACGAACTTCTGGGGATTCATAACGGGTTGGTAGGGGGTTCATGGATGAAAAAGTGTAATGGCAGATATATTTAATGAGTTATTTGAACTCAGGTTCAAAGTGTAGTTGTTTTTTCGAAGCACCCCTATTCACCTGTCATACATGACAGCGATTGGCGACAATGTTTAGCTTACTTATCTGACATTTTTAAATAAATCAATAAGGTTAATCTGAGCCTCCAGATAATTTCAATGACGATTTTTAGAGTATCCTAGAAGATAGAATTTATGATTAAATAGATTGACTCTTGGAGGTCTTGTACGCTTCAAGGCTAGACAAAAGAATTTGATACTTTGCAAGACTTCTGAAAGAGAATGAATGAAAACTTTCTAGTTATACTAAACTGTAAATATCTAGTCATTTTATGGAATTAAAATCCTTATTTGTGAGAAACTTTCCAAACCTTGATGAAGGTGTTCCATGGATTCAAAATAATTTTTCTGAAGAGAATTTTCTATCAGTTAGATTTTGCACAAAAAGAAAGTCTGGTTGAAATATCTACTGACAGTACTCTGCAATTATATTTTAAATGGATCCTTTTCATGTGTAGGTAAAAAAAGAATTAAGCCTAAAGTGTTTCCATTTTTTCATAACTTTGTTGTATAAATAACAAAACTAATGGACAAATAAAATTTTAAAATGCTTTGACTGGTTAAAATTGTAATGCAATGCTAAAATGTAATCACAAAATATAGTACTAATAACAGGGCTTATTTTAAGTTCTCTTTATTGTTACTCCATATTTGATTAGTGTTCGAGTCAGCGCTCGAAGTTTGAACGTGCTACTTTGATCTATTTATTAAATCGCTCAGCTGTGCCTGGACGGTAATGGTCACGTGATTTCTGACCCACTAATCGATATATTGACCAAGTATTGATTTTCCTGGTGGCATCTCTGACCCCCTCCCTTATCTAGTATTTCCGTGGCTACTCTAGTCTGTCGTCTTGGAGCCTTCGTGATGTTACAAGCCTTAATGAAGAGCTTGTTCGCAAAGTTTCACCACGAGTGTAAAGTGCCGGTTTTGACCGTAAACCTCGTACAAGTTTCAAGAACTATTCATGTTAAAGTGTGTTCGTGTAAACGCGGTTTTATATGCATTATTTCCTATTATTGACTTTAAGTTACGGTCGCCGGTTCGTAAGACTCTTTGTTCCGTTACGCGCCATAGTTTATGTAAATGACTTTATGCAATTTAAATGCAGCCAATTTATTTACCCATTTAAGTTTTAGTTTACACTTCGCCTGGATCTGCAGCCTACGAACTGGGTACCCAGGATTTCTACCACTACGAGAATCTACGTACACTTCCATTTTGCCCATTCTTTCTTCACGAGGGTAAGTGCTGCCTAAGCTTAATTACTTATTATTTATTTATGTGTTTAAACTCAGTGCGAATTATCCTATGTTATTAAATGTGTTTGTACGGAACTATTGCTTTTAAACTTTCATAATTGCGTGCTTAGAGATTAAAGTAAGACGCATTTGGCCGCCACTTCATATTACAGAACTTTTCTATTTGCTTATTTCGGAACTTTCTCGAACCTCGCTTTCTTCTAAATTTTAGCTAGCGCCAGTCGCTTCAATTAGACTAGAATCTAATTCAGGGGTACAATTTATGACAGTGATTTGGTAAGGGGTATACAACTGGAATAAATTTGAGAACCGCTGCCATAGATGAAAAGAAGAATTGAATGTGGTTAGATGGTCATCTTGTACCCTACTAACAAATTGGAAATAAAACAGGAGTTCGCAAAGCATTCTGGATGATAATGTAAAAGTTGCATGAGCTCTTATATTTAGTCGACATTAGAATCAAGGTGTATAAGATAGAGTAAAGAGAGAATTGTGTTGATAACGTAAACCATCAGATGCACATTAGAATTGCACACTAAATTCAGCAATAGCTCTAGCCAGTCTTCTGCTGCCAGCTTTACATGTGGGAATGGTTAGAAAAGGTTAAGTTCTGTACTATCAAATTGCATTGTTTGAAAGATCGTTTTTCCAGTCCGATCATTAATGTAATTTGTATTAATATCATATCATTGGTGTATTTTTTTACCACATCTATGGATTCCTTCTTATGATAAAAGATCAGTATGACCAAATCATAATAATTTGATCAGTATGATAGTGCACAATATAGTCATAAAATAATGGATGTCTATATAAATCTCAAGTAATTTTTGCATTTTCTCTTAGTGAGAAGATTATCAACATTTTCAAAAAAAACTCATGTTTTTGTGTTTAAACTTTGAATTTCTACCATTACATTGATTATTAGAATTGATGCCTAAAAACCAAATTCCTTTTGTTTTTGAAATTGTGACTTTTTTCTCAATAATTTGCATTAGACCAGATTATTCTTCTACTTTCATCTTGACAGTATAACACAGGAGGGTTATCAATCATAGGTGCATCAAGGACCATACCTAAAATGACACTGGGCCTTTCGTTCGATAATAAAAAAGATAAACCTAAACATTTTGCTTGGAAATTTTTTTTCTTTGAAAGCTATGAAAACTATATAGGTATCATTAAAGGATGATTCTGAATCTGTGTTAGTTTCTGAGTAATTGTAAATAATTCTAGAGTAATTGTGTAATTTTGCAGTTGCTGTGAAATTTTGTCTTGGCCTAGCAGTCACTATCTCAAACCAGATATAATTCTTGAGCTGCAATAGTTTTAACGTTGTAGCAGAATGAGAAGTGAACATATTTTTTTGGGGCTCAATTTCACTTTATCACTTTTGGGCTCACTGATTTTTTCATCATCACACACACAAAAATAATAACTCACTCAACATTGTAATAATACATCAATACTACATGTATTAGAATTTGATAAGTTTTAGACCTATTACTAAAATTGAAATATATTCAAGGATCTAATACAACCCATATGTAATTACATACACATTTTTTTAAAATTCTACTAGATGTTTACTTAATTTTTTTATTTAAAGATAATCAGAGGTGTTGAAGAACTACAGTTTTTCATCAACAATTTTTGTTTTCAATGGTAGCACTGAAAAACAACCACGTTATGTTACGTTAAAATCTTGGAGGGACCTAACAGGATAAAGCACTTAGCTGTTGCCTTTGTATTCTTTTTCCATCCTTACCACAGGATTTGCTCAGTGTATACCTACCTCATAACATCAAGTACCTACTTACTGAATTTTTATTCTATAGTGTTAAAACCTCCTTTGGCCTGTGATCAGCTCCACCACGGTTCTGAAAGTAATTTATCAAAAATTAGCTGGGCATTCTTTGTCCCATTTTATTCCCGAGTATCCACACCAAGTCTTTGTCTTGATACAGCTTATGCGCCGCTTTCCAACCTTAAACCCATCAGTGAACCAAATTTCACCATGTTTAAGTCTATTTTCCACCCTTGTCTAGCTTTCTGGTATTTTTATTACAAAAAAAAAACTTCCACATCCTATTACGAGAGGCAGTATTCTATCCTGAGGTTTAATCCAGAACTCCTTCAGTATACGAGTATCTCCAAATATCAGTTTATGTGTTCTGCTACTTGTCTTCCAGTACCCAATGCAACTCAGTATCCTGTTTTCATTAGTTCTGATCAAGGCAAACATTAATCTTGGCACAATGGTAGTGGACAAATTCAACTCATCTATCACACACCCATTCTCCACCAGTGCCTACTGCTTCACTTCTTTCCAGAAAGTAGGTAGGGTACTTCTCTCCAAAAAACTATGTCAGAAACCTCCTATCCAGAACTCCCAGATCTTAAGTACATGACACCTTCAAGTTACAAGGTTAAATATCTATCCGGAGCACCAACCTGGGTAGGGGCTGCTTGTTGGTCATCTGTGCAATAGAGACCAGGCATAATGATAGCTGGGACATGAAAGCCCTTTATTGCTTGACCAGGCTCTTTATGAACTGCATACATTCACTCACACACTCTGGCTTTTACATTCCATTTATAGGAAGGTGTGTTTATACAGATATTCCCATCTGTCCATCTATGAAGACTAAGAACCATACAGACACAGGACTATGCTTCTTCCTTAGGTCGAAACAGGGTTCAAACTTCAAAGCAATGTGGTTCTCTGTGTAACAAACAACAAAGTCCTGCAGTCTCCAGGAGAGGCGAAACAACCATGCACAGGCAAAAAATTAATCGATCACGTAATGATATTTTGAGTGGTGAGCATGTGTAGCACATTACCTTTAAATTGCAATAACATTTAAACCATTTTATATAAAATCTTTAAATTGATCTCATGTTACAAACCGAAAATAATATCTTATATATTTAATGAATAAACATTAAGGAAAATTGACATTTTCTATATTATTACAACTATGAGCTCTACATGTGCTATTTCTTTTTGGAAATCTCAGTATATTCTGAGAAATATTTTAAATTGATTAACAAATAAACACTGTGGACACTACAACTTTATTACACATGTCCCAATGTGTAAATATTTTGTAAAAATTAACTGTGTGTGTATTTATACATAAAATATCATAACCAATTCATTTTAACCAGTTACCTCATACTCGCCAGTTTTTCATTTCTAAAACATTAGAAGGGGGGGATCATTTCATGTCTAATAAAGAAATTATTAAAATAAAGTAACCACAATAAGAAGGTGAATAAGAAAAAATAAAAAGGAAGATATTGGTGGCAACAAAAAATCAAAGCTGACAGGTAGAAGTCAATATCTCACCACAAAACAAACACATACATAATAAAATTTATTACAAGTAAAAATTTAACATGTTGAATTATAAAGGTTAGTCTTTAATCTAAGTAGCTATTATTTAAGTAAAATGACTGAACCTGATAAGTATAGTCTGAACCTAATAATTAGATCACAAAGTTAAACAAACAATTTGAGCAATACTAAGGTTTATTATACAATAATATCACTTTATACTTGAGTAATGGCTAAACATTTACAAGGCATTCAGTTTGAATTAACTTTATGTTTGTTGAACCTATGAAAAAATGGAGATACAGTCCACTATCAAAACAGAAGATATTATTTTAATAATATAGTATATATTTTTCAAAATATAATGGAAAATATACACAATATTAGGATTAAATAAATATTTTTCCTTTTGTTAAGAAAATTATGTAATGTTTGATTCATTAGTAAAATTATTTTTTTTTTTTTTAGATCTCTATATTAATTTACACTTCATTTTGTACTAACCACATCAGAACATCTGTGATTTTATTAATATTTTATTTGTGAATAATATTATATATTAATTTTTTATTAAATTTATAAAACTTTAACCTGCAAATATTAAGATTGCTCCTCATTTTGAAGCTCAAGAATAATCAAATTTGCTAATGTATTTAACAAAATATTAAAAGGTATCAAAAGATTATCAGAGAAGAGTTTAAGAGTAAAATAATCAGCAAAAATAATTAACCAAAGCTTAACAAGCTTTATATCTATAGCCTACTCTAGCACTTAATTGAAATTATGATTGTAAAATTTAAAAATGTTTGTAACACATAAATCATTACTACTAGACATATGTTGACAAAGTTTTCGAAATTTGGTTAAAAAATCTAAATCTATTAATTCAAGATAAGTATCCAACGTCTTGGATAAATTTTAAAAAAACTTACCAGTACTTGGAATACATAATGACTGTATCATTTCAGGTGAACCTTTACAATAAACGACAAGCTCTTTTGTACCCAATCTTCTTGTAATAACACTCATACGTTGAAGCTTCGAAGAGAACTGATATTGATGTATTATTCCAATTTCCAAAGGCGACTGAAAGAAAAAGTGTCTGCAATTTATAAATATTAATCAGAAGCAATGCTTGGTTATTTTTAAAATTAATAATTAGCGGTTGATATTTTTTATAAGATACTTGCTCACTTTAACCAATTAAGTGATAATAGCTTAGTGACTGTATTTTATACATAGTTTTGCTAATCAAATGAGTCATTTTTTAAAGTCACTTATAAATATAATTAAACATTTATAACTGTTTTAAGCCTACCATAAAACTAAATTTATGTATTTGTCTCAGGTTATAGCTATAAAATTCATTAAAATAATTGCATTTTTCAGAGTACTTAAATTTAATGGTGAAAATAAAAAACTATATTGATGAAAGAGACTACCTTCAAGTTTTTAATTGGTAATAAATCTCAATGAGGAATCCATTTGTTGCTCTACATAAGTCGAGACAATATTCCAATTCTCACTAGGTATTCACCAACATAGCAGGTGTAACTGTTTCAACTACCATTACATTTTTTTTTCTGTAAATGGTTGTTTCATGGATCTTTTCAGAGTACATGAAAAGTGTCTTTACACAACACTTTTTATGCAGCTTTAAAAGAAATAGTCAAGTAGGGCTTTACCAGTCCAAGCTGCCCCACGCAGCTCAAGCTCAAGCCTAGTGGTGACCAAAAAATTAGCCTACCCCTACTTATCACCCTTCTTGGAAAGTAAATTTCAAGAGCTGCACAAACATGGTTACTGTAATGAGGTGTGGCGCCATCTTGTAGGTCAAACACAAGCCCTTTTACAATCTCAGTTTCTTCCACTTAGGTAAAGACATACTTTGTCATCATTTTACAGCATAAATCCTTATTCATTGCTCTTTTAGAAAAATGAAAGGACCAATCACACAATATTCCATCAAAACCCACAAGACATTAATTTTGGGAGTATCACATTGAGGTTGAATAATGTGATGTGATGACTCTGACCATCTGCTATATGATGGTTAACTGTTCCACTCATATGGAATCCTGAATTACCAGAAAAAAGAACATGTTGTAAAAAAATTATTTTCATCAATACTGTGTATAAAGCTAGTACCAAAGTCAAATCTTTTGATATTGTTTTTTACGTATCACATCGTACAGAGTCTTGATAATTCAAGGTAAATGCGACCGAGGCCCACTCGAATTACTGAAAACTCGAATAACACGGAAATACGTTCTGGTGCATTGGAAAAAAAGAGTTTTAATGAACGCTAATACTATATAAGAACGCACAAAATAAGTTTATATAACTTTATATGACTATCTCTTCGAAGGCAACACATTTCCTTTGCATACAGTATTGATATAAACATTTCTTGGAAGCTCAACTCATCATTTTTTTTCAAATAGATAAAATAGACTCGAATTTAACGGAAGCTTGGAAAATCAACTCGGAGTTTTGAGACTGTACTGTATCTTTAGGCACTGTACCTAATTCTAGATTATGTCTGACCAATAAATTCTTTGGGCTCCAATTACACATAATATGGATCATATTTAGAAACAGTAGCTTCAGACGTTTTCAGTCTACCTGGTAAATTTGCTTTTAAAATACTTTAGGTTTCCTCTAAAAGTTCTTTTTCAAATATCCTGTATATGTGTAAAATGAAATAAACTTTCAATCATAAATATTTATAAATATAATTAAAATTCAACAATTTAAAAAATACTCTGAAATCTTAAATACCCTCAAAATGGTTTAGACAAAAAATATAGCACAATAGTTACAGTATTATCCATTTTATATAGTAAAATAAAAAAAATAATTAATTGTTCAGTCCATTTCAATTGATAAAAACGAATACAGTGTATATATATATATATATATATATATATATATATATATATATATATATATATATATATATATATATTTATTTGTACATATATTTCAAATAAATACTTTGATTAATTTTGGCCATTATGTTGTATTACCATGTATGAAAACTTAATGAGAATCAGAAAGAGTCAATTTTGGCAGAATAAAACTGCCATTTTGTAGTCACTGATATCCAAGTTTCATTTTAATAGTTGAGAATAGAGATAAATTAATGTAATTGTAAAAACAGTATAAAAAAAATTTAAGTAAATTCCTACTGAGTTTAACAAAGAAAAATTTTATTCATTTACCCTAGAACACTATTTATGTTATTGTGTGGTAACCATACCATGACAACAGTTTAAGGTTGTAAAATGGAGGTTTCGACAACAACCAGATGATGGAAAAAATTTATATACATCTTTGACAAATATATTTCTAGGTATTAGAAAGTTGGTGCAGTGTCAAGGCGCTATACTTTGAACAGGAATATTATCAGTTTGAATCCGGCTGACCCCAAAAATTTTATAATTTATTTATTGAATCAATATTTAAAAAACCTGTATTAACATCAATTTTCACTTATAGGTTAACATCACTATTTGTTAAATGAAATGTATTTGAGCTTGATTGGATGAATAAAAATGTATTTTATTAACGATTGGAAATTCGTACAAGATATATATCACGACAGTTTGAGCCAATAGAAGGAATTAAATAAAGTCCACAATATTACTTTAAAAAACTCAATTATGTGTTTTGATTTTAAAAGATTAAAACTTGGTTGCAATTGTTTTGTTCAAAATGCTTTCTGGATAAATCTTAAAATGTTTTATTCAACATCAAGTGACAACACTCTATTTCAGGTAAATGCAAATTGGAGATCAATTAATGATTTGTTTTAAAACCGCCAACAAGCCATCTCCGTATTAACTTAGTGCAATCTTTTTAGGAAATGATACAGTTGGTGTAATAGTATTAATTATTTCTACACATTTATTAGGCCTATGTTTAACACAATTTTGAAGAAACACTAACACACTAATGATTTGAATGGCTATTAGAGTAGAGTTTAAAACTTTATCATGAATACTACTTACATTTTCTTCAATTCCATAATCCTTATTTTCTGGAGCTTTCACAGTTGCTGGAACAAGAAGATCATATTTTGATGAGTCAGCCATTTCTGGCTCTTCAAAAACCCAACCTGTAGATTCAAACATCTAGAAAAAAATAGTTTTACATTTCACAACTAAATAATTTCAAAACCAAGTTCCTATTATAATTTTACATTTACCTTAATGCAGCAAAAAGTATTTGTACAATAATAAAAAAGTATTATTATATTTAGAAAAAGTATTATAGTTTAAAATAGCTCCAATTATTTATTTGTATGGTAGATATCAAAATTATAGATAGTAACTATATTTTAGTATAATTTTTATACTGAAGATATATGTAGACGGGCTTGACTAACATAGTCATTATCAACTGCCTTCCTCAATTTCTACATAATTAAATTTAAATATAATTTATGCCTGAAAATATGTTTGAACAATAATAGCAATTGCAATAAAATTAATGCTTAGTTTTATATAGCCTGTTCTATATGGCATTCACCTTCGAGTTTATTTAGTTTAACAACTGATGAAAGGACATTCAATATTAACAACTTTCACTACTAATTTACACACACCCAATATGTATTCTGTTTTTCTAGATTGAAACTGTTCCATTTTTAATAATGTGAAGGAAAATAATTATATGTAACACTAAATAAGTTACACTTAATAAAATAAAATAATAAATTAAAAGAAAGAATAAAACTTTAAAAACAGCTATTAGAATATTTGTAATATTAGTACATTTACTGCGTAAAAAGCTCTGGAGGCTTAGTTACTATGACATGCACTAATAACAGAAATATTCAAAATAAGTAAATACAATGGAAAGATATGAAGAAGACGACTAACTTCAACAAAAGGTTTGTACCACAAATAAACTTGCTAGGCGGATCCTATGACAATGTGCATGCCCAAGGATTTAATGGAAGCATAATGGGTCTCACACAATCCTCAAAGTAAAGTTAACATGATTATACATGTATTATATAAATGTACATGGTTAACATGTATTATCCCTGCTATTTGTATCAAAGAAACTTTGCCAAATAATAGGAAAAAACAAAACATTGATATAAGGATACACAAAATTCTGAATAATTTTTAAACTTTAATATATCCTAAATTCATTAACTACTCAGTGTGTGCATACCTTCACATCCAATGGATCACCAGACAAAATCCCATCGATGAGTGTTAATGAATGGCAACAAGCCATTCCCATTTTTAATTCACTAGTTGGCATTTGCGATACATCCTTTACTGGTAACCCCAACCAACCATCTGCTACTGATACAACTCCCCACATATCTAAACCATCCTCTGTCAAAGTCCCTGTCTAAAAAAACATATGATCACAAAGTCATGTTTAATTTAGCAATTTTAAAAACAAATAACAACACATAAATTTAGAAAAATATGAGGCATAATTTAAAAATTCAGATGGTGTACAGGTTTTAGAAGAATGTTGGTTTAGGCGACAATAGAAATTATCAAAGTGGTGTTTGTATTAAAAAAAAGTTAGCTTGTGACACTCTTGCCGACAAAAGTGAAAACTTTTATAGCCAGGTGTACAAAAATTTTAAATTGTGAAAAACATTTAATTGTGAGTAACAAGAAATTACCTAAACATTTGTTATAGATACGCCTAAGAATGTTTATGTTTGCAATTTAAAAATTGGAATAAAAATAGTAAGTTATTATTACCGTTATAATGAATTATTTGTATTGAGATTTATCAAAATTCAAATAAACTAATATATTTATCACCGTAACTGATCAAGACTATTTATAATATCCTTTTCCTTAACAAAGTTCAATGAATTATGTAACATAACCTTCGTGTTAAAAAAAGTTGTTCTACAGCATAAAGAACAAATAACATAAAATCACCTAATATATGAGACTTATGTTATCATTTAATTCACTTTGAGGTGACTCATAGCATAACCTGATGGAATTTATACTGATGCTATTAATCTAGCGTAATTATACTGTCATAAAATTGTATGTTTATGTTCATCCAATATGTTTTTGTGGGCATCCCTATATATGTTTTCACTTTAAAAATATTTAAGAAATTCTTAATAGGATATTCAAAAATAGTTGTTGGAGTCAGCTTTGGTAGATTAAACAGCTCCAGTATCGAATTCAATCAGCTGTGCTTTGTCTAATCGATAGCTCAATCTATGGTTTATCGTCGATAGTTTAAGACCACGTTGTCCCTTGGCGCGCGCCTAATCCCCACCCTAGCACAGTTCCCTCATCCCCAGTCTTTTGCTTGCCGTAGACTGACCAGCACGTCCGTTGCGGGTTTAACCTTATTCGCCAACCTCGTGGACGTTAAGTTCGCCCCGCGTATGTCTAAATTTAAGTGTTTCGAGTTGTACTTGTTTTATATGCTCGTTAACCGCGAAAGTGTACATTATTTAGTCCAAGTGCCGTGTTCGAATGCGCCTTAACCTCGCCGTTACAAGCCGTTGTTACGGAGTCGCCCGCGCTTATTTAAAGACTAATTCAATTGTGAATAGTAGTAGAATTGAACCCCGTTTATTAAGTTTTACAGCACGAGCCGTCTGACCATCACCACTTCACCCAGGGCCCTGCTGCAGAAGTCCAGAAGACATCAAACCTACCGTGCACGTAACCCCTTTGTTCAGCTTAGGGTAAGTGTTAATCAGTTCCAAATACTTTTAGCATAAACTTGTGCCTATTTTTCCCGAGGCTTAATTAGTGATAAACACTGTTTATTTGTCGATTAGGCATTTTTGCCGCCAGCCTTAATTTTATTCATGTACAATTTCAATCACAATAACGACCGCGACTATCTCTCTCTTTCGTCTTCTTTCTAATATTTTAGCGGAGCTGACGCCTCCATTTTGGTCCCGTCGGGCCGGATTTTTTTGCATTGTAGCGACCTATAAACATTTAAAGTGCAAAGAAGAAGTGTTAAAGTTCTCAGTAACCTCGAACCTTATTCAGTTTTAATAGCGAGACATTTGCTTTATAAATAAGTTTTATTAGTGATTTATAAGTGTTATTTATTGTGCGAACAATTTCGAAGCGTGTTAAATTTCACAGTAATAAGCTAAGTTGCAAGCATTACGTAATCCTGTGTAATTTCCCGCATTTATTTCCTTTTGTCTAATTCAATACGCAGTAGTGACGTCACAAGCTGTAGCTTGCAGCTACATACCGCTGCTATCAGCAGATTTATGGGACACCTGCGCAGATAAGGAACACTTGACTAAACAAGATAGGCTTAATATTGATCCGTGAAAGCTACACTGTAGATTTATCCTGTTCAATAAGGAAAACTTGCAGCCGTTCTAATCTAATGCTTATGATTTGTAAAACGTTATGTCTTTTATTAACTTTATTATACAGTCCACTTTTCGTAATTAAATGTACCATTGTGTAGTCATTAGGTTTGGTTTAAACATAATTGCAATTTAATTTAAATTTTGTTTTTTGTTAATTTAAATTTTGTCACGATGGCTAATAACAACGCATATTGCCTTGATAAGTTGAAGGCTATATGCAGTGATTTAGAGCAAGTAAACAGCTTGCTCGGTGATAGTGAAATGTCTGAGGGCATAGTGCAGGAAGTCAGGCGCTTTCATGTCGAATTTATCGAAACTTTTGACCGCGCGGAGCAGACTTTTGCCAGTCAAGCTTCCGAATTTGTCAAGAATGTCTTTATAGCAAAACGTCAATTTCAGGACACCTATCTGCCTATGATAGTAAAATATCCTAACCTCGTTAAGACGGAGGTTACCTCGACCTCGCCTGTCAAATCAACACCGACTTCACCTAACCTTCCAAGTCTAACTTTGCCAAGCTTTTCGGGCCAGAGCGACGACTGTATAGATTTTGTTACGATGTACGACTCTATGGTACATAACAATGAGACGCTTAGCAATATCCAACGTTTTCAATACTTAAAGTCCGTCTTAAAGGGAGATGCACTGGCCATCGTCACCGGACTTTCCATCTCCGAAGCAAATTACAACATTGCTTACAATGCGTTGCGTAACCGATACGCGAACCCCCGACGTCTCGCAGATCATTACTTTAACATAATAAAAGACTTTCAGCGCATCAATAATGCTTCACCCGCGGAACTAAATCGTTTCTTAACCGCGCACTCTAATGCCGTCTGTGCATTAAGAGCTATACCTCTCGAAGACTTAGCGGATTTCTTATTGTTCTCTATGGCAATTAATAATCTGGATGCCAAGACACGATTAAGTTTTGAAAGCCGACTAGGCACTAACCGCATGCCGACATATAAATTATTGAACGACTTTATAACTGAACAGGCTAGAGCCCTGGAGATGCTTAGCCAACCAGCTGCCGTGGTTGTAGCAAACGCCGGACGTGGTCAAAGACCCCGCATGTAGGTGTCATCGATGGATAAACCCGGGTTTCAAGGGGCCCTTGAACCGAATAATTACTTGTCTGAACCTAACCTCACTTTGGATCACAGCCCTAGATTTCAATCAGTAGCGTCAAATGACAATGGCCATCAGAATAAGGACGCCAAAGGTACTATTCAGTCCAAACGTGCTGCGCCAGTTACTATGCAACCGGTTAATCAACCACTGCAACCTAACTTGTTGCCTATTATGAGTGCGCCTAGAACGTCAACATTTCGCAATCGCTCGCCACCGCTTAACCTCAATCAGTCTAACATGCCTACCACGCGTGTAGGTAAATGCTACTACTGCGGAGAAAGTCACAGCATCATTAATTGTCAACGATTTATTTCTCTTACAATAGCGGAACGCATTGACGCTATTTCAAAATTACAACGGTGTTATAATTGTCTCGGCTCTCATTATCAAGCTCAGTGTCAGTCTCGTCATCGTTGTAGACAATGCAGCCAAGCACATCACACACTGCTGCACAACGACGCACCGCCGCAGCAATGACTAGCCGCCCCACGAAGCCTTAGGCCAACCGCTAGCCATCCAATCGATACTAAAGCTCAACCTCGTTCTTTGTCATGCAACATTACCTCGTCTTTCGCCCTGTTGGGTACCGCACAAGTCGTCCTACAGGACCATTATGGTCAACCTCGTTTTCTAAGAGCTATTATCGACCCCGGCAGTCAGATATCTGCCATTACGAAACAAGCTAGCGATATGTTGAGCCTGCCTACTCGAAGATCGAACCTGTCGTTGATTGGCGTCGCTGCCAAGTCTACACGTATTCACGAATACGTAACTTTAATTTTATTCTCACGACATGACGCGGGCGTCATGCTGACTACGGAAGCCGCTGTGCTCAACCATATAACTGACCCGCTGCCAGCTGATAAATTATCCTCTGCTTTAAGCGCTCAATATCAGCACTTACCGTTAGCTGATCCTCAGTTACCAACAGTTACTTACCTGCCCCTGTTGACATTATACTGGGCGCCGATGTCTTCACGCAAATAATTATCAATGGGCCTCGTACCATCATTCATGGCCAACCATCGGCACTTAACACACTTTTAGGTTGGGTCATTATGGGATCTGTACCTTACAGTACGCCACAACAACCACGCGTGTTTATCACCTCGCTCAAGTCTATCGACGAAAACATGCGACGATTTTGGGAAATCGAAGAGGTAAACGAGACTAACTTGTTGAGCCCTGATGAGCAGCTCTGCGAAAATTTATTTGCCACCACTACTGAACGTGACGCCACTGGGAGATATGTCGTAGCTTTGCCTTTTAAACCTGACGCCGTCGAACTTAAGTCAAACCGTAATGTCGCTCTTGCTAGTTATCATGCTCTGGAACGCCGTCTGAGCCGACAACCGGATGTCGCACGACAATATCATCAGTTCATGAAAGAATATATGACTTTAGGTCACATGTACCCTGCCGTTAAGCCTTCGAATTATTTAATACCACATCATTGCGTTTTCAAGGCCGATAGTTCTACTACTAAATTACGAGTAGTTTTCAATGCTTCTGCGCCTGATTGCAACGCGCATTTTTTAAACCAGCAATTGCTGGCTGGCCCTAAGTTACAAAGGGACCTGTCCAACGTTATTATCTCGTTTCGATTGTTTGTTCACGCCGTCTGTGCGGATCTTAAAATGATGTACCGCCAAATTGCCGTACGTAAGGATGATCGTCGTCATCAGCACATTTTGTACAGGCCGACTCCTCATTCTCCACTGATGGAGTATGAACTAGCCACTGTCACTTACGGGCTTACCCCGTCTGCTTATTTAGCCCTACGTACACTCGAACAACTCGTCAAACATGAGGGCGACTGTTACCCTGCTGCGTCGCACGCCATTCTTCATCAAACGTACGTTGATGATGTCGTCACTGGCGCCGATACGTCCGAGGACGCCCAGGAATTAATACGGCAACTTATTAACATCTTCGCACTGGCAGGACTAGAGCTCAGGAAATGGTCTTCCAGCGATCCCGCGCTGCTGTCGACGCTGCCATCTTCTCACCTGGAGCACCCGTTGTTATTCCAAGACGACTCTACCGCTGTTAAAATATTGGGACTCCAATGGCATCCTGTTAATGACTCGTTTTCTTATCGTATTCAAAACTTTGTGTCGGTGCCTACGAAACGCACCATTCTCTCTTATGTCGCTCGCACCTTCGACCCACTGGGCTTCCTTACGCCTATCACATTTTGGATCAAGTCATTTTTTAAACAATTGTGGCTCGAAAGGTTATCTTGGGATGAACCTTTGCCAACCGCGCTGCGCAGTCGTTGGGACAGCTTCATTGTCCACTTCGCTAAGTTAGCTGACATTCAAATACCTCGACATGTGGGCACACGTGATGCCAAACATCATTTATTAGGCTTCTGTGATGGGTCCGAAGCTGGTTACGCAGCCGCCATCTACTTGCGAACTGAATGGAACGGTTTAGTTTCCGTCAGCCTTCTAAAGGCTAAGAGCAGAGTGGCTCCCGTCAAAACACTCACTATACCTCGAATGGAGCTCTGCGGCGCCGTCTTACTGGCCAAGCTCTATAAGTCTGTTCAGCCTGCTGTGAATTTTGTGGCCGACAACACTACGCTTTTCTTCACCGACTCAGAAATTGTGCTGCATTGGCTTAGCACCCCGCCACATCTTTTGAAAACTTTCGTTGCCAACCGAGTTATTGAAATTACCTCGAACACTTCGACCAATCATTGGTACCACGTCTCAACTGTTGACAACCCCGCTGACGTTGCTTCCCGTGGGTGTCTACCCGCGCAGTTTGCTACACATCCACTGTGGTGGCACGGACCACCATGGGCATTACAATGTACTACCTCTTGGCGTTTGTCTAAGCCAACTGGACCGAACCGCGACCTGACCGAGCTCAAGACCGAGCCTCAGGTGCTCTGCGCGACTGTCCAAGCGCCTAACCACTTATTGAACGTTATTGAGCGTCATTCCAATCTCACCACGCTGCATCATGTCTTCGCTTACGTGCTTCGTTTCGTTAACAATTGCCGCATTAAGACCCAGTCTACCAGCCATTGTCACAACACTCGCTACAAAGCCAAGAACACCGTACCCAAGATTCCATTCGCTGCACCTTCAGTACAAGAATTAAGGAACGCCAGAAATCTTTGCGTTAAGCTCGTACAAGAACTAGCCTTCAGCGAAACGTTGCAACGCCTACACCGCGGCGTCCCGATCAGTGCTCAACTTCGCAACCTAACGCCCTTTATCGACTCAGTGGGGCTACTTAGGGTGGGCGGACGTCTTAATCATGCTGATATACCATACGCAGCTAAGCATGCCATTTTACTGCCTAAGCGGCATCATTATGTCAATCTTGTATGCGATCATTATCACCGCCTCGCCTTACATGCTGGGCCGCGTACCACGCAAGCGATGATCAATGGTGAGTTCTGGATCGTTGCGCTACGTTCGTTGTTACGACAACGCATTCATGCTTGCATGCGATGCTTTAGACTACAGTCGAAACCTCGGCCACCTATGATGGCAGCTTTACCGTCTTCTCGCGTCACTCCGTCGCCACCTTTCTGTAAGGTAGGCATTGACTTTGCTGGACCTTTCGACACTAAGGCCAACCATCTTCGTACGGCAAAGATCCTGAAAGCTTACTTATGCCTATTTGTTTGTATGGCCACTAAGGCTGTACATTTGGAAGTAGTATCAGACCTCTCTACTGATGCTTTTCTCGCCGCGCTTCAGCGTTTTGTCGCAAGACGTGGTCTGCCTACAGACATTTATTCAGATAATGGCACCAATTTTGTCGGCGCCGCCAACCGCCTGCACGAGGTCTATAAGATGCTCGACCAATCCAAGTCAATCATCCAACGCAAGCTCGCCGCACAACGGGTTGAATGGCACTTCAACCCTCCAGCCGCACCACACTTCGGCGGACTTTGGGAAGCTGCCGTTAAATCCGTCAAAGGGCTCCTACGCCGTACTCTTGGCACTACGTTATTGAACCTCGAGGAGTTAGCTACGTTATTTATACGCATCGAAGCTATTCTCAACAGTCGACCTATTTTCGAGGTCTCGCCTGACCCCAACGAAGGATCTACGTTCCTTACGCCCGGACACTTTCTCATCGGCCGTCCCCTTTTAGCACTCCCTGAGGAATGTCATTTTGAACCCGCGCTCAAGTCCAGATGGACTATGCTACAGCAGATGACCAATCGGTTTTGGAAAACCTGGTCTACCCAATACCTACACTCCCAGATTCAACGCTGTAAATGGAACAAAGACGCCTCACCCCTCCAGGAGGGTCAGCTTGTATTTATCACTGGAGAACATCCGAGCCCTCTTCATTGGCCAATGGGTCGGATCGTACGTCTTCACCCTGGACCCGACCGGATAACCCGCTTAGTCACCGTCAAGACCTCACATGGACAATTAAAGCGACCTGTCCATAAGCTTGTAGGCTTTCCGCTACAACCTTAATCTCTTGACCGCTTCTTCAGCACTTTTGTGGTACAACCGCGTTTCCTCGAGTTCTTAATCTCACTCGACTTCTTCGCCTCTTCAGCAATTTTGTGCAACCTCGTTTCTTTAAGTATCTTCAACGCCATAGATTTCTTCGCTACATCTTAAGCACCTCGCTTCTTCCAGTCAACCCCGTTCACCGTCACCCAGTGGTTATCCAGGGTGGGCGGTAGTCTATTGTCTTCAGCACAGCTTATGGAGCTAATCACTTCATCGCCTCTTTTCTGCTTTCTTCGTACCCCGACCACTTCTTCTTCGGCACCCTCGGTCTCCGGTGCTCTCTAGTTCTTCGCCCTCTACCCACCTGGCGGATTAAAAACATCCGTTTTTGGTGGGCGGAATGTTGGAGTCAGCTTTGGTAGATTAAACAGCTCCAGTATCGAATTCAATCAGCTGTGCTTTGTCTAATCGATAGCTCAATCTATGGTTTATCGTCGATAGTTTAAGACCACGTTGTCCCTTGGCGCGCGCCTAATCCCCACCCTAGCACAGTTCCCTCATCCCCAGTCTTTTGCTTGCCGTAGACTGACCAGCACGTCCGTTGCGGGTTTAACCTTATTCGCCAACCTCGTGGACGTTAAGTTCGCCCCGCGTATGTCTAAATTTAAGTGTTTCGAGTTGTACTTGTTTTATATGCTCGTTAACCGCGAAAGTGTACATTATTTAGTCCAAGTGCCGTGTTCGAATGCGCCTTAACCTCGCCGTTACAAGCCGTTGTTACGGAGTCGCCCGCGCTTATTTAAAGACTAATTCAATTGTGAATAGTAGTAGAATTGAACCCCGTTTATTAAGTTTTACAGCACGAGCCGTCTGACCATCACCACTTCACCCAGGGCCCTGCTGCAGAAGTCCAGAAGACATCAAACCTACCGTGCACGTAACCCCTTTGTTCAGCTTAGGGTAAGTGTTAATCAGTTCCAAATACTTTTAGCATAAACTTGTGCCTATTTTTCCCGAGGCTTAATTAGTGATAAACACTGTTTATTTGTCGATTAGGCATTTTTGCCGCCAGCCTTAATTTTATTCATGTACAATTTCAATCACAATAACGACCGCGACTATCTCTCTCTTTCGTCTTCTTTCTAATATTTTAGCGGAGCTGACGCCTCCAATAGTAACACGTCTTATGAAAATTAATAAAATTGACCCAAAACAATAATAATACCAAACAATCCTGAACAATATTAAATATATACATTTAGGTACATTTTTCTGTCTTTCATAACATTAAAATATTTTTCTTTGTTGACTTGGAATAACTCTACATGTTAATATTTACCTTTTTATTTTCATTAATTATATCAATAATTTCTCTCTCTGTCCTATCCTTCAACTCCACTTCACATGAGTTTTCAATATAAATTAATCAGTTTTATTTACATTATCTTCTTTCTTAATTAAATCAATAGTATTTCTGTTATCCACTTTTGTAACCATAACCTCCTCTACTCTTCTAGTTATTAAGTTTATTTGTAACTATTCTCTCTTCCTTGAAATACCTCCTCTCCTACCTTTGTTATGTTTTCTTTGTATTTAAAATTTCCGTTGCCAAGTGTCTAGTGTATTCTTGTTCTTCTTTACGTATTACAGTAATTGCATTTTCTATATCTACTATATCATCTTCTAGATTTTTTTAATATTATTACTTCTTATATTAGGTTTTAAACCTTTTGCTAAAACATCAAACTTCTCTTCTGTCAAATCCACCTAAACCCTTGGCTAAATTCATCAGCTTTTACTGAAAAACCTTCTGTTCTTAGCTGGTTGATTCTTTTTTACAATTTTTATTACAATGCAAAATTTTTAGTTTTTTTATAACTTTTCACATAATTTCATATATTACTTTTTTTTGCTACTATATTATTCAAATACTTTAATACAACCATGGCTACTGATAATTCAGTAGATGCATTTCACATCTTTTAAATTCATTGTTAAAGCAATGGATTTAGTCAAGTATTTAAATAAAAAACATAACTAAAAACACTTATAGATGTTAGTATGTTACACTTGCCTACAGTTGCATTTACTGTTTTGATTACTGAAGATGACTCTTTGGGATGGGATCCCACTCTTAACCTTAAAGAACCAAGAGGTCAGTTATGGTCTGAGTTGAGAATGGGAATCATCTCTCAAAATCGCTGGCCTCTATAATCATAAAAGTAATTGCTATTGTAGGCCAGTGTAATATACTGGCATAAGTGTTTTTAGTTCAAAATTAGTATATTAAGTGAAAATGGAATCTAATATAATAAAAAGTTATGATATTATATTTTAATATTTGTTGATGTTTTAAAATTAGTTTAACATTTTGAAAACAATTGACAAAGCTAAAATATCAGAATTTGGAGTACAGTAACAAATTTATGAACATTATGTAATACGAGCACTGCCAAACTAAAGATAAAACCACATACTACATAATTTTAAATAAATGTATTTTCCATAAAATATTTTCAAAGAAGGTTAAAGTTAATGTTTTATATATTCATTTTTTATCAAAAATATTTTTTCTTTAGCAATAAAACAGTGCTTTCAAAACGGTGTTTAATTGTTTAGACCTACTCTTATATTTATCTGTTTTTTTTTTGTTTTTTGGTTTTTAATTATAGATGGAGGTAATACAAATAAGACCAAACATTTTCAACAATCTATATAAACACATGACCCCAGTAGGTTTTTTTTGTAAGTAGTAGTAATTAGTAATTCACTATTAGTTAGTAAATTAGCAAAAGTTAATAGTTTCTCCAAAGACAGTTAGCTGTTACCTTAGCCTATATTACTCTTATTGCAAGACTTTATTTTTGAAAAACTTTACTCAAAACAAATAAAAAGTGCAGAACGTATAACAGTGCCAGAAATATTGATTACGTGGAACTACTAAAAGCGAACAAAAGAGAGAATCCAAAGTAAACATTGGATTATTAACTACCTTCAAATATATACTACATTTACACTTTTACTTTGTAATTAAAAAGATAAAAATATTTGAATATTTATTGAGCATAGTATCCTATACCTTGAAAAATCGATAAAATTACTGTTATTATTTATATTAGAATATAAGGTTTCAACTATAATTATGTTCTAATTGTAATTAATTTTCATTCTAAGTCCTGTCACAATTTAATTATATAAATTTATCATATAACAGTTCCTGTTTTTCCTAAACTGTAAAAATAAATTTACTGCTGTTTAAAAATAAATAATTTCAGATTCAAATGATGCTACATGACCATAGTAAATGATGTAATTTTTCTTTGTTTAAATATAATTATGTTAGATTTACAATAAACACATTAGTTAAAATATGGCCTAAATGTAAATATACTGTGTTAAGTGATAGAAATTGTTTGTTGAAGTAAAAATTAATGTGTAAATAGTGTTGATTTAAAAATTTCAGTACCATAAAATTAAATAGAGTATTTAAGTTTATAATTAATTAAATATTTCCGTTTTAGTTCAATGAAAATGTTAAATTTACCTTGTCAAAGCAGACACAATCTATCGAACCTGAAACATTTATAACTCGAGAGTTGATGCATGAAATTTTAACCTTCTTCAGCCTGCCAAGGGCATACAGTTTACCAATTGTCATAGTTGCAGGAAGTGCTGGAGGTATAACTATGGTAATAATATCAAGTGCCTTGAGAATTATGTCTGCAGGATGCAATCCACGGCTACTCTAAATTAAGAGAATAATCATGTATAGTTTTGTCTACAAAATAAAAAAAAAACACAAAGTAATAAAAATAAATTTCCTAAATCACTATTGTTAGTGCATTAAAAAGAAGATGATTTAAGCATAAGAAATCACTAAACACTTTTAAATGTTTTAAACTTGCCTATAGTAGCACTTACATTGCTTGTTGAGGACGGCCGTTTCGAGAGATGTGTCACTTTGTCAACTCAGACCGTTACGGAACGGCCGTCCATAACAAGCAAAGTAAGTACTACTATAGGCAAGTTTAAAATATTTAAAAGTGTTTAGGGATTACTAGTAGCTCACGCGAAGACGGAATCAACAAATGTGGGCATAAGAAATCATTATCTTATTGTAATAAGAACAAATAGGACTTAGGAAATGCTACCTGTTAACCTGTTCATGATAAATTGGGTCTTTTATGGCCCTTGTGCTTTTACAATCCAAGAAGAAACTTACTTTCTGCATTCTACGAACATATTATGTTACACTTGCCAAAAATATAAAATGTTTGCTATTTATACTAGTTAATAGTTTTTCCACTATTAATATAATTTATATAAAATAAACTATATAGGAATAAAATTCATTAAAAAAAACTACAATTTTAAATAGTTTGTTATACAAAAAAATGTATTTATTACAATTACCAAAGAGTATTTTTATTTCTTTGAATTTCTTATAATATCTTTTTGCTATTATTTCTTCAAATTTACATTTTTTTATATACAACCTTTAAAGAATTTCATGCTGGAAAAGGGAACAATTAATTCAAATAAGGTATTACCTCAAAAAGGTATTCTTTGCATTAGCAAATAATATGAACACAACCATGAAAAATAAGCAGGCTATACTTAAGCGGAAATGTCATGAATGATCTTTGATCTCATGAAAGGTAAATTTTACAATTATATTCAAAATATTGACTCACTTGGTCCAGCTATGAACTATTATCACCATCTGTGCTTCAAAACAAATTAATCATAATAAAAAAAAAAAAATCATTTCTTAAAATCGTGTATCCTCAATAGTGATATAAATAATACCTTCGCAGTCTAGGGGTACAAAAAAAAGATCAAGGGCCTTACTCTGGAACAAAATTTTAAAGGAATGTGAAAAATAAATTGTATTAAAAATTATATCCAGTTCCACCACAAATGTTACTTTAGCAGTTGAATCAAACATAACTGGGGAAGGCAGGATAGTATCTATGTTCTAAACAATTACAAAAACTTACTTTTACGAAATATGTTTGGAAAAAACAACTAAAAAATATAAGCTTCAATTTTAGGATGTAATTGTACTTAGAAAAATATTTAAATACTTCAACAAAAAGCATGCTGCAAGAGTATTGTTAAAGACACTATTTGGCAGTAATTATAAAAATGGATTTCTCAGTGTGAAAGCTGAGATTTAATAAGCAAAATGACCCCTACTAGGAATTTCTATCTATGCCACTGATCCTCAAACTATTGAGTTAAAAACTGTTGGACTTGGTTCATGACAGATGAGCAACTAGTCTGTTTTACTATCTCATTTAAAAATAAGAGCACACAAAGTTTTATGATTAAAATATGTTATAGGCCATACTGAATTAACAACACATTTTGTGCCATATGTAAAAATTGTCCCATTTTTTATTCAGACTTATAGCAACGATGCTTAAATTTTGGACCCTCATTAAGTATTCACCTCAATCAGTGAATTCACTGATTAAACTATAAGTAATTATTCTGTAACTAAGTGATTACTTTAGAACTTACTTAAATGACAACACACTTTGAATCCAATGCCATTTTTTTTATATAGTAAACAACAAGCATAACTTATAACTCTACACTCATAAATCATATCCTCACAAGCAACCTATGCCAAGTGCAGTCGCCACCAGTAGAATTTCAGCTTCAAAAATGAAATGATTGTTTCAAAACCTGTCATCAAGTATATTCTACACTATTCACTCAGTTACAAAATAAATACTTATAGATAAAGTAGGTTTGATAATTGTATCTATAAACACTTTTTGTTTAAATTGTTCCCTCATTAATTCCTAAATCGACTACGTCTTCTTTACTTTATTGAATGTGATAAACCATTGAATTTATGTGCAACCATTAAATGACATTGTGGCAGAATACACCATGAGCTATAATATAACTGACTGTGAAACAGTAATGTCACAAATCTTATATTATTACATTAAAATGAGAAAGATGTTTTCAGATTTTGACTAGGCCTCATGGCTTGAAAAAATTTACCACTGAAAAAGTCATAGAATTCATTGTCATTACATAGGTGTAAATACATACACCAGAAATATTTTAGCTATTTAATATTTTTTTTTACATTAAATTCGTTTAGTATATGCAGTCACCTTGGTTACTATGGTGTATATAAGTCCCATTAAAGCAATGAAGGCAAGAATCCAAATAAATTTATAAGAGTCCTGATCAAATTTGAAGTCTGCTGGAGGAGGATATAGGATAGAACGTACAAGACTGCCTTTGGCTGTGAGGAAACCTGTACGAAGAACAACTGCATGAACTTTCTCATTCCCATAGTAACGAGTTTGAAGGATTCTAGTTCCACAGAACAAAGTATGGTTGGCATCTTCTCTTTCATTGTATAAAATATTCTCATTTGGTAATGCAGTTTTAGTTACAGGAACACTTTCACCTGTGTTAAAAGAACACAACAAATATAAACAATTTAACTTTAAAGTTAATTACTATAATATACCACGATGTCTTATTTTGCTTATGCATTATTTGTACAAGATTCAAATAAAGATTATAAATAAAGAAGTACAAGATTCAAAGGTATTCAAATAAAGTGTAAAATTATTAATTATTCATTATTAAATTCAAATTTCCACAAGATTTTTAACTTAAACTGCCCATGTTGAAAAAGAGTGATTAACAATAATAAATACATTTGAACTTCATAAATAAATCCCTTGATTACCTTAAAATTTAAGTAAACTTATAAAAACCTTAATATGTAGAGTATCATAGATTTCTGCCATTCCCAGCATTATGATATTAACTTATAATAACAATTTATATTGATATAATAAACAATGACATTATTAACCTATAATTGTCAATATGGCAATGCTAGGACCTGCAGAAAATCAGAATACTGAACACAGCAATGTATAACATAAAAATGATTTAAAATATTTAAAAAAATGATGAAAAACTATCTGTACGATCCTCATTAGTCTCTTGTGCGAGTTATTTCTGTAAGTTTAAGTTATTAGAAAAGTTATTTCTGTAAGCTTATATAAACTTTAACTGATTTAATATGTTCATGATTTAAAAAAGTAAGCCAAACATAAAATAAATATAAATTTTATTATAAAATAACTTCAAAATATTACCAACATTAAAAAAAATCATAAACAAGTTTCTTAAGCAATGGTTCTAAAATTTTATAATATAATACGCTTGTATCTACACCCATATAATAGTGTACTTTTAAACTAATATGACATTTAAAATTTTAATTTTTCCACTTTTCAGTGACACTGAATCAAGATTATTTTGTTTGTTGAAACCATAGTGATTCTATAAGAGACAAAGTGAAATTGAGGTAGGTTTAACACACAATTATCATTCGAGTACGTTTATTTCACTTAACAATAATTAATATATAATCTGAACTGTACATATTTTGTTTAAGTTTTATATAAATGATACCATGATTCTAGTAATCAATTACATAAATTATGTATACAAACAGAGAAATATGAGATCAAGTAAAAAGGTTCACAGAATCAATATCTAGAGAAAACCAACAAGAATTGTTGGCAGCAAGAATTGTTCTTATGCATCAGTGTGTACTACACCTAGAGAGGAAATATCAGTAATGGGGGTATCACACAGTTGTCATGGTTCGCCTGTGTAGAGAGCTATTCGTATCTTCTTGTTTTAATTCTAGATTTTTAAAAATGGCATTTAGTGAAAAGCGAGCAAACATTAAAATTTGTGTGTTGGCACAAATGTTTTTTGAAGATCGAATAAACATTGAAGATAACCATCATAGAGGAGAACCTTCAACTGCAACCACTAATAAAATCATTAAATGAGTTCAGCAAAAATCACCCTTTAGGTAAATTTATCATATGTATTATATTATTAATTATAATAATATTAATTATAATAAATTTATTATATGGCATTGTCCACTTCATCCTTCAAAACTAGTTGAACAAACATCGAATTTGTTTGCAAGTGGTATTAAAAATGCTGGATCCAGGAGAATATTAAAGTAAAGCAAAATAGGTTAGGGTCAAAAACGCATTTGTTTGCGTTTGAACTACAATAATTCTGTTGAATTGCCTATAAACAAAGAAAAGTGTTCAATAAAATTTGTAGGGAATTTTATTCTCAAAAAAATAATCTAAATAAAGTCAATAAAAAGGGAATAGTTTTCTTTTAAATTCAATTTTGTTAGCTACTTTGTTAGTAATGCGTGATTTTCATAATTTTTAATTATGTGTGTTCCTTATTAATATTGAATTTTAAATAATCCATTCCATTTTTATTGAATTTGTTTACATTATGTTTTTAGGAATAAAATTCTCTACAAATTTTATACATTTTTTAAAATTTATAGGTAATTTAATGGAGTTATTGTAGTCCAAATGCAAAAAAGTGTGTTTTTGACCCTAACTTTTTTTACTTTACTGTAATTTTCTCTTAAACTATTAGAAATAGGGACAGGTTTTATACCATTTTCAGCTCATTTTACATAAAACTTATTCAATTAACAAAATCAATTAACGCATAAAAAATTTCAGTAGGAGTTAATTCCACTGAGGGAGCTGAATTTTAGACCCTGAGCTGAAATTCGTGATTCATTGTAGCTAAAATATTTGACTCTATATAACTTGACAACGAAGCATTTCCGGCCCCATGTTCATATGAACTTTTCTCATTATTTTGATCAGAGAAATAAGCTTGTGCAGTATAGCAGATTCTTCCTGAAACACCCTTTAAACATACACACACACACACACATATATATATTTATATATATATATATATATATATATATATATATATATATATATATATATATATATATGTATATATATATATATATATATATATATATATATATATATATATATATATGTATATATATATATATATATATATATATATATACATATATATATATATATATATATATATATATATATATATATATATATATATATATATATATATATATATATATATGATGATGAATACTCCTTATCTGGAGTATAATAACTATTCATATCCGTGAAGGAATACGTATCAGCATATATATATCTCCTCCAGAGATGTCATTCTTTATAGAATTGGAACACTTGGAATATTCAAAATGATTTGTAAAATTTCACAATTTTCGTAATTTTTTTTTAACCACCATAGTTAGCACCAAATAGTAAATGAACCAATTATGCACAATTTTATACACAGTATCCCACAATTGCACTTAGGGCACCAATAGTAGCATTTGCCGATAGCAATATCCAAGAACAATTAATTGTCTAATATTTCATTTGCCGAAATATCACTGTTAACCCCTGTTAAATTTATTTTCTAATTTCATCAGACTAACACTGCTCACACATCTTGAGTACTAAGCACAATACATAACTGATGGATTTGTAAATAAATCAGTAAAAAATGAACATAACACATCTGCCAGCCTTCAATTGCTTATCATGATATTAGCATAAACTTTAGGCACTAACTGTCAAACATATCTTTTATACAAGACATGCAATTTCCATTGTTTATGCATAGTAGACAATCCATTGAATCAACTAACGTAAATTAATTTGTCATAACTCAGTAATTACAGGGCTCCTACATCACTGCAAAAGCAATAGCTCTATTTCATGACTCTATCATTATACAAAACAAGGAGTTGTATGTAATATAAGTTAGTCATGAGCTATAGTGTTAGTGACAAAAAAAAACTAAGTAAAAAAGAAAACTATTTTTTGAATTTTGTAGAGAAACATCTTTTAACAGGAAATAAAAAAATCTTACCTGTAAGCATGCTTTCGTTAACAATACAATTCCCCACAAGTAACACTGCATCACAATGCATTACACAGCCATGAGCAGGAATCACAATTACATCTCCAGGAACTAAGTGTGATGTTGGAATATCTTCATATTCTTCTTCCCCTCTTTTCACAGTTACTATATCAGTCATATGAACTGTCTGATGCAGGTTCTTTTGATTCTAAAAATTTGTTTAAAATTTTTGTTTAATGGTATACAAATTTTGAATATTTGAATAAAAGATTTAAATAGCATTATATTATTTGTTATCATATATATATATATATATATATATATATATATATATATATATATATATATATATATATATATATATATATATATATATATATATATATATATATATATATATATATATATATATATATATATATATATATATATAGCTTCCATTAAACATATGATTAGTTGTGATTACGAATTGTGACATCCTCTTTATGGTCTATGGAGCCAATGAAGTAAGAATGAACTACTACAAAAACAAATTCCAAATCTGAATTAATACAGTTTGGTTTTTTTCACAAGGCTTAATTATAAACGAACATTTTTTTAAAAAATCATATACAACTTTATTCTTTAAAGATCTAAAAGTGGATATAATTATTAAAAATACAATATATTTTTTATTATTAAATTTACCTTTACTATTGCAAGTGGCTAGTTACTCAATACACATAACCCACACACCATGAATATATTAGACAAAACATTAAACATAAAATGCCCAACATAAATACCTTAAACGCTAAACCTATCATAAATAATGAACTTTCAACTCTTAAATTAATTATACAAACTCGAGACAAACATAACCTAAACTTCTTAAAAGCAGACAAAGGTAATTCCATCGTAATAATGCACCAACAAGGCATCGACAGGAAAGTAAACAATTTCATAACTGAAAACAAAATAAACGAACTCCGATCAAACCCCATAACTAAATTTCAAACAGAAATTAAAAATCTTCTAAATAAATGCACCGAAATCATGAAAGCAGAACAAAAGAAATATTATAAACAAATAAAACCCCAAGCCCCCTACATTAAACGCTTTACCTAAAATCCCCCAAAAAACACACTTAACCATCCAATAATCAATCACACACATGCCCCATCACATAAGCTAGCCAAATACGTAGATAAACTTATCAGATACAACATAAACTTTCACAATTACACAACCATACACAATAACATAAACCTCATTCACAAAATTAAAGACATCCACATACCATACAACTCCACCATTGCCTCATTCGACATAAAAAACCTATACACTAATGTACCAATAGAACAAACACTCCAAATACTGCAACATATGCTCGCAGAAAACAACACTCCCCATAAACTCAAACATGAAATCCTCATACTCACCAAACTCATGACATCACAAAAAAAAACTACTTCATGTACAAACACAAATTCTACACATAGAAAGGCAGTCTCCCTATGACATTTTAATATTATAGAACGGCAATAGACGGCAAATCAAACTACACAATTACATTACCATACACCAAAACCTCATATTTACCCTTGAATTAGAAGAAAACAATAAAATAAACTTCCTAGACCTTACCACCACCAAACACAATTTCAAAATATACCAAAAACCAACAACTATCAATATTGTCATACATAATACACGCTACATTTAATCATATGTTACACCACCTAATCAATATACCTATGCTACAGAAATACTACGACGAAGAACTCAATACCATAAAAACATCGCTCAAGAAAACGGCTACCAACATACATTCATAGACAACATACTCAGGAAAATTAAACATTAACACCATCAAACGGTCACGCAGACCAACCACTCAAAAAACAACAAATACATATCTCTCACCTACCACAACAAAAACACACAAAATAGCCTCCACATTAAAAAAACTCCATAACCAAAAATCCTACAAAACAACAAACACTTTAAGATAGCACATACAACCTTTTCAAAAACAAAACTAACAAATACAAACTATCAGGTATTTACAAATTAACATGTAACGATTGTCCCAGCTATTACATTGGCCAAAGCGGCAGGTCATTCTATACACGCTTCGAGAATCATATTACCCAAAGAAAACGAACAAACTGAAAATCCAGCTACGCAAAACACCTAAAAAACATGCAACACATGGGCATCCATTCTAATTTAAATGTTCTATACACATTAAAACAAAGTAAAAAACTAACAACCTTAGAAAAATACGAGATATATCAACACTACGCAACAGATAAAGAAAACATTAAATGATCACACACATTTTGAAGCCAACACCCTTTTCCATTACATAACTCACAACCAAAATAATCCACCCTATTCCACAGTCATAAATCCATCCTGTTACAGGGATTTATAGTGAACTGATGCCGCCAGTAGAGGGTTAGCTTCGTAAAAGGAACGAATGTTTTGAAACGTGTCAGCAAGTAAGCAATTACGTATTCACTTAGTTAAGTACTTTTTAAATATAGTTTAATCAGTGTATTCAAGATGATTACATGAAGCAACTTCAATACATATTATTAGATAAACATGACGTTTAACAGTCTAACAGAGCTTTTTGAAGTAAATTGTGGCTTGAAAACCACACTCACACCTAATCACATGAAGGTATCAAAAAAGAGGTACTACAAAGTAAAATTGTTTAAATGATAATGGACTTTTACATGAGTGACTATGTAGAAAAATAAGTAAATGTTATATTTTTATTTCCTTTTAAATTTTGGTGTATGATTTTTTTTTCTTCTGTTAAAAAAATTGTAATTCTTAGGGAATTATCGGTAGTATAAAGTTCAACCTTATCTTATCTGATTTTAGAAAAAATATCATAAAATACCTAAAATTAAGCAATGTTTGTCCATTGACGATTTACTGATTGAATACAAAGCTGCAAATCGATAAAGCTGTACATGTTAAAGAAAGTAGATAATCAAGAAGGCTGTAAGACGTGGATTGAGTATGCTTAGATTGTTCATCATATGTTCCACATTTAAACAGAGAAAGAATACGGTGCACTAGGAGGCTCCTAAAAGTGTATTTTGTTAAAAATTTGATTCACATACTAATAAATACAATCCCAGCAAAATTTATTTCAATAACTACTTAACTGTATAAATCTGCTGGATGACAAGAAGAAGAATTTCATTTTTGCTTCGGTATTCCAAAATGAAAACATTTACTACAAATCAAAGACAGTTCAACATGAAAGTACAGGATGTGGTGGAGATATTTAAAAAAATCTTACTAAATGAATTCGTTTGACAAAAAAGGCATATAAAAAGTAGTGGCAAAACATATGGTATTTGATTGATAAAAGTGTTTAATAAATTAATTAAGTGTTTAATTATTGCTTTTACCTTGTGTAGAGAATATGACAAGAATAAAAGATCAACTCATTATTTATGAAATGTATCAGGGGATCATATAGCTTCTACTTTATTATTTGCAAGTAAGTAATGCAAAAAAAAAGAAATTCACTAAACCTGTATAAATAAAAAAGCCTATTTTAAAAAAATCAATTAATTTGTACTCTTATGTATCAGAATGGAGTATAATGTAGTGATGAGCTAATTAGAATGAAATAGTACACAAAAATTTCTTTAGTCGTAAATGAGAATTCTAAAAGCTAACTAGAACACTTGTTATCACTTTGGTAAATAACCAACAATATCTAATCACTCACAAAACATGTCCAGGTTGGTGCAAAACATATCTACTAAGTTGTTATTATAAATGTTAACTGATGATTCAGGAACATATGCAACTATAGTAACATATTATCTTCAAGCAGAAAAATTAATTTAGTTCATTATCATATTAAATTTTTTATAAACTCACTCTATGAGTTTGAAGAACTGAAGAAGAAACACCAAAGAGAGACATAATCATAATGGCAAAAGTATAATAAATGTAATTTTCAGCAAACCAAACACAAATTGTAAATACTTGGAAGATATAGAATGGATTCAGGACTTCCAGTAAAACAAGTGTTATGATACTTTGCATTTTTACCAGAATTTCATTTTTTCCATATATTATTCTCCTGAAACAAAAAATATTTGTTTATGTAAACTGTAAAGTTTATAAAATATAAAGAATACAGAATATTTAGTATTTATTATTTACAAACTAAAAATATGTAGCAGTGTACATTGCAAATGTACTATTAAAACACTAAATTGGGTTTATACTTTGATGATTAAAATATTGATACTATGTTAAATGTATGGTATTCTAATCAAAGTTTTATTCAAATCTCTCATCCAAACCATGACCTTTTTTGTTTTCTTTGCCTAATTACACAAACATGACAATTGGATAAAATTAGTAAAGTAAATTCTGAGAAATAAGATATTATGAAACAACCTCTCAATCAATTTAATTATTTGTAGATATCTTTATATCAAATTGCTAGATAAGATATGATAAAGATTTTTCTTTTGAACTCTTTGTTAATGAATTTCTAATAATTTTGGTAATGCTAACTGTAAAAAAAAATGTTGTATAATTGCCTTATATAAACTTTTTTTAAAATTAAAAACCTTATATAAATTTTAAAAGCGTTACATCTGGCAAATGTTTTTTTTTTCTTATTCTTGTTGTACCAGTTCTATTAAATAATAAAAAAACTGATTCAGTTATAAACAAAGTTTACATATGTCTATATATTATGTTTAAAAAGCATGAAGAGTATGGGAGTATATTTATAAATATAGGCATTTCCCACAATTGCTTTATAGTTGGTAAACAATTAAATAGAAAACTGCAAGTATCAAAAGTAAAAATATTTTATCATTGATTTAATCAATTATTATAACTGTAAGGTGTCTTCATACTCCTATAGTTTGTATACATGTCTAACTTTCAAGATTTATTACACTTTGATATTACTTGATATCAAAGTGTAATAAGTAATTAACAACCAGCTTGTTATGAACAGCAACAAGATTTTGATATTTCAAGATTTAGTAAAATATTCTTTGTAAAAGTAAAATTTTAAACATAAAAGCAACATTGAGTTTCCATATAAAATTGGTTTTTCAACATCAGAATTATATACCAAATTTATAATTGTAGCTTGATCATAATGTATTATATTTCTACAAATGATTAAATTTAACATAATCAATTTTTGTAAAAAAATTATAATGAGCTAAAACATTTATAAGTTATAATACAGCTTCCTTGATAACAAAGAATACTAAGGAAGAAAAATAAATAATTTATTTTTTGAAAGATAAATTGTTTTTAGTAATATATATTTGATTAAACACAATAGGTTTCATTTGAATTACTGAACCGATTCCTTATACATTTTTTTTTTATAATTTGACTGTATTTTCCTCATTTTTCTCTTGAGAGACTACTGTTAGAGAAAATCATTCAAAATCAGATGTTTGTGGGAAAACGGTTTATTAGACCTCTTTAATTATTTAATTAATCATTGGCCTATTAGATATATCAGGTAAATGAAGTGACACTGTATTTTAGAAATAATAGGTGTGTAACCATTAGACCCACTGTGCCAGGGAAAGGCATAATTGGTCCATACTTTGTTGAAGGCAATGACGGATCCTCTTACTGTATCGGAACCGATATAGTCATTTTTGCCCAATATATAGGAAACTTCATGAAATTTTGTTGTGCCTGAAACCTGCCTTTTTGATCACAATGGTTTCAGCAATGTTTTACAACCAGCCACATTGCTTTCTAACAATCTTTCCTTAACCTGTCCACCCCCACAATCTTAAACCACCTGACACCTACTTCTGGGCAATGATGAAGGAAAAGATTTTCCGTGATAACCCACCAAACACCATCCTCCAATTATAGGAAAAATTAACCAAGTGTATAATGAGCATAAAACAACCCCTCTTCACCAAAATGACGCAAAACCTTCAAGAACATTACAAATGTCGCTTCAAATTGAACGGAGGTCATTTAAAACATGTTTATACCTGAGTCTAACCGATTTATTATTTTTTTACTTCAAAGTGTTTCTAAAACTATGTAAACTAAATGGATTGAAATAAAATAAAATCTTACATCTGTTTCAGTATTGTTTATTTTGGTGTATACGGTACATACAAAACTTAAAATTTTTCAATAATAAGTAAACATCAATTAAAACTTTTAAAGTTTCCAGTATATGCTAAAAATGACCCCATGTGAAGCCTCAATGAATATTCTCTGTGAAATATTCCAACAATTAATGAGAAAAAAAATAGATTTTCTAAATGACATGTCATATAAAATTATCTGTCTGCAATAATATATTGACTTTATCATATTATATAGGACCAATACCTGTAAATTTTGAAAATTTTAATCTTATATGAACATATACATAATATAATCCACTTTTCTACAAAACTGGAATTAAATTTTGTTTAAATTTCTTTCTCCTTACATGCTATTAGGCAATAGCATCACTCAAAAATATATCTTCTAAATCTATGGAAAACCAATAATTATATTAATCACTTAAACAATAGTTTATGACTATCTGAACTTTAAATTTAGTAAATTTTACTAAATTTAAAGTTCAGATAGTCATAAGCTATTGTTTAAGTGATTAATAAGATTCACCAAACATAATGGACTACAAAATTCAAGAAAACATTAATTATAGATACACTTAGTCTATAAATAAGAGACCAAACCACACACTTAAATTCAACTATGTTGTTTTAGGATCTATATTACATAAATTAAATAAAACACTTGTGTATAGCTATTTTAATAAAAAGGCATCAATAATAAAAAGCTATCACGTAGAAATTGATACAATAATATACTCACTGATATGCTGTAACACAAATAACAGCTACCCTGTACTCAAATACAAATAATAGAAATATAGCAGAAGACAAATAGAAATTTATCACATCACAGTTTTTATTATTAAAAATGCATTATAGATATGACACCATATTTGGTTAAGACATCTACAATATAAAAATGCTATTTCAATATAAACACTGTTATAATGGAGTTCCATTGCATGTTATACAAATATGAAAACATTGTTTCGTTGTACAATATGCCTTTCGGTCATGGCGGTCATTTAAACGAACATCACATTTAAGAATTTTTCTAACCAGCTAAAATAATCTATATATATAAAATAACTGCTTGGAATCATATTGGCCATTTAAATGAACATCCTTAAAAGGAAACATTAATGCAACTTTCGCAGAGATCATTGTGCCAAACTGCAAACTTCATTTTTATAATTATTTCCCATCCTTCCATTTACATGGAGTGGCTTCATAAGAGAAACATCTTTCCAGTAGGAACCACCAGAGTTGACATTTAAAAAGCCACCTCTTAAGAAAGGTAAGGATACGAAAAAAAGGACCATGAGGTACATATGAAGAGTTGATTGCTAATGAAGGGAAGGTATTGTTGACTAAATGGTATGACAACAAAGGAGTTGTTGTAGCTTCAAATTTTAATGCAGCAGGAAACGTTGAAGCGTGAGAAGATGGGACAAGGCGGAAAAAAGTATAGTAGAATTACGATAATTTTAGGTATACGGGACAGAGACCCCCTAGGATTACAGGAAAGTACTTTCCTGTGCATTAGGAAAAATAGGAGAACTTGATATGAACATTTCTTGAAAGCCTGGCTCATTTCCTTTGCTCCCTGTATTGATATAAACATTTTTTGAATGCCCGAATCATTTCCTTTGCATACAATATTGATATAAACATTTCTTGGAAGCTAAACTCATTTCCTTAGCATACCATACTGATATAAACATATCTCAGAAACCCAAATCATTTTCTTTGGATACCGTATTGCTATAAACATTTCTTGGAAGCCCGACTCATTTCCTTTGAAAGGAAGGATATCCTGAGAATGATTCACCATTCTGTTGATCTGGCCATCACAAACAGTTGACCGGGATATACCAAAGAACCCAAAGCAATGAATATCCCCAAAAAGGAAGTGCTTGACCTTATCCACTTTAGGCAATACATTGTCCAAGGTCTAATTCTTTCCAACCATAGTCGTGGAAAAAAAGAGGGTGACCATCAGCAGAGAACTCACCAAATGCTTCATCTAGCTCAATGCGGCCAAGATTAGGCTCTGAACAAAGAGCCATTTTAGATGTGCGCCGTGACAGAGTCAACCATCTTCCTGAATTCGATGGCAGCAAGAACAGTCAGTGGTGTAAGAATGACAAATATCAAGAGAAAACACATTTTTATTGTGGAAAATGTCAAGTTCACCTTTGTATTACAAAAGAACATAATTGTTTCAAGTCTTTATGCATAAGATGAGAAAATAAGTTTCATTTATAACATTTGTTTTTGTTATTTTTTACCCTTCATTAATAGTGGTTGTTTTAACGAGCTATATATATATATATATATATATATATATATATATATATATATATATATATATATATATATATCTATGGGTGGTAAACATTTTTTTAAATCACCAAAAATCATTAAAAAAATAAGAATCAAAATACCAAGTTACAGAATTTACATTCTTTAAATAAATAAATGGTACTGAAAGGGATATATCAATGAAGGCGAATTTTTATATAACTAATTAACTACTTGCCAAACTTAAAAGTTAAATAAATTTATGAAACTTACTGAGACAAAATGTTTTTGATTTCACTAGGAAGTCTTTACCAGGAACACCTAGTGAGAATTAAAGATTGTTGATTGTCATGTACTATAAAATCCATGAGACAAATTTCTTTTCAGTTAAAAACAAAAGTAAAAATATTTAACTAAAGAAAAATAGTTACATTGTTATATTTTTGTTGTCTTTCTTTAGTTTTAAGTATAAAAATTAAACTACAAGCACACACACTCACACACATACTAGTTTGTTACTATGTGTTTGTAGAATAAATGGCATACCTTTTATATTGCTCTTGAAAACTATAACCTTTAAACTCGTGTAGCTCTGATTTTGTCAATCCATGGTCAAGACCAACTAGCCTCTGAAAACTCTTTTTTTCTGCATCCCAAATATAACAAAGTTTTTTCACCCATATTGCACGTACTTCAGTCACTTCTGTATTAAAACAATTATAAGAACTTAGTAATAAATATGATTATCTGCGGTACATTATGGGGAGTGAATCTTATATTTTTATAATACAAACAATGCTACACTTTGTAAAAAATGTTTCTTTCAAATAAACCACTTAAATAAGGTTTTTTTTATACCTACACCATTAAACCATTTGCTGCTGAAAAAAACAATTTGTACCAAGAACGCTTAAAGTTTGTTTACAAAAAAATGATCACCGAGACTGTATAAATAGCTTATGATGTTCATTTTACCATTTGGAGAGGAGGAATTTTAACGAGACAAATTTTTTTTGGAGGTTCCAGAACTCAGACTGCTGTCCCAACAACTTATAAGCACTGAGAAAAAAATTAGAATGCAAATGCAGATTGTCAAAAAATTTCAAAATTATATACTAGGTATAAAATATAGATTAGAAGTTAAAAATACGTATTTATAAACATATTTACAATAACTTATTTCCCTTTAACATGTACCTATTGAATTTTTATCATAAAAGTAGAAATATTACATAACATTTTGTCCTGGTCTCTCTGGAGAAAGGTCACTTAAAGATTGTTTATTTGACTTTATACTGACGACATTTCTATTGTCCACTTTATTACTAACAGGTAGTTAATTAATTATGAACATTTTAGGATCCAAGTAGACGTTTTTTTGTATCACTTATTTATGTTCTAGAGGGTAATAGTAGTTCTAAAGGAGTCGTCAATTGGTGAGATAGATCAATTCCCTACACAAAGCTATTGAATTTTATGTTAGGTAAAGAATTTTGTTCTAAAAACTTTTTACTTGGATAATTTTACGAATAGTTTTACTAAACTAAGAACTATTGTACAACTTTATCAGAAACATTATGACAAAGTTATGGACACTAGCAATAATGTTAAACTACCAGGTCAAAACACTTGTTTCTTATCATAGAAATACAGAAACAAAAGTAACCCTTCCCAACACATGCTTTAGAACACATTACTAAAAATTTTGACCAAGCCTTGATCTGAGAACCTATGTTATACATATTATTTAAGCTATATATCATTTTATAACAAGATCAAAATGTCAAAGCTAATTGGAGAAGCTTAGGAAATGTTGGGAAGGTAGTTTTTAAAAATACAACTTACATGGGCTTATTGCATTATTCCAATTATGATTTATATCCATAACTGTACATTTAATTTTGTAAGTTTAATATTGCAAATAATAGTCTTTTACCTTGAAGGACATTATTGGAAAGATGAATTTCAAATGACTGAATTGCAGATTTTCGAAGATATGTCAACTCCTGAGGGTCCAGCTCAGGCGTTGTATCAACATGGTCAAGTCCATTCTCTACACTAGAATCAAAAGAATTGTACTATTTCTGTATCCCTTGAAGCTACTACTGCTTTGTTTTTTTAATGTAAACGCAATAACAATAAACTATTGAAAACAAATGAGTTTATAGAATTTTTAAAATAGAAAATAAAAACATGTTAAAGTAATACAAGATATAGCAATTGTAGTAACATTAAGAATATCCTACTGTTCAGTCATGTGAAGCAAGAATGGTATGAGTTTATAGTTCACCTTGATACTACCCAAGCAATAACCCATCATTTCATCTTTCTATCTGCTTAAACCCTTAGTGAGCTACATATGAAATAGACTATTTACTGCTAGCACCGAAGCAGCATGTAAAAATGAATTTTTAATTTGTTTAAATCAAAATTTTGTTCATGAAAGTATGGATGAAAAAATTTTCAAACTATTTTTAGTGTTCTATTTTTACAGCCTCAAATGATTCAGAATATTTTTTTAGTGAGGTAAATTTTGGAAGCATTCATTTGGATATAATTTGTGGTTAGACGTACAAGTTTAAAATCATAACAACAGTATAACAAATGTACAAATTCAACAGATAACAAAATATTCAGAATGCAAAAACAGTCTCAGCACACTTGGCGAACAGTCAGTTTCTAATTGTTTTGAAGAATTCATGGTTAGCTCATACATAGAGATTCCATAAAGACTGCTCATTGTTATACTAACGAATCGCTGATTAATAGTAAGTCGTGGAATATGCAGTGTAGGTGTCTTTTTGAACTATGCTGACATTATCCAATACTCTGTTCGATTTTTTTAAAACTTTAGTGGGATCAAATGCCATAAGTTGTAAATAAGAAAAATCACATTATATGCATTTACCAAAAATCTAACTTATCAAGGTTTTGATATGCATTCTAAAGGTTAATTTAATTTCAAGTTTAAGTCGTAGTAAGTGCTATTTTACATTAGTGCTGTGACCATGGGTAAGTTAAAAACACAATCAGGAATCGATCAAACTCCTTGTGTTTCTTACCAACAATTTTTTTTTTTTTTAATGTTAAAGAAAGTGATAATGCTATGTCACATGTGTAAGTTTATTAGCGCAATTGGTTTTATGAAGGTCAGCAAATGGTCAGAGATTATGAACATCCTGGCCAACTCGTAAATGTCCGGAAATGAAATTGGTGAGAAAGTTAACTGACTTTTGAGCATTGAAATGATAACAGACATATTAAACACTAATAGAGAATTAAAACAAATTTTACATGATGAATTAAATATGACAACAGTTTGCACAAAAAATTATTCCAAACAAGATAACTGCCCAGGTCATCACAATACACCACCTGTAAAGTTTTTAGTTTAGACAAAAAAGGAAGAATCAAATTCCAGGATTAGAGCATCTTCTATATTTACCAGATCTTGCTCCATGTTACTTCTACCTCTCCTGAAAATTGGAAGAAGGGAACACATTTTCTATTTGTCGAAGATGTAAAAGCAAAAACGGCAAAGTTCTTGAAAGAAATGACAACAGATTAATCTAACTATTAATAACTTTTACATTAAGTACATTGTCTACAAAATTCAAGAGTCTAACTATTATTATTTAGAAATTATTTTTTACTTCAATATTTTTTTTATAATTCTGTTTGAAAAATATTTAATAATTAAGCGTACTCACACCAAACTTTTTGTTGAAATGTACTTCACTTTTTTAATGAACAATGATTTGAACTTCTTCTCATAGTCATCCTGAAAAAATATGTAAAATTTAATAAACAAAGATTTAAATTCGGTACACATATAAATATGACGAAGCAGAATAGGCATAATACAATACCATTGTCCTACAGAAACCCATGAACAATTGAAATACAAGACTATACATGACTAGGATTCCAGTGTACTTATACTGTATTAAGGGTGTTCAGTTAAGAACTGAGAATGATATATTGAGGATTGAAGTATTTACATTAGGCCACAACTATCCCCTCCCTGAGGGTATATAGATTTGACTAAATCTTTACAATGCGTCCAACTCTAGCTTTCAGGCTCATTTTGTGAAATTACGTATTTAGAAATAATCTGAGGATCCTTAAGAAAAGTGTGCAGGGATATTCTATGCAATTCTCTTTACTCAACTTCAACTGCTTAAAAGGAGCAATTTTTATTCTCTTTTTTTAATGTAGAGCAAAGAAAAACATATTTCTTTACCATACATATTCCTATCCTGTTAGTATATTTATGTTCTACAATACAGTCAAGTGTTGTTTATAAGTTTTCTATAAAATTGAATTTTTTTAATAAGCATGAGTTATATTTTGTCCTTATCAACTTCCACATAAACAATTTTGCTTTACTTATTTTTCATGAAGAAAAACAGTGCCAAGTTCACTGGATATAACATTGAATAAACGTAAACATGTTTATATATTTGTAATATCTACTATGTTGAAAAACCTAAATCTGGTCTGTAGTGTGATTTATCCAAACTTAACAAAAAAGAAGGAAACAAAATGAATAGTCTAATTATATTTATAAGCTAAAAGAATGTACTTTTAATCTTATCACTTGAAATAAATAACGCTATTTAAAAGTAGTATTTTGATATATTATTTGGTATTTTTTTTACTTTTTTACTGCATGTCTTCTATTATTGCAGCAAGTGTTTCATTATTTTACTTACTTCATTCATGATTAGGCAATATCTTATCTCTCTTCAAAACATTTTAATAGTTTAGAAATTAATTTTTATGAGAAATACCTTGGCTTATGAAACATATTATAAACTGAAAAAATAAATATTAATAGCAAATATTTAAAAATTTTTATGACACTATACATTTTATATTATGTATGTGTCATTTTTAAATAGTATGGAATTACTGTAATTATAAAAATTAAATTTTTGGTTTATAGTTCATTATATCTATAAATATATAAATTATATGAAAACTTTCATATTAAGTGATATAATGAATGTTTCGAGTTTATCCTTTCGTTTTTTAAAAGACGCTACAACTACTGATAAATACCTACTCATTATTAATACAATTAATAAGACTTAAAAAAAGGGAAGTTTATTGTAAATAACACTAACAGATGTTTCTCACAGTAGCTTCCACATTCAGGTATGAGTAGTTTCCAAATTCTAAAATAAACTATTTTACATGAGAAAATATATTTTTTTAAGTTGTATTCCAGAATGTCTTTTGGATGGTGCTGTAATTTCCTTTACACTAAAAAATTAAAAACGTCAAACTACCCGTTAAGTCAATGGTGAAATTCTGGTCATTGAAGTATGAAAGAAAAGATTCTGAATTATAGGTCAAATTTTATAAGCTGACCCTTAGCTCTTAGGTAGAAATTGTGTTTTTGTCGTCTAGAAAACATCAGGCACTGTCGTATTCCCTCATCGTGACCATAAATCATTGCCTATCCCTCCCAAACCTTAGACAATCCTATTAGCATGCTTCCGTGAATTCCCTATTTACATTTTTTGTTATTTATTCTATTAAAAGTATACTTTAAAAGTATTCATTAGTAAGTAACATTCATAGTAACGAAACAATAAGTCAACCTTATGAGTCAGCAGAAGTCCAAGGATCGATGTTTTTGACAATCGAGTACCTCCACTCTCCTCTTCAAAATAATTCTCTTTCAAAGTTAAGCTTAAATATTGTCTACTTTACTAATTAATCAAATATTCATTTACGTTTATTTACATCAATAGAAAAAACTAAAATTCTCATCACTTCTAAACATAATCATATTCTATGTTATGAAACTAATAGAACACAGGTTTGTCAACTCTTAGCAACATACCTTTACTATTATTATTAAAAGTAAACATGTAACAAAAACTATAACTTACAGTATAAATTGTGAATAAATTTCTTTATGAATAGTAATAATATAAACAAATAAGTATTTTATAAATTTTGTTCCAGTAAGTTAGCAATCAAAAAGTAGATTTACAAGTTTATCATTTTTTATATCCATAAGCCCATTATTCCTTTTTTTCATGAATTTATATTTTGTATTTATTCTATAAGGAGGTAAAAAACTTTCAAGATTTTTTTATGTGTGAGCAGAACAAATTAGAAATTCGTAAGAGTACACACCTCCTCTTACTAAATAGCTAGTTAATTCAGATAAGAATAATACATGTATTATTGGAAGAGCAAAAACCCGGTTTGATTTGACTTCTTTCAAACATACAAGATTAAAACAATTGTAAAAGTGTAGTTGAAACATCTGAAGTATGAAAAATCATAAAAGGTTTTGAGAATTTGTTTTCCCAAACTTAATGTAAGAGGTTATGTGGATATAATATTATGTATAAACATATTTCTTATATGATTTGAGGTCTAAAAAAAATCAAATCCCTTTTCTTATCCCTTTTTTTAAGAGGGATAAACTATGAAAAAGAGAAAGAATGAATTCCAAGATCAGGTACACAGGGATATTCACATCATTTTCTTTGGCTTTACTACATCCTTCAGGTTCAGGAATTTAAAAGTACCTACTTCCCAAGCGTAAAGATCTCAAAAATGAAAATAATGAATTGAGTTTTTTTGTTCATTGTACAGAACTACTATGCAGAAATGTGTATTATTACTATTAATGATAGATAATAAAAATAAATCACATGTATAGAGGTATTTCATTGTGAATTGATAGAACAATGATTATTATTTTTAAAAAAATTTTCTAACTGACAACTGAGGCTCACCACTATAAGAACCTTCTCAGCAATGTTTAGAGGGCACCTTTTATGTGATAAATATAACATCCACTGAGGCCACCAATGAAAGACCAGTCTCAAGACACCAAGGGTGAGCACTATACATAGCCATGTTGCTGCTTTGTATGGAAAACTCTCTTTATAACCATAGATTTCCTAAACACAATAAAAAAAACACAGTTAAAACTAAAAATGTATGCACTACCTGCTGGCTATTATGATTTGGCTATGAGAAATGAATATTCAATATAAATAAATACTTGAATTTTGTGTCCATTACGTTCGGTGAATCCTATTAATCACTTAAACAATAGTTTACGACTATACGAATTTTAAATTTAGTATATTTGTTAAAACTTACTGAGACAGAACGTTTTCAATCGCTATGTGCCGATCTTCATCAGTGTCTTTTGCTTGGAGATGTTGGGTCAAGGAGTGACGGTTTTAAAGGTAGGTTTTCAATAATATCAAAGAGTATGTGTGATTTGTATTGTGTTTGTTCGTTTAATATGTTTGTACTTTGTGTTTTTATGTGTCTGTAAGTTTTATATTGTTCTAGTGTAATTCATAAACAAAACAACAAACAAATTAGCCCACAAATTTCTGAAAATAGGATACAAAACTAATAACAAGTTACAATACAAAATACAACACAACACCAACAACAAAGATGAACTACAAGCACCGGGCGTATACAAACTGAACCGCAACAAATGAAACAAATTCTACATTGGATAAACATGTCGCAGCTTTAAACAAAGAGTCGAGGAACACAAACAGAACATCAACTCAACATTTTACAATCACATAAAAGAAACAGGACACAAATACACAGACATTTACCATAACCTTGAAATCCTACATATCAACAAAAAAGGACCACATCTCAACACACTAGAACAATATAAAATTTACAGACACAAAAAATACAAGTACAAACATATTAAACGAACAAACACAATATAAATCACACATACTGTTTGATACTATCAAAAAACTACCTTTAAAACCGTCACCGCTTGACCCAACATCTCCAAGCAGAAGACACTGATGAAGATTGGCACATAGCGATCGAAAACGTTCTGTTTCAGTAAGTTTTAACAAATTTACTAAATTTAAAGTTCGGATAGTCATAAACTATTGTTTAAGTGATTAATAAATAAGTAGTTTGTTATGGACAATTATATTTTAACTCAAGTCAATCTTGTTACATAAAAGTGGTTGACTTGCGAGTCAGGTACAACTATTTATTTACAGGTACAAATAGATAGTTGTACCTGACTTGCAAGTAAACCGCTTTTATTTAACAATGATCTCTGTGAGTGTAAAGATGATTAATCAAGTCAATCTTGTTGTAATCATTTTGAACTCACTGAATAAATCATAACTATTTATTGAACGAAAACTTTTAACTTATTTACTAATGCTTTTCGAAACAATAATTTTATTGACAAAGTTAACCCCTGGGAGATCATTAATGGATGTCTCCCAGTCTACAATCCAGTTGTTTATCATTAACAACAAGTACAAGAATCTATCACAATTAAATGATAAATCTATCTCTGTATGACTCCTTTAAAAAAACTCATAATAGCGCGACCCTTTAAACTGTGTATTACTATACCAAAATTGTGTTGGCTTTAAATATAGCTACCTGTACGTTATGTTTTTGACAACTTGTAGTATTATCAACTGTATTCATCCCAGTTAAGTAATATAAAACATATAGTATTAAAATAAATAAAACAATACCATTATTATTACTTTATTATTAAATAAATTTTAACTACACAGCTCAAAAACGTAAAGTACCTCACAACAAAAGATTGTTAAAAGCCTGCAAAGGGAAATTAATGGCATACTGTAGGCCTACTCACATAGATACATGCACGCATGCACACACACACACACACACACACACACACACACACACACACACACACACACACACACACACACATATACACACACATACACATACAAACACACACACATTATAGACGTAATAAAACCTTTCTTTTCTTCATATTATTTTGAAAATTTTGTAATTCTAACTCTGAAAATAAATGAACTTTATGTAGTTAACTATTTTCCTTACCATTTCATCTTCTTCTCCTTTGTTAAGGTAATTGTATTCCTCTTCTTCTTCATCACTAGAACTCGAATTATGTCTACCATTTTTGCTAACTGAAAGAAAAAATACAATACTTGTATAGATGTTTAAACTAGTTGTGTATTGTGTCTTGTGGAAGTGAATTTTTTGCTTCTCTAACCCACTTCTATAATAGCCTTTTTGAAGTATAACTAAAAAATTATATTCATACTGAAATTGTCTTACATTAAGACTGCAATAGTGGCGTGTGCTAATATTTTACCACGTTTGTATTATGTTTTTGCTGAGAGCATTCTTCCCTTTGTTTTAGAACCAGACAGCGAGTTACAATTCTTTTGACTTGGTGTTCCTGTACGCTCCTTTGAAAATACTTCTGCTAAACTTGGGGTAATTTATAAGCAATTGTACTTTGAAAAACTAATTTAAAACTATAGTAACTTATTGTGCGGACACGTTTCTAAATCATCGTTTCATTGACTAAGCCAACCTCTACTCACTACTGACAGCGTTCACTCAAGGTCACAGCAGTTGTGATTTATGGGTGTGGTGGTGGGTGTAAAATTGGCGAGTTGTGTACTATATAATAGGAAAGTGTGATAGAATCGAAGTGTGTGTAGTCGTTTAAAATATATCACTTTTGTGTTATGTGTTGTTTGTATAAATCGAAATTTTCTCAAGTGGTTAGTTTTTTGCTATAGTTGTAGGTATTTAATGTTTGATTTAATTTGGATGTTTGTTTGGGTATATGTTTGTTTGGGTGCTGCGTAGCTAGATTTCTGGTTTATGTTTCTTATCACATTGATATGTTCTTTGAATAATCTGTTTGACCAATGTAGATTCTAGAAAACATTATGATTTTATTTTAATATTAAGGTGCAATCAATACAATTTTAAGCTACTTAGTTCTATTAATTTAACCAGTTAATTTAGGCCAGTTCTCGATGTTCAATTAGGCTGAAATTTTGCATAGTTATCTATTTTCGATGATATTACATAAATCGTTCATGAAAAAATACATTATTAATGTAATTAAAATCTCGTAACTGATTATTCACAAACTTCCCGATGTATGCCAATTGAACGGACATTTTTCGTAATATTTTATTGAAACTACGATTATAAAGTCAATACATTTATCAGTCATAAAAATAATACGCTCAAAAGAGAAAAATAGAAATAAATAAACGAAAATATCCTTTTAAACTGTGCTCTTGTTTCGAAATCATCTAAAAGTATTAATATTTCGGAATGAAATGCTTGTATGCCATCTCGAAACATTAGAATGTTTTTATGACTAAAACTCAAATTAAAATTTCGGGGCGCCCACAATAGATTTCATATCTACAAGATTTAATACATTCAGATTAGTTTTAGTTAGGCCCTATAAATATTCCATATTTCTGGAAAGCAGAAGAACATATTCTTATTCTATTTAGATCATTTCGAAAACAGCGTGTTGTTTTAAATATATTTGTTTTACCGTTGTAAACTGACAAATAATGTTTAATACTAATACTTTACAATATACAATACAAAAACTATGAGTAATATAGACAGATGTTGTATAAAATCATACGTTGTAACGCAATTAATAAAATCTAAGACGTTTTTAAATGTAGGAAATAGTATTTAATATTATGTAAACATAATCCCCAAATATCCTCTAAGGGAAGACGAAAACAGCTGTTAACGCTAACTGACTTGATTATAAGCACCGTGTTCGGCTTTCGGAATCTTCGAGACAATCCGATCTGACATCTCGTAAATCACAATATTTTCTCTATCTCAAAAAGTATCACACTTTATGAACACTTGAAGAACATCTTCCAACGTAGATGATTATGGTGGAGATAATACTATCATGTAAACTTTTAAAAGACTGCCTTTATGCATAAAAAGTAATTGTTACGAACCTACATTACCGTTGCGTAAGTTTATGTTGGATTTAGATTTGTTTAGAGATACAAAATACGTGACTAACAAAATACATAAAACGATTGCAACTCCTCACTGTAACAATATAAGGTTAATTTCAGTTGATTTGTTAATAAAATATTAAATTGCTTAAGAAAACAGACCCCTTCATTTTAATTCGGTTTTGTAATTGTTTTACGATTAGACAAGTATAGGTATATACCTAATGCTACCTACGTTTCATTCTTTAGCACTACATAGATACCCTTAGCGGGAGTTTGAATTCCTCTCCATTAGGACATTATAATTTATTCACAAGCTGTAGGCCTAATTATTTTGAGATTCTAAGCTGTTCCTTTTTTATTCTTACAATGGCTTACAGAAAATACTCTCATAATTATCTAAAGTCCGCTGTGCATTTTTTTAAATTTTTTTATTTACAGGGACGTGCTTCTTTGAAGCGGCTCGCGAAAAACCGCATTGGATAAATATGGGGGGGGGGGGAGTTACTGCACTCTTTATAACTAACCCAGTGATCATATATCATGTTCATATATACTCAGTCTGGTAAAGCATACCAGTATAACAATTAACAAATCTTGCACCTGAAGATACTAGAAAGCGCCAGCAGAATTTTGAGTAAAATATGAAAATGTCAGACAGAAGCTTATAATGCTTTATAATTTGCTTCTAAACAACTGTAGGAAACTCCTGATTTTCCACGGACAGACACTCAAGTAAAGCTTCTATTAATAAAGTAATTTTATTAATTAAACTATTAATTATAAAACATTTTAAAAAAATGTTTCACATGTAGATGTAAAATATTTCTTTAAACATCTAAAGTATAATTAAAATTTATAATTAAATCTTTGGTTAAAGAAAGGCGTGTATACAAGAATCAAAGAGTTAGTGTTTACCGATCCATACTCTACTTCTTTAAAATTCAATAAGTTATATAATAATAATAATAGGGAGTACACAATTTATCAAAATTTAAAACTAAATTTACACCTCTTTTTTCATAGGTAATTTTATTGACCACAATGCTAAAAAATTTTAATGAAATTTATGCTTTGATAAAAGAAATATAAGTAAAGGTTGTACAAATTTTGTAAACTTGATATTAAATCAACATGACAGCTTGAAAAAAATAATAGTACAAAAGTGCCGTGAATAGAATTGTTACCGTTCAGCGCTACAATGGACAAATCTTCATTTTGGATAAAACACTTAAAAGTGTGTCACAGGCAGCTCTTCGATTATACTTGTCTTTTTCAAGCACCTACTTGTGAGAAAAAAACATATTCAGCACTTGTAATAAAATCAAAATATAAGAACATACTTGATGTTGCTAATGACTTGCGTTGTGTCTTTACTAAAATACAACCTGAAATATTTAGGGCTAAGCTAGGGATAAAAATTCAATTCATCCATCTCACTAACAGATTTTCCTTTTATCAGTTAAAATTTACCTTGCGGAATTAAAACATGAAATGCTATATCATGTTTCTTGTGAAAGTAAGTAGCCCTATAAATAAATAAATTGTTTTCAATATATATATATATATATATATATATATATATATATATATATATATATATATATATATATATTTATATATATAAAATACGTTTTCTTGTTTAATAATTTAAAACAACATAGGTTATTCAAATGTAATTAATGGATATAAATTAATAAATATTCTTGTATTTCATTAACCTATGTTGTTTTAATATATATATATATATATATATATATATATATATATATATATATAATATTTGTTTTTTTTTCATATACTCATACCATTTATTTATATTGCTAAGTGGAGGGGTGGAGGGGTGGAGGGGTGGAGAGGTGGAGGGGCGTGTTACCAAAAAGTTTGAAAACCCCGGACTAGAGTGTAATGCTTCACGTTTATTTGCCAATAGAACTACAATACTGTACTTGAAGTTAGTATACATAAGATACAACTTCTATGTTTCACTTTGTAAAAACTTACTGAGACAGAACGATTTCGATCGCTATGTGGCGATCTTCATCAGTCGCCAAATTTGAAAGTAATTTATTAAGAACCGAACGTAATGGACTACTAAATTTAAGAGTTGTATATTTCATTGAAAATTCTAGTTAATTTTAGATATTGATGGTAAATGCAAAAACGTATGTATAAATGTGAAGAAGTTTACGAGAAAATTTAAATATTGCAACAAAACTTTGTGATACAAATATTAGTTTACATAGTTTTTAATTAAAATTCTTAACAATTTAAGACACATCCGAAACACATGCTTGTAATAGGTATGATTTTATGTTTTCTTTATCCTAAACGTAGTTTAAAGTAACAAAAGCAAATACGAGTGTCCCATTCTTGTTCCTACAACGATGTTCGCCGTACGGTGGCATACAAATTGTGTATGTCAACATAGAGACATACTTAAACGTGCAAAACGAGCTAGGCTTAAAATTGAACATGGAGGAGTTTTAATTTTAAAAATGCCGTAGCAAATATCTTAACTTTAGCTGCATGGTGACCACTAGATCGCGGGTGCAGACCCAGTCATAATTTAACTAAAGAAAATGATAAATATGTTACATTCACTGTAGCACTGACTTTTATTACGGGAGTATGTGTCTATTGTCAACTAACACCGTTACAGTTATAATTGTTATATTATAATTTAAAGGGTTATAATTGTTTATAAAAGGGTTTAATCTTAAGTAACTTGTTTTATTTGTTATTTTTGATTATTTTTGTGGTATTGGGGTTCTTTTCAATATTTTTATTGTTATATTATAATTTGTTTCATTATTTACTTGCTTAATCAGCTGAAAGACTTTCACAAAATAATTCAAGATAGTAACAACTAAAAATATAATTAAGCTATCTAAATAAAAATATAATGTAATTAATAAGATAAATAAATACGTATAGGTTTAATCTGTCACTAACATTGCTCTGTATATACTTAATCGAAACGAGTTAATTTTGATTTAGTATCTAATACTACCTCTTATAAATCAGGGTCCAAACAGAAGTGCTCCAGAGAAGAAAAATGGACTACTACTCGGTTTAATAACGTTAAAAAACAATTAATGATCTTCTTTTTAAAAATCTTCAAGAGTGTTAAAACTGTGCCTAAAGTACTTTACTTTCAGCTACAGAGGTAAAATTAACTACTGCTTAAATAACTAGAGCAATTTTTCTTTGAAATATACTCGATGAGGCGTTGGTATTTATTTCCGAACATTGAGGTAAAATTAACAATAGTTTCATTCGTTCCAACAATTTTTCTTTAAAATAATAGCTGGAGAAGTTTCGGTCAGGATTGTCTAATCCTTTCCTGGTTAATTCCTGACCTATTACTCCCAACCAAAGAACGAAATATGAATTTTTACTTAATTCTTTAGAGTAATTTCTCTTTAAAATAAACCCGGGTTGTTGATATTTATTTTCAAACATATAGATAAAATAAATTATAGTTTGGTTTATTCGACCAATTTGTTTTTAAAATAAAATCAAGTAAATTTTCGATCGGGATTAACTGACACCAACCCGATAAAGTTCTGACAGATTACTTTCAACTAGAGAGGTAAAATAAACTAATGCTTGATTTTCTTTCAAATGAAATTCGGTGAAATTCTTACAGTTTCCATCAACTCTATCAAATGAATTGTTTGATTCATTCTAATCGTGATTGCTATCAATAATGTAATTCATACAACAAGAAAATGCATCAACAATTACACTTTGAAAAGAAATTTCCGATCCAATTTCTTTTACCAGTATTTGGAAAAAAACGGAAACCTTAGAAGTTAGGCAGGAAGGTCTATTCAACTTTTAGTTATTTGTACCGAACCGGAACAAGTTATTGCCTACAATGTAACCTTGAAGTCCATACGTTACTAGCATGAAATTGTCGTGACCTTGACAAAGAGACAAATTGTTGTGGGCCAAACATTCTCGACTAATTATTTTTGGTTACGTCACCGATCTATAATAGTGATTATTTATTTTCGTTCTCAGCACACATTCTAGGTACAATCTGAAATTAAAAATTTCACGTTAAATTTTGTTCTACATCATCCGATTTAATTTTTATTAAAAAAGAAATCTTTCCAGCCTACTTTATTAATAATAAGACATTTAATAATACCAAAACACATGAGATCTTGTGTAGATTATCTAACTATTGTTGAATTGCTCAAGTATTACGTTACTCGATGTTAGGTGAGTTGATTATGTACATGTGGTATTATGCGATTACTTATAATTTTTTTTACAACCCTCTTCTAACTTAAGCCTGGCATTTTAATTCCTCTAAAACAATAGCCAATTCTCTTGAATTATTGCCATTACTGCCTTTATTTTGGTTTTTATTTTATTTATAAAATATCTTAGTTATTCATACAAACTGAACTCTTGAACTCATTGGTATTTGTTCTTACACTGGAAAAAATATTTACCTAATTTTTAAAAATAAACGCACTGCAGAAAGCAAATCTTTGTGTTACAAGGCATTTATTGAGGTGGTTAGGTAGAGGCTGAGTGGACCAACCCTAATTTTTTTAAGAAATTGAGTCAAGAACAAAAATAAGAGGGGCAACATGTACGTTTTACTACCAGAGTGGTCTAATTGCAGTTATATTACTTTTTGTTATATAGAAGCACTGAAAGTTATTTAATCATATTTATTAATACACAACACACACACACACACACACACACAGACGGCCGCTGTCCCTCCTGACTGTCTAGATCAAACCATAAATTATAAATAAAATGTTCATACTAATATAAATCTGGATCTCAGTTATGCTTCAGGTGACGCAAGGGCCGCATCCATAGGCTTGCAGCTTAGCCCTAGGGGAAGTACTAATTCTGACTTGCATGCCATTTCAGTTTCGAGTAGGCAACGGAAGAAGAGGTATATGTCATTCACACTATAGCCTCACTAACAAGGTATTTCTAAGGAAATACTGTACCCTTCCTTATCTCTGAGAAAAAGGATATCCTTGCCTCAGGGGTTTTGCATGACCTGAAGCGGGGGTTTTCCTGGCAGGGTTCTTTCGTGCTAGGTATTTTCATCCCGCTTCGACACTTACCATACTGTTTCATTTCACTACCCCCTGATTCTCCATGGAAAGAGCTTATCGGCTTGGTACATGGGCAATCAATCCCGTTTCTATCGCTCGCAGTAGAGATAAAAATCACATACGGATGTGATACGGAGGCAGTAGCTCGATAGAGAATAGCTGCCACGAGGGCTGGGTGGGCTCTGGAAGCCCGAACCCGTGTTAAAAAAAAGAAATATATATTAATATACTGCATTTTGCCAATCTTTAACACTTTATTACTACACTATAAACCATAGATTCCCAAAATGGGGGGTGCGCCCCCCTTGGGCAGCATGAAGTCAAGTTGGAAAATAGTATGATAAATTCTGATTTAGTTAAAATTTAAGTAAACAATTTATCAAAATTTAAACCTAAATTTACATTTCAGATGTTTTTACACAGGTAATTTTATTAACATGGTGTTCAAAAATTTTAATGAAATTATTGCAATTATAAAAGAAAGTAAAGAAAGACAGTAAAGGCTGTGCAAATTTTGTAAACTTGAAATTAAATCAGCATAAGAGGTTAAAAAGAATAATGGTACAAAAGGGCTACGAAACGAATGTTTGCCGTTCAGTGTGACAACAGCTCCACAATGGACACATCTTCATTTTGGATAAAACACGTTAACAGTGTATAATAGTGTATAATAAAAAAAAAAAACATTTTTAGCACTTGTAATAGGCTATAGACAAAATATAGGAACACACTTGATGTTTTTAATGACTTGCGTTGTACCCTTACTAAAATACAACCTGAAATAGGTATGCTAGTGAATAGGTATGCTCGTCCATCTCACTAACAGATTTTCTTCTTATCAGTTAAAATTTACCTTGCGAATTAAAACTGGAAATTCATGTTTCAACTTATATCATGCTTCTTGTGAAAGTATGTATAAATAGATAAATTATTTTCAATATATAGACTATACTTATGTGTAATAGTTGTTTATTTTTCATATGGCTGTAACATTAATATATTATATAAAGTGATGGGGGCGTGAGAGACTTTCATTTCAAGAAGAGGGGTCGTGGTACCTAAAGGTTTATGAGCCCCTGCTATAGACCATATCGGGAATAGGCAATTATGGCTAAGCTCTACAAAATCTGTAAAATGTGAGTTTTCAAACGAACGGAAGTTTTAGAGTAGAGGGGGCATTGCAGAAAATCCCTCTACAGGCTTATGTGGAAAATTGTCTATTCTAAAGTTTGGAATGGAAATAGATAAGTTTACGAAATTTTAATTTGAGTTTATTATGAATTTATCTTTATTTTTAATTTTTCAAACAAATCACCAAACCTGTTTTCTTTAAAAGTTTTACATAGTATGGCCTATAAAAAAGACAACAAAAATACGAATTATCAATGGTCTAACACAGGACAACAGAAATAAATTGTAAAATCCTTTTAAATAAATCCATCGAAATCTTATATATTATTAGGTGCTAAAACAGTATATGGCAGGGCCCACTTGTTTTTTCATCCTTAGTTATAAGGTATCACGCCCAGTTTTTTCAGAATATAACTTTGTTTATATTCTAAAACTTGGTTAAATTACCTATAAAAATACTCAACAGGTATTGTATTTTTTATATTAAGCTACAGTTTTTATTTACCTTATCATATACCAATATGATAGATATATACAAGCTCTTGTTCGTATTTCCCTTCCCTTTTCTCTGTAAAGCTTCTGTTGTAGCATTTTCTTAGGCCCATTTTGTTACCATCGGTGAAGTGACGAACTGTAATCACCCATCATATTGACATTCCCACATCACCCACTTAGATTTTACAAATCTTTTTTTTCGAGTTTCATTTATCGCACTTTTGTTATTTTCATCTTGGACAACGAAAGGCCTATGAAACCTTCATCTACTGACTTTACGTTCCAGGATCAAGGGATCCAGGGATTCAACACCAAGAGACAATCCTATGAGGACACCGCCTCACTAGAAAATTCAAATACTAACCACAAAGTATTGTCAGTTTAATGAATAATTTTAATATTTTATTTTTAATTGACTTTCAAAGGTTAAATACTTTTGTAAATGTTTAATTAAATCAAATAAAATTGGTTAAATTTGCTAAAAACTCTTTAAAGCTGTTCTAATTTTCATTGTCGGTAATTGTTTTGTATAATATTAATTTAAACAGACATTTTCCATGCGTAAATTGTGTTTACCATTTTACTAACCGAAATGATTTTATTAAATAGTTAGCATAATTAATTAGCATTAATAAATAAATATAATAATTAATATTTGCGTTAATTAAGAGTTATTTTCATTTTCCATTTAACATTTTAAATATCTACTAAAGTAATGACATGATCAATCCTCGAGAAGAACTGATGGTGAAGAGCGGTTTAATTGCAAGACTATGAGAGAGTTAAGTAAACGTAAATATTTATAAATGTCAGTAGATTTCTATTTTAAAATAGCTTCTTAAGATTTGCATTGAGCAGAGTTTTTTTCATGGAGGTTTAAAAGTTCTGCTTCGAAACGTTTAGAAAAAAAGCAGCGGCGTAAGGCATGTAGTGGAGATTACACCACATAATCTCTCACATCTGCGTAAAGATGCGCAAGATTTTCAAGACAAACACGATTCAACAGCTGTTGTGAAAATGTGTGTTTTTATTTGGACGGTTTAAAAAAAAATCTTGAACTTGGAGTGAAATCATGAAAAATAAAAAATAGCTCTGAACTGTACAAAGTTAAACGTAAATTGTGAAATCCACAATTCGTTTATTAGGTCATAACTATCATATAAAAAGCAAAATATATAATGCACGGGTTGAAACTGTACCCATCTTCTAACGGGCGGTCTCGTTGGAACATCAAGCACCGTTTGGCTCTAAGCGGTTTCTGCTCTGTTGGACGTTATAATGTTGCGATGGGCGGCCAGGTTGGTATGGAACCCCTTAAAAAGTGTTTTGTAAGACGTTGTTTTTGCCTTTGTAATGTTTACTCCAGTCAGAAATAAATTTATTTTTATTACCTATTTCAATGAATATTTTCTGATGAATGCACTATAATTACAGATTTATTCAACTTCATATCTGTTACCGTACATCTAAATACTAAATTCAAAAATCAAAAGCAAAGAGATGTGTTACTAAAATATTTTCATTTTAATACGATTAAACAACCATACAGTTTTTTGTTATGCCTGATTAAACATTTGTTAATCAAATAGTTTTTTTTAAATTTGTCTCTATACGGAATTACAATTTTCTTACTTAAAACTACTTTGAGCCTTTTTTAAAATTATTATTGAAACAAGGTATATTAACCTATTGACCTTTGTATACCTTATATATATATATATATATATATATATATATATATATATATATATATATATATATTATAATAAAGATGATTATTTTTTCTTGATTTGTTATAATTATTAAATAACTTCAAAAAGTTCATAATCAAGATATATTTTATTCAACATTTACAATTATGCTGAAGCTTTTCGCCGGAGTATAGTTCCAGCATTCCAGAACTATACTCCGGCGAAAAGCTTCAGCATAATTGTAAATGTTGAATAAAATATATCTTGATTATGAACTTTTTGAAGTTATTTAATATATATATATATATATATATATATATATATATATATATATGTATATATATATATATATATATGTGTATATATATATATATATATATATATATATATATATATATATATATATATATATAAATCATTATATTAAACATTAAAGCTTTTTGTAATATATTATTATTTGTAACTATGCACTTCTTATTTTTAACAACATTGCGATGTCAACGGACAATATCATGAACAGTGATGACATTTTTTGGTTACAATTCAGTATTTTCAAACTATTTATGATTATTAAGCTATATAATGAAACTTAATAACAAAATAGTTATAATTATTTATAACGTTAACTCACAAATAAAGTTTTTATTTGAAGTATAAACTGTCTGAACCGTGATAAAACAGTGTTAATAATGGCTTCTGAAATACGCTCATTAAATAAATTTGTTTACTTTCTAAGTTATTAGATTTAACGACAATTAACATGAATCCAATACACATTCTGTTGACTACATTAACGCCACTAAGTGACGGATTGATGTGGCTCAGTGTAACTTATTATTTCACCTACTCTCATTCATAATACTAATGAAAAAACAGACAGTTTTTAAACGAAAGCTAATCTAAAGTAGGCTTTATGAAAGCGTTACCGTAAAAGTATCAACAAACACTACACAACTACCTAAACTTCTTCCTGGCTGAAAGATAACCTATAAATATTTTGAATTAATTCCATGTAGTTAAATTTAAGAAAGTTACAAATTGCCGTTTCTTCAATGAATTGAAATTGTTTTATTGTGAAAATGATATCGGGTTAAAGTATAATGCCATCTTGTATTGCCGTCATTTTTCGTAAAATAATGAAAACTTAGAATAGCTTAAATCAATAAATTGCGTTAAAGCAAATGGATTCCATAAATCATATCTTAAGAATAATCGCCATTTATATACAAAATAAATATGTTTTACATTTAAGACTCGTTTGGTTAAAATATTTTTTGTTTGACTAAGCTGTATGGTTAAAATTTTAAAAAAATTTCTGTTTGTTTAACATCTCATTCTGTACCTAGTGGTGTTCTGAGCTCCCACTTAGAACGGGCAGGACAAATAATTTCTCTCAACACCAAAAAGAAAGTAGTCGGATTTAAGAGCAGATATGAAATGACTTGATAATGGATTTGGTTTTCGAAGAAAAATTTAAGCCCTACTGATTCAATAAACGAGACCTACATTTGTTCTTCGTTAACTTTAAACTGGAATTGTTAAATCTTTTAAAGAACGTAAAAAGCCAACGATAGTTGGACCTTTCCTTAAATACACTTTTGATTTCCTGTAAAATATGTGTCCATTCTGAAAATTTATTTTATGTTATTATTTTTTTCCTCAACAAAACATGCCACATTTTGAACTGTGTATTTAAATATAGAAAACATTTAGGCTCGTGATATTTGTATTGTTTTGAAGTTTACGTTTATAAATGTTTGAAACTACCCCTAATTACACTGCAATGGCCCTAAGAAGGAGCATTTTATACATCGTAAATAATGTTTTACTTTGATTGTATTAACAGTTATTTTAAACTAATCAAGTACTAAATTATAATCGTTATTATATATTCTATAAAATTTTCAACGACGTTCCTTAATGCAACTCAATGCGCATCATATAATAGAGAAATGATGTTCCGTAGCTAGAGAAAAGGAATAAAACCAGGTACGTAAAAATACTTGACAAAGAATTTTGTAAGCGAAAATTTCAAGCATAATAATGGTGGAAGTTTAATGGTCGAGTTAAGTATGGAAATAATTTGATACGTTTTTAATGACGATTGATAAAGGATATCATACCAAAAGACAATTGAAGGGCAGGCAACTTTCATTCAAAATACAATAGTTACTAGTAATGGATCATCGGCGCAACAGTGATTAACAGCGTTGTGGAATGAGCTTCGGGCTACTCGCACAACGTCTGTACAACCTTCATGAAAAATAAAGATCGTATGTTCGGGTCTAGAATCCATAGGCAAAAATAAGGCAGAATAAGTAAAGAAAAATAGGAAGGTCGTTTACACGTGACATTTCAAAACGCGCATGGCAGTGAAAATTCGAAAACCCGTCCTGAAAAACCTATATCGACCTGCTCCTTTAAAATTCCATACATTTTTCAAATATTAAACTTTCCTCAAAATAATACTTATACTTTAAAATTACAAAACTCTTTTCTAAATGTAAGTTATATTAGGAGTTAACAGCATGATCCAGACATTGTACTAAATAAATTTAAAATAAGCGAGGTTAGGTTTCTCTTGTTAGTTTTTTAAGAGCTTAATTTTTAGAAATGTTCCTCTCAAAATCTAAACAGTTTTGATGTTTCGTGATATATTCGTATTTTAACGTAGCTGCAAATTTAAATGAAATACAAATTATTTATAATTATTATTGCTTAGGATATAATAAAATGTTAGTCAAAACTGCCGGAAATGGTATTTCTCAGTACCACTCCCGGTTTTGGATGGAACGATACATTTGATAAGAATAATACAGTGAATCTATGAGTAAAGTATTAACCTAATTATAGTACTAAACTATAAACCTGTTTACTATAAGCTCGCAATGACTAAATACAGACGTTTATTTTACTCCCAGAAAGAAACGTTTATTAGTTAAATACAGTTTGTTATTGGCAAAACAAAATATACTTCAAAATAAAGCGCGTAATGTTTTGTTTAATCAAGGGTTTTTTTTAAAATTATTTACAGTAAAAACAATATTGTAGTTTACTTTTGCACGAACCTGTTTAAATACATTGAGAAATCAATATAAAGCCCGATAGGGGAGATAAAGAATCCAATAGTTTTATGAACGAATTCTAATCTAATAATGAGTCTAGTTTGGAGGTAGTGATCCAGTTTGTAATGTTCTTAACCACTCATAAAGCTGTAAATTACCAGGTTGCGAAACTGAGTTGTTTTTTAAAAACAAATCCTATATCAGTTCGACTCTGGGCTATTAACTGACGTGTTTACGCCTTTCTAAGCGATATCAGTTTCTCTAATGACCAATTGTTCAACGATCTAGGCTTGTTCCAGCAAAGTTTTCGTATTCGAGATGTTAATGACAGGGCCATGCGCTGAGAGGCGGTTGCATCAAGCGGCACCTTGAGGGGCGGCACGAGCTGCGGTATTGTTTTATTTTGTTTTTGCGGTTAGAATCAGAAATAAGTTATAAGTATATAGGAAAATCACCAGTGATATATAATATGTGTCATAAGTAAGTATTTATTTATTTCTAAAAACGAAGACTTTTTAAAATTAGTAGCTGAATTTTATTCAGTTTTGGAAGAACATGTTAGGAGAATTAAACTGGACTCGGTAAAGTGGAGTGTCACCTATCTAAGCAATATTATACAGTATGAATTTTAAAATGTAATAGGAAATTAACGAGTTAATAAGACAAACTAAATATTTTTCGAGTACAGCATAGCCGACTGTACGCCTGACGTGAGCCACGTAGATCTAACTGCTTACCTAGACAATGAGAACTGTCAATTTCAATAACAATTCAAAATTCGTATGAAATAGAGAAATTTTCCATTGGGTTTTTGAAGCTGATGACTCGAGGTTGGAGGGATTTACAGAGTTCTTAATAACTGATTTGTAAAATTAGGTTTTAAAGTGCCTTGGCAGGGACTTAGCCAGGACGATGGTTTGGAGGGGACACGACCTGCAGGGTCAGGGAGCAAAACCTCCCTGAGGAAATTTTTAACATTTTTATCCCTAGAAATAAAATTGTATTCTTGGCACTTAAAATTACACAATTGTTGATTCATCAGGAAGAGATTTTGTTGAAAACCTAGCGCTGTTTTATAGGTTAATATTTTTTGCTAAAACTATTTGGTTTGGAGGGGCACGTGCCCCCTGTGTCACCCTTGGCTACGCCATAGCCTTAGAGGGCAAGAACGTGGCAACGGGGCCAAAAGGAAAGCAGTAAAAAGGTAATCAAAATCATAAATCTTTTAGAAAAACGCATAAGTATAAAATATTTGAAATGAAATATTTGAAATTTGAAAGATTGAAACAAATGAACTGCCAGATATACAAAATCAACTGACTTGCTAATGTCATAACCGAGTTGAATAACCTTCCCAGTTTTCAGCTAATAATTCACAATCATTGAAGGTATTTTTAATGTAGTATAAGTTTAGGTATCGAATTTAACAAACACGTAGAGCGTTGAAGCGATAAACTGCGAGTATATTTGAAGAGTAAACACAATGCTTTGAATACAAATGAGTAGATAGGAACGGCACAACGTATTGCGTGTCGAGAACAGGCAGCCGTCGCGTCGTTACAGCTAAGTAAACTCGTGGATACTGACGAATCTCTAATACAGTAAACCTATTATAAAATAAACTAACTCCACGAAGGCCGTGTAAAAAAGGAAGAAAACCAAACAAATAAATAAAATTCCACCATGTATTCACGCGAGCTTACCCGTACACACACACACACACACACACACACACACACACACACACACACACACACACACACACACACACACACACACACACACACACACACACTCTCTCTCTCTCTCTCACACACACACACACACACACACACACACAACACACACGCGTGCGCTAAATTTACACTAATTTAGTAAAACTAAAAGTAAATAAGGTATTTTGAAGATATTTTAAGGTGACAAAACAGAATGACTGCTATAGCCTACCCCCTCCTCCCGGTAGTCACGGATCCTCTAAACTGTGTCTAGAAAAAAATAAATTCTGAAGCCGCCCCTGAGTAACGGGGGATAAAATTAGGAAGACTTAAGATAAACATAGGAGTATAAGGAAAGGATAGACTGATTCTCTTATAAGGGTAAATTATAGCTTCGTGAGGGGACGATCCTTGTCCTAATCTCAAATAGGGAGAAAAGTGGTGACTACCCGCTACCAAAATACAAATATAGTAAAGGTAATGTATCAAAAGTAACCAGAAAAATGTGTCCTCTACTTGCAGTTAATGGAAATTATCTTCCTTATTTTTACTCACAAAATAAATTTATATTGAAGAAACATTTTTAGTATACTTTTTTATATATTAAATTTGGTAGCGTTTACCATGATTAAGTTTTAAAACATATTTCCAAAGATTTAAAAAACGCGATATTAAAAAAAGACAGGTTGTTTAGCGGGGAACTAAAATATCAAGATTAAAAATGTTGCAAAACGATTTTTTACGGATTTTATAGATAAAACCAATGGTACAATGTCAATACGAAAACCATTGCTAGTTGACAATTCAATTTAAAATCTGAAATTCTACAATAAGACAAAATAAATATTATTTGAAACCTTAAATTAATTTTCTTTAAAGTACTTCGAATGATCTAAACTTTCGACAGTGTTCAAGGTTTTTAACGTCTTCCTAATTTTGTCCATTCTCCTCTTGCAACGTCTTTAAAATTTCCTTATTCAGTTTTTTTTAAATCTGCTATTTTATAAAAAAAAACTATGTTATTAGACATCTAATTAGATTTTTTTTAAATAAAGTTTATACCTATTAAAATTATGCTTCTGCCATTTTTAGATCTCTCTCCCTCTCTCTCTCTCTCTGGGTGTGTGTGTGTGTGTGTGTGTGTGTTGTTTGTTTTGTATTTGTGTCTATGTGATTAAATATTTGTTGGAAAATTATTTTCTGAAATAGTTTCCTTGGTAAAATATTACACGAAAACATGAACATGCAAATATTGTTCCCATTAGTTGTAGCTCGGTTAGCTAATTGTAGTCTAATAATATGCAACTATGTATATGCTTGTGTTTAATTATAAGATTAAATTTCTGCCCTTTCATGGCATACAAAGGTTGCTTTAAAAAAGTATTAAGTGAAACATAAAGGGAACGAAATATTTTTTGTTTTCAAATCCTTTATAACGAGTAATATTTGTTTAGAACTATTTTTAAAATTTGTAAAAAAACCCAATTTTTGATAAAGTAAATTTTTCCTTAAAACACCACTTTTATTACGAGCTGAAAAGAATTGTTTCTTACCTTAAGATATATAGAAAAAATAAAAACAGCTGTTTTGTAAAATCAGACTATATCACGTAACGTAATCAAACACATTGGAAATTGTATCTGAAAAAAATTTTTGAACCCCTAAATAGCCTCTAAATGAAGACGAAATAAACCGTAAGCGTTAACGTATCGCCATGTTTGATTTTATAAATCTTTGGGGCTGTGTGATAGAAAGATATAAAGATCATTGCGCTTCAGACTGTATGCGATCAGACAGGCAGTATAAGAGCTACAGCTGTACAGAGAAGGCGTTATTGTTATAATTCCTAAGCCTTTACTTATCGAGTCTTGCAACATCTATGTAGAATGTTTTATAAGTCGCCTTATACGATGTTATGCTTAAAAAAAAAACATCCACACATCTCATGAAAAGTATTTTAAAACTTCTGATAAGGAAATGTCTTGATCCCAAATACCAACAATAGCATTACTAAATTATTCGTACAAAATAAAATTTCCAGATCAATACAACTTACCAAAACTTTTATCCGAGGACATAACTCCTGAACGAAGATAGTGTTGTCACAGTGCGCAGTCTGGTGTATGATCTAAAAACAAAACATACATTAATCTCCCAACACGAGCGGCCACATGGGCATTAAATAGCAATTTAGATAAATAAAATATATTTAGCACAACTTCTGCTAAACAAAGATATATACTGCTCTGACAGGTCAATTAGTTCGAGGCCATGTCCGATAGAAAATTGACATGGTATGCTGAATGTACTAATATAAATAAAAACAAAACTCGAAACTGCCCATCTTTAACAAAATACATCTTTAACAAAATACATCTTTAACTAAAAGGCTAATTACTTGAAAAAGGCCAAGTAATCTCATCGAAGCCTCCTAACCCGTGAGGTTAGAAGTTGCACCAAGTAGTATTGACTATATAACTACCTAAGGTGGATTTAACAACAGTAACTGAAGCTGTACACTGTGAAATTAATGCTCGGTCATAAACAACTAGTAGGTTACAAACTTGTACTCCTGCGTCGTCGTCTAAATCAATGTGGTACTCATGTCTCTTGGAGGTAAGCAAAAATGTATATTAGTGTGCATTAATTGAACAAAAACTAAGAAAAAAAAACAAACAAAAATACTTTTTAGTGCACTCAAGATCCGCTGTAGAGAATATTTCCCTCTCACCCAGAAAAAAATTGGATTGGGTTCTTAACCAATTTACTTTTATTTATTGAAACTAGTTGCCATTTACCAGTTTGTAAAAGGAACAAATAATTGATTTTTTCTGTCCATAATCGTTAAAACCGTTTAAAAGAAGTCCTTGATAAATTTTGTAATCAGTGTTCTGAACAAATGCAAGAACTCTCGTTGTAAAATAGAATTTACTACAACGTATTTTAATGAAAGATAATGTTCAAGCTAATCAAAATTTAAAAACAAATATGAAAACAAACTACTGATGAAGGGATAGGCTTTTATTTGCTTGATTAGGTTTAAAGCTTGATCTAGGCATTGATAAATTTTGCAAAAAAACAACTTCATTTCTTACAATAATTTTGCAGATGTTGATAATTTATAAAATTCTTTGTTCTAAAACCCTGTTTTACATAGTTTTTATACAACTTTTTCTTGTAGCCTAAATTTAAAAATATTAGAAGTCAAAAGTACTTCTGTGGCTTCTTTATTATCACATCCCCTGAACCAATTTCTTCATTGGCCTAATTAATCATCTCCTTTCAAGTTTATAACAACAAAAAATGTAAATATGGATATGCTTGATTACTAAAATTAAAAAAGTTGTTCAGAACTCCTGTTCTACATTGTCATAGGACATTGTCATTGTCATTGTCCATGTACTCAACATTTAACACAGAAACCAACCTTCAACGAATAAAAATATATTTCCCCTTTCGTTTAATACACAAATTTTATTACTAAGACAGAATATGCTATTCTAGAAGTATAGCGTACTTCAGGAGATCCTGAAGTATATATAGTCGGTAGAACACTTGCCGACTAGCCTAAAGGTCCTGGTGCTTTCAGCCAAATATTTCAGTGCGTTTTTCAGGCTCCAAGTCTACTTAACCTGAGAAAATAAGTATTATTATTAATAGCTCTAGCGACAGAATGTTCCATGACTACCCGTAAGGCTCAAGTGAGACAGTTCTACACTGTCTCTAACCAGAGCCGTCCTTAGGGCGGAGCGAGTGGAGTGGCCGCCCCAGGCCTCGCGCTGAGGAAGGCCTCGCGCCGTAAGGAATTACTCGTGCTAAAAATTAAGTAAAAAGGTTTGATTGAATGAAAACAATGTAATAATGTACAGATATACGTGCCTAAAATACCTGTCTGATAATCCACGCAATACATTTAATTATGAATTAATGACAAAACCTACGAACGAGATATCGGCATCGCGACTAGAAGAATGCCAAACATAGTTTGATAGTAGCGACCTTTCAATCCTGGAAAATGAAACAAAAATCACGTAAATAATTGGCGAATGATTGGTATATTTTGAGATGAAATCACTTCACATCAAAATTGATCTAAATACACTTTTTTGAGTGAGAATTTTTTTAAATTTTCTGAGACCACTTGTTTAAAAAGGCCTCGTAGAAATATTTTGCTCCAGGCTTCGCATTTTTTGCTTCAGGTCTCGCTTTTTCTAAAAAGGGCTCTGTCCTAAGCCATATTAATGGTATAAAAGGAGTCAATAATAATGTTTAAATATACTTTTGGCATTATTTTTCTTCTTGAACTTTATCCTATCTTCAATATTTCCTAATCTATGCATATGTGTTTTCTCTCCGTCTTTTAGTAAGGACGAATCGTATCATTATATATACATACAACTTCAATATCCTATACGTTGAACTTCAGTCGAGAAAGAAATTTTATACAGAGCACAGTAGCGTAATTATGATAAATAAATAACAATAGCCCTTGCTATAAATATTTAAACACCCTTGAAACCTTCCGATGATACTAACTGTGTTGGGCGAAATGTACATCAAGGGTGTTCAAATATTTGCAGCAAGGGTTATTGTTATTTATTTATCATTTCAGTCAAGAGTTATAGTTAATTAAAGATTAACCGTCAATTTTAAATAGTTTGACTAAAGATTAATTCAAAACAGTAACCTTTTTGAATTAACATTGGTTGTTAGATAAATTTTAATAATATTTTAAAAGAACTTTATTGCTACTATAAATAATTAATAAAATATCCTTTTTGAATCTATTTTTACATAAACATTAACGACAGATTTTTGCAACAAATATCATTTTTTGCAACAAAAAACGATAAAATCATGTACATTTAATCAGCTTTAATATTGTTTTAAAAATCACATAAACACATACATTCCACACCGTTGAGTCAAGACTGGAGATAAACACTTATCAAATCAAGATGGCAATGGTCTCGTGTCTAACAAAGTCTCTTTTGTGATACAAATGATCTGACAAATATTTACAAAGCACATTGGAATTCACTTACATGAAGCCAATGCTAATTGTTTAAATCAGCTCCCTCTTATAATGGGTCAAAATCTTCGAGTCGCCCGATAAAAATATCGTATAAAAGAATGACAATACGGTCGTTGATTTTATTCCATAAATTCTAGGTATAGGAATTAATCAGGTTATTAAAAAAAACGGAGATAATTTTCCGTGATCGAATACGTTGTAAAGAGTGATGTTTAGGCTACTATAATGATTATTTTTTTCCAATAATAGAACTGATACAATAAGAACAGAACTGATAACAAAAACAATCATATATTTTGCTGATGTAGAGCGAAAACCGTTGTTACAAATCGTACTAACAAAGATATAATAATATAATTACCCAGCCATTTACAAGCTCGTAATATAACCGATTTACATGGGAAGCTGTTTGAGGTACATAATTAGTAAAATAATAAATTAAACTAGTAAAGTCATGAGTAACTAATGAAAATTAGGTTTTCGGACTATAATTTTTAAGCGTATAAATTACATTGGTCTAAACTATTTTTTTTTTTAGATATGCCCTAGTTTTAAAGTATCCAACTACAAGTGTGTATACAGCATTTTTTTAAAAAATTGTTTTCCTAGCTTTGCCTTCTACAGTTTGCTAAAAAAGGCGTTTTATTATAATAACAAAATAATATTTAATACATTTAAATATTATTATAAAACAATTTATAGCAATCTATAACAATTTATATAAATATCTTTCTAAAGCGGTTAGCGTTATATAATCGATACTCTTGGATAAATAAATTTATTCAACTGTTTTTCTAGACGGAACATTCATAATCTGCACCAGCTAATTTCTTCTTAAGCAAAAACCTGTTTCTTAGACAAGCAAAACCTCAATGTAATTATAATGAATGAAATAATTTTACGCTCATACCCTTTAAAATATATTAATATGTAACTAAATGCAACTGTAGTAGCTTACTTTTAGTCTAAATGAGGATGACCGGTTTAGAAGATGTGCCCCAATATCAACTTGTATCGTAGCTCGGATTATTAAATAAAATCCAAGTTAATAATGTAACACATCTCGTGTAACAGTCGTCATCATTTAGGCAAAAATTTAAGTGTACAGATAATGATACATTTTCAAGATTATAAGTGTAAACTAACTCGGTAGCTCAACTTGAATATGGAGACAAATAATGTTAAATGTTTTCAGCTTTGAAATCTGAAGTCTAATCTTATATTTGATTGAGATTCGAGATTGATTCCTTGATTGAGATTGAAAGAAATTTGTAAATATTTTATTTAAGCGCTATTCCGATATTAACAGTATCTAATCTCTGGCTTACCATTATTTACTAAAACCTAAATCAAGGTATGTACTTAATGGTTTTATGGATTATCAGCAAGGCCTGCTATATGGCTGGTGCGAGTAATAAAACCGTGTAAATTACGATAAACAAAAAGCGTATTCTATAAACAATACAACCAGTTTCCGTGATTCTAGATGAAATGTAAAAATACCAGGAAATAGTAGGCCTAGTATTTATGTCAACTGTAACTCATAAATATCAGTTGTTGCTCGCCTCAGTTAACTACATAACAATTTTCATATTTGTCTTATACGCGTTATTATTTGTAAAATTAAAACAATTAATTTATGTTTAATTTAACTCTAGGTATGAAATGAAAAGTTAAAATGTTAAATGATTCAATCGTATAGCCTAAACGTTACAATAAAAGTCTTACCTTTATCATTTTAGGTTAATCTATTTACTGTTGCTATTCAGGCCACTCTTGATTCTTTTCATATTTCACTTGACTTAATTTTGTAATTAGCTAACCTGATAAGCTAATTAGCTTATATTATTATTTAAACATTAGCTTCAGTTTTCCATTTAAAAAAATGAAAATCCATTCTTATATCGAAAATTAAATAATAATAAATTAAATAAAAATTAATAATATCAATTCAATATTGAATCAATAATTACTAAGTATTATTACTATAATATTAAAATAAAATTATAATTATCACATTTTAAGTATATAAAAATGAATCGTGGGGATAGTTACACAAAACCGACCAATCGCAAAGTCCTACTCCATATCGATTTTATGGAATTCATGATTGCTGACTTAAATACGGCGGAAGTATAGTGACGATATTATGAAACAATTCTATCCTGAGTAGCATTAATAATAATTCGTAATTTATTAGTCATTAAAAATTATTCTTTATTGTTTGTTGTGGTTCTAGAAGCATTTCGTTTGTTTGCTGCTATCAGTTCGTTTATTTCTCAACCAATGTTTGTCTTTGTCATCTTATCCCATTACTCTTAATAGAGGGATGTTGAATCACTATAGTAATTTATTTTAGTAACGAGTTCAATTTATATTAACGTTATTGTAAATTGTGGTAATGTAGATTTTCTTGCCTTATTATTTAGTAATTTCATTTATTAAAACAGGATATTTTAATCGCTTCTCTATGATATCGGTAGGGATTAGATGTGAGGCCTACATTCTTGAGTGTTATTTAAGTTATCCCCCCCCCTTATCTCAGTAATAGATTACCTCAACCTAAGACTAAATAAAGATGATGCCAGTTTGCATCTCAACCAGTCAGGACACTTGACGTAGTCCTTAATTCCTCATATATATGCCTCGCCATTATTATAAGGGAGTGTAGTAAACAACTTTACGAAATCAGTGGAATGTTTCCCCTTAGTCCGGGAAGATTTATTTCCACAATCCTTCCTTGACTATCTCAGTCAATAATAGTCATTATGAATACTTGAAACAAATTTAAAATATTTCCACTTAATGTAATATGGGTATAGAGCTACTGGCTACTAGGCAATTATATTGCTTGAATATATTTTTTAAAATTATATTTAATAATTTATATTAATTTTTTTTAATCGCTATTTTGTTGCTGACTATATATTTTGATAGTGAATCGCTTAGTTAAAATCTTTATTTGTTAGTTTTTCAAATCCATTTCCCCAACAATTTATAGATTTTAATGAAATTTCAACTTTTTAAACCTTGTTTTTCTGAAGCTTTATTGAATACCATTAAAATGGCTATCACTGGAAGCAGACAAAAGTGTGATTGAGAAAATTAATAGAGAGAGAGCATACTATTAAAGAATCGATTAAAAACAACTTATTCGTTGTATATCAAATGTAAAACCTCTGTTCAATTTAAAAGTGGACAGTTTTTTTTAACAATACAGTATTTTATGTTGGCAGGCTTGCAACAGCTTATTATCATTACCTTTGGCCACAAAGCAATTGGAATTCGCTTTTAATTAGTTGCTTTGAGCAAGGTCAGGTTTGATTTAAAACCAAATCAATGTTTACACTGTATTTATCAATTGAAAAATTCTGTATTTATTTTTGTTTTGAAAGTCTACAATAAAACTCTGACTAAACTCACAACTGACAACGACGACTCAACGAACAAGCCATCACCAACAATAATATATTATTTTCTAGGAAATATTAGAAATAATAGAATTAGCTAATTCCAAAAACACAACTTTACATATTCGGTTAGCCGTGGTATCCATTATATAAGATTATGGATAAACTATTATTTTTTTGTGTTACGTTTTACAATTTTTAACTTCCAAGTAGGCTTATTTGTCATCAGATGAACGACAACGTCTACTCACGTATATGTAAATTTGTATGAAATATTAGGCAGCTATAACAATCTCCAATTTGTTTTGTAATAATCGCTTGGTCCTTGAAATTTTGTGGCCGGTTTGTCGCGGGTGTATTATCTACAATAATATAAGGAAATAGAAAGTTTTATAAGTACGTAAACTTATAACGTATTGAAGAGCAATGAGTGAAAACAACAGTTTTAACATACAATTTTTTTTGTTAATGGTTTCTCAAAGATAAAATGAATTTTGTTTCGTTATATAAATAAAATATTTATAATATTAGGTCTATAAAAGATAATAATACAGACTAAAAATATTAATCAACAATATTTACTACAAAAGCTACTAAGATTAAACCCTTATGCACAATTCGACGACCATTTAACAAAAACAATAAAATTACAAACTAGACTGGCCTAGTTTGTAAAAAAAAGAAGTCAGCCGTGTTTGGAGTTTTATTATAATAGGTTTTCTATACTTTATTTTTGTACTTGGATCATCTTATGATGGCATTATCATCTAAATGCACTATGTATTCTATGGGTTTAATTTAGTTAACTTTGTATTAGATATTTTTGTCTAAATTTTGTGTAAAAATTTTTATTATTCTAAATATTTGTATTGTGATATTTTCTCTGTGCTCCTTATAATGTATTATATACTTTATTAATTTAATATTTTCTATTTAAAGAAATTTTGTTTCTAATAATATTTTACTGTGGCTGAATTTTCCGAGCTACTATTTAAGTCTGAATTATAGTCTCAGTTTTTCTGTCTTGGTCTAGTACGGACACGAAACCGTGCACTTGGCCTTACGAAATTTCTCGTGTACTACCACTTCTGAAAACATGTTACATATTCAGAATGTTCTATACACCAACAGCTTCTGCATCCGATACGTCTACACATACTTCAAGACTGTTTGTTACATCATGTCGAAGCTAATTTATCATCGAATTTATCTAATATCGATAGTTTCATGTCAGTCAGTGTTTCATAATAACCAGGAAAGTATTCATAATAACAGGAAACTTTAATGCCAGGAAAGTATTAATAAAATCCTCTACCTTCATTCTGCGGTATCTCTAAGCCAAGTGCACAGTTACGTGGTCCCACTACTTTATACAGTAGGCTACTTCATTTGGTCTTGGCTGTGAACTTCATTTGGAAATTTTTGTATGAGTTAAGTAAATACCAAAAATTTTCCGTTTATCCATTTTTTTTTATTTGCTTAACATGTTTCTATGTTTGCCGGTATGTTGTAACACATATACTTCCAAATGTGTTTAAAACATTTTCGTCACTGCATTAGACAAGATAAGTTCTTAACCTATTATCACCCATTTGGAGTAGAGGTTCTGTAACAAGAGTGCATTCTGAATTTTAATTTTTTTACTATGGAGTAAGCGCGGTAGCTCCAGTCCTTGCGCTTACTCGCGCTAAAAAATAATTAAAACGTTTTGGTTTCTTAATGAGCGAATCATTGGTGAGCGTAGAGACAAAATAACTCCATAAAAATTACTCTAAACATAACTTTTTCCGCGAGATTTTTAAAAATATTTCGGGGAGACCACTTTCTTAAAAAAGCCCTCAGAAAAGTTTTTTGCTCTAGGTCTCGGATTTTCTAAGCATGGCTATTAATGATAGTGGCGTTATAGAAATGAATGAACAAGAATGGACCAACGTAATGCGCTCTATCTCTTTACTACAAAACCAGTGTTTTTCCTGTAAGATTGACAACAGCTTAAGGCATTTAAAACCACTTATTGAAATTGATTAGTACACAATTTGTGACTACACGAACCCGCTGTACTTAAAGAGGATTGATCACTATGTATTATTGTTATCACCCGTATCGCCAACTGCATCCATTTTTACTATCATATCTTATCTCGGCTTACATGCTAGCGAGATCCCTTCTAAAAAAGCTTTCTCCAACAAATTGATCAAGTATGATGTATTTTGATTATGCAATAAATGCATCGCTAATTCGAATCTACCCGGTCATGTTTATCTATTCATATTTTTATCAATTGTACTACCAAAACTTTGAGTTAATATTGTTAATCGAAAGTCGTATTATAATTTCAGTTGACACTAACCACATTATTTTAGCGAGTTTGAAACTACTTATGGTTTACAATTATATCGAACACGAAAAGAATAATATCGTTAGAAAAGAATTGTAATGTATGTTAGGATTAAGGAAGGCAACCTTCCGATATAGGATATAGGAGAGAATCCTAGATATATATTGTAGAGTCTTTTGCAGAGATCCGTGAGCATGTCCTCGTACCTGTATACGTATTAAATAAATCGGGATCATAAATACGCGAGGATCTATTACACGTTGATTTTAGAAGAATAATAATTAAGGATGTTTTGTATTAAAGAAAATTATGTCATAATGGCAGGTCTCTCCTCTGACGTGAACCCTCTCCCAACCAGAAGTGTTTACCCTCTACCAGGATCGTTATCAAAAACGGTTCAACAAATTGTGTATTGCATTTTTATAATTTCCCTCATTCACCAGAAAAATCGATTCACTAAATTCCTTTTTTAAAGTCCAATAGATATATTTGTTTTATACAATGATTATTTGCCAAATTTTAAACAGCGTTCGCTTCAATGGGCCAATAGCTAAATACGTTCTATGACAAAACTTAATTTAAAACTTCTTAAAATTTTGGTCAATTTTTTTATAATAATGTTTTATATTGTGAAACGGATCCAAAAGAGAATATGTATTTTGAAAGAATTTACATATCTCAATTTATTTTAAAAATGATATTAAAAAGCAAAAAAGTGTATAAATACTGCTAAGTTTACAGGTCCTAAATTAATTCACTATATTGAAGCAAAGAGTAAAGAAATACACTGAAAATGAACACTGAGTCAGGTCATGAAACGAGCGAGAAAAATATAAGAAATAGCGAAAAAAGTGAACAGAGTGGAGCTAGGGGGCTATTTCGTGTTGCTACAAATAACTATGATGGGAAATTTATTACATAAATAATCAGAAATACCTTTCTTTCCAGAATTGATGAGTGTGTAACGGGATTTCAGAACAAGATAAAGTCACAACATACAACAGTAGGTAAGACACAGGCCAAAGTGAAATCTGTAGTTTTTAATACGAATAGTCAAACAAAATAATATGGAAAATCAAGCAGAAGAAACTTAAGAAAAAGACAGAGTTCACTGGTTGAGACGCATTCTATACAAATACACTTCTTATTCATAACTGGGGGATTGATAACTGGGATGACTCATCGCTAGTAAGTGTACGATGAATTAAACTCAAGATATGATGTAGAGAGGGGCCGCAAAACAATTTCAAAGCTTCTATGAAATGAGTGTTACCATGCTTTAAAAGATGCAATATTATTTGAAATTTAATGTATTCAATTTTATGAGTTTTAAAGACCATAGACAAAGAGACTCTAAGAACATTTATGTATTTGTAAGCTAATACATGAAACTGACATTCATTACTAGAATTTATATATTTACATATCTCTTATATGCGTTTGCCACAACAGCGTTAAACATCACTTCAATGTATATTTAGGAAATGCAAAGATTTTCCGAAGATCTCTATCCACTAATCGATTAAACTGGCGGGGAATATGGAATTTTGAGTCACAGTTAGCTAAAATAATTTACTATAACTACCAGTAACAATATTTTCTCGTACCAAAGCAAATGGATATAAAATAAATAAACACGAAATCTACAATTATGACAATCATTTGTAGATTTTCATACTGTTATTGTGTTCTGTAAAAATGTTATACAAAATGACGTTGATTTACCAAATTTTTTTTAAAAATTGCTGATGGTTTACCAATGCAAATGCAAACATAACCTCGTTTTTTCATATCAGAGTTTAGTAAAGCATCAGTAGCTTATGATTGTGTTGAATCTTAACAATATAGTCAACTTTGTAATCCCTATAGCTTAGTTATAGATAATCTTTTAGATTTCGTAACTAAACCGCCATTTTTTTTTCTAGTGAAGCCAGAGTTTTGACCGTCGTTGGCGTATCTATCTTAAACATTCTCTACACAACAAAGTCAATCCAATTCAAAATACTGTACATTGTATCTATTTTCGTCCCCCTCCAACATGTAAAATAAAAATCACTTTTACAATTATATCGTAGCTGTCCTGTCCATATAAGCTACGTAAGAAGGATTTCAGGGAGATATAGGCGCTATGTTAGCGTGGCAACCCTGGCGATCCTGGTGTCATGGAAACCCTAAATGATTAAGCAACCTTAAAGCATCTTAAATATCTAAAATACTTTTTTAATTTTAATTCCCTTCTCCATATGTTCTGACGAAAAAGTACAAACTCGTTCTTTTTACACTTCTTATAATTACATTTTAAAAAAAAAACAAGAAATAGGCATTTTTTTAGTTTTAAAACTATTATTATATATGGCCCATCGTTTACGTGGATAGCAAAGAGTTGTGAATCTATATAGAATTAAGTAGGGGCCTCAACCCCTGGTAGAAGATATATGTATGAATGGAGAGGGAAGGGTCACGTTCCTAGAGGATACCTACACATAGCGGGGCCTTAAAGATGTATGTAGTAGTAAGAAGAAGGAGTCCCTTAAAGTTTCCCATTAAAATTGTATACGTTATGAGTCAATCCTCTGTGTTTACAGCAGGTCTATGCATTATGTGTTGTGTAAAACGGTCGGCCGTAGGGATCTCTGATCACTATAACTTCTGGCCGCTTTTTAACACCCTCCACCACTTCGTCCTTTTTCCCAAAGAGGTTTTACAACTTTCAGTTATATATATATATATATATATATAGTGATTCTAAAACATAACTTTTCTTTGCGAGATTAAACTAAATTAAATACTCTAGATAGCTAACTGAATGTTTTAATCAAAATTTCCGTTGTAGATGAAAATCATAAACTAGTTACATAAATTAGTTACTGTATGGTGGATTTTGTATTGCGAAGGTTTTCAAGAGTTTTTGAGACAGGCACGTCACAGGTTTACTGGATGACAACAATGACAATGCAGTGCCACCAGATTGTCTACTCCAGTAAATATAAGATTTGGTATAAACTATGTGTATACATATATGAGAGATAATTTTTAACAGTGAGGTATTTACAAGGGTGCCAAAATACATGTAGATAATACGTAAAAAACTCTTAAATGACCAGATGACATTACAAAGTCATTTTTTTATGAGAGAAAAGTTTGCGTTGTTTACCATTTATAATTAAACCAATTGTTGTTTTATACCTAACAGATCTAATGACAATTCGTGATAAAACTGACATTAAACTACTAGAGTGCTTCTGAAGGGTACAAGCTTTACCGTTGTCTGCAGCAGATTTGTGTTGGCACCAAATACTCCACCGTCTGATCAGGGAATGTTTAGCAAGAAAGCCATTCGTTATGGCCACCGCTTTCAGCACTTGATGGCAATAGTCATTAAATGTTGTTTCAGGGCACTAATGTTTATTACCTCAGAAGGAAGTGATCGTTGCACGTTTCATGATCTGTCTGATTAAGCAAAGTTTGGTAGAAATAAACACTTCGTTAAAACATTAGTCAATCTAACCTCCACCCTCTCAGCATATTAAAATTCACTGATGTTAATTATTTAAAATTAATAACTTTTAGTGAACAATAAAACCAAATAAATGTGTAAGTTAAAAGACATCTATTATGTAGTATCTCGTAGATTTCTTTAAAAATACATGGATATTAAAAATAAAATCATGATGCATGTTATTTTTCATAATCTAAGAACGAAAATGCTGCCAAAACCTAAAGCCTACTTTGTTATTGTTATACTTCTGTTAGACAAAATTGTATAGAAAGAATTATATGAATATAAAAAATAATATTTTAAGCGATATTTTCGACAAACACAAGAGCCATTTTAGAGTGAGAGTCAAAAAACCAACCGCTTTAAGCACCAATTTTTTAAAATTCCTAAGTTTATAATGCCATTCCAAAAATTACTATTGTATCATATGTCAATTAAAACCTATTCAAAGATGAACTTGGTATCTAGAACTATTCGAATGAATGAAACTATCGGTATATCACAATAATCGGACTTACCTAGTTTAGTTTTCCATAAAGTCGTGGCTAACTTCGGAGATTGAATGATGATATGAATTAATAAACTTACTGATTATCGGGCTGATTAGAAGTCTGATAAAGTTATGCAAGAAACAATTCTGTGTTCTAAAATAAGTACTAAGTGTAACATTTCGGTATAAGGGAAAATAAACCATACAATTTTAAATCAAATTGGAAATTATTGATTATTTTTAAATTTCTTGAGAAACAAGTTATTTCGAAGCTATATTCCGAGGCTCTAAAACATTTCTATGAATTTTAAAATGATTCAGTTACAAAGAAGTAATTGCATACTGTATTAAACGTCTGTGATTCATAACAAAAATAAAAATTTGTGTATTATTTGATTTCATTTTCACTTGGGCTACTAGTTGTTTTAACTAAAAACACTTGTACATATGTTAGTATGTTACACAGAGTTGACAATGGGACAGGACTGTCCCATACTTATACTTTACTATAATAAAAAAAAAGTGGTACTATAGGCAAATGTAACATGCTGTAACATATGTACTAAATCTTTTAAGTTAGAATTTTTATTAACTTTTCTGCAATTTGTAAATATTCTAAAAAAATTAAAAATCTGTGTTTTTGTTGAGATGTAAACTATCCATTTAAATGTTGGAGTATTTTTTTTTAAATAATGTTCAGTAATACGTTTCTATAAAATGTTATAATTAAACTTCAGTTGCTGAAACCAAAATCAATAAATCAGCAAAATTATTATTATTAATATTTTTAATATTGTATACTATAATTTCTTCATGGCTTTATCATGAGGTCTTTATTAGAATTTTGTTCCAATAAATTAAATATATAGCAAATTAAATTTGTAAAATATGTAGGAGTAAATGACCTTTTAATAATGGTTTACCGCTTCATATATTGATTTAACTTAGACAAGTTAACTAAAATATATGGAGGCTACTCTGCTTGTAATACTGTGTAATCGACTAATAAAAATAAATTTCGCTACTCTGATGTTTCCGTTAATGTAAATCGTATATTTAATAATGTAGCTTTTATAAATTCGTCTTACTGTAATAAAACCTAATCAGCTAAAACTGATTAAAACTGAAACAAACCGTTTGACAGATTAATTTTTAAAATACAATTATTATTTCTATAAACCTAAATCCTATTGGAAGGATTAGGTTCTTCATTTCGTACAAACAATATTTTTGGTAAGTTTAAAATACATTTTTACTAACTGAAATTAAATTTATTGTTGGATAACAGCGAATAAACTGTAGCCTAATGAAAAAAGTACACACGGCAGAGAAAACATTACTGTACATAACAAACATAGATACCACTTCGCACTGCTATAGATATCGGCAGTGGTTTTAAGGCGTTCAATCAGTAGAAATGTATCGAATACGAAGACTAGAAAAGAACTACAATGTAGTTAGGATCAAGGAAGGCAACCTTTCGATATAGGATATAGGAGAGATCTGTGAGCAGGGCTACCTGAATACGTACTAAATAAATCGGGGTCAAATATACGTGAAGATCTATCACATGTTGATTTAAGAAGAAAAATAAAAATGGATGTTTGATATTAAAGAACCCTAGGGCATGATACCAGATCTCTACCCCGAAGCGAACCTCCTTTCAACTAGAAGTGTTTACCCTCTACACGGATCGTTATTAAGAACGGTTGCACAAATTGTGTATTGAATTTTTCCTTCATCCGCCAGAAAAATCGGTTTACAAAATACCTTTATTAAACTCCAGACTTTTGCGGCTTCAATACCACATTGAAGGATACCTTTAATGTGAGAGAATGTTGTAACGACCACGATTAATAATTTATAATGTAGACAAATGTTAGTGTAAACCCATCACTGTTGAAGCCGAAATCGTTACCAAAATTAGTTTATGTAAATAAAATAACTTTTAGTTAACCTAAAGCTTTAATAACCTTTAATTAAAAATATAGTTCTATAGAATGGTTCCATAACGATATTATATTATCTACTTTATAACGCACTGTTCAACTATAGATTTGCCGTTCTCGAAATGTCACTTATACTCCACTACATTAGTTATAGTCTTATGCAAAGGGGCCAACTTCAATCTCCTTCCTTAAAAAAAATACCACTAAAGCAGAAAAAAGTAAATTATTAGGAATCTATGTTAAACAAGTTTGACTATAACTGCTTTTTTATCTTAGCCTGTGAATCAATACACTGCATAAGTGAATATAAACACATTTATCTGTTCTCACAGATACATGTTTAATTTTCTCAAATACTTTTCAAGAAATATTTTTCAGAATTCTCAATGCGTGTGATGATTACCATCAGTGAAGGAAACGTGTAGAACAAAATAAAACATTTTATTGAGAGTAGAGTAAATATACTTCTATATACATCCCGTAGGTTTTGCTGTATTATTCCCACTCAGACGAAATCCATCATGTATTTAGGGCTCAATACAGTTCTTCTCTTCTGTCTCTGAATAGAGAAATTAACCGTATTAAAATAAAAATACTTTTACTGGAATTAGTGAATTGCACTTTGAATAGAGTTATTACAGAAAATTGTTATTTGTTTCTCTTTAAAATAATATGTACATCTAATAATATTTTATTTCTTTACTAATAAAAGATATTTTAAGTAGGTGATTTGTATTTATTCAAAATAATAATCAATCAATTATTAGCAAACAGGTGTTTCAACTAAAGATTATTTTACAAAATAAAATAAATATTTGAAAAGTTTCGTTCAAGGAAAAGTTTTTTATTCATTGTTACGTATTATTAAAAAAAAAAATGGAACCACGTAGGCTACAACAAATAATTGTCTTTCCTTTCAAAGCAGTGGCGAAGATAAATTTGTTCTGTTAGGAAGCGCAAATAATTTTAAAATACCCACTTGAACGGAAGCAGTGACCAACTGATTAATGCCTCATGGATTGCCACAACGCTGAGTTGTTTGGCGTCTTGATTAAACAATGAACTCGCTAATTGCTCTAAAGATGTGCTAATTGTAAGATGTGCCGGCATCGTGTGTTGAATGTACGTCCTTGAACCTACTTAAGTCTGTGCTCTTCTTTCCCTAAACCTTAATATGAAATTAATGAACATAACTAGGGACAAAATGAAAAATCTTTGAGTACATAGAAAGTTTGTAGTGTTGAAATCGCAAACAGAAATATAGATTCAAGCGCAGTCTACTGAAAATGTCCATACGTTTTTTGTTAATAACGGATTAACATTTCTTTAAAAAAGGGAATGTTTGTAATATTCAAATTGTAATAACCAAATAATTATTTCTGTTCCTACCTTCAAACAGAAGATTATTATCGAAACGATACTAGTGTCATTATAACTATATTTTACAGTAATATATTATTTTACTCTCTTTTCTTTCGTTCTCTCTCCCCCTCTCATTTCCATTCTGTTGATACTCTTCTACTTGTGTTATGATTATTAAATATTATATTATTCTTAAGTTTAAAAATATTATACTACCAAATAATTATTTAATTGAAAAATTGTTATCACTATCATTTAACAGTTCAATTAAAGGGATCTGGACAAATTGAATGTAGTTCCTAAAGTTATGTTAAATCAATTTTGTTCATGGAGTCCATCGGGCTACTTGTTAACACTGTTTGAGGATGCAATAAAATGTTATGTACAGTAAATGTAACACGTAGACAGGGCCTATTATTGTAAATCAGCACAGCCGACACCAAGGACAACATGCCCGACGTAACTCTCGATGTATCCCTCCTCTCTATTGACCTTTCTACTCATTAGGTGAGCATTTTCCAATTCTCTATTTCGCGCTCAATAAGTGACAGCTGCAATTTTCTTTAGTGGATATAAATAGTCGCGACGTTTAAATAAACTGTCTCTATATAGAACTTCCAGTAGGACGTCAGTTTGTGTCATAAGAGTTCTACAATGTAATTTTAGTCTATATCAAGGTCATAATCTGCTTCTGTGGGTTTGACGATAATTTTTGCCAGTGTCTTTCACATGTTTCAATATTTGGTTTATTTAAATATGGCATATATAATTACAAATCAGTAATTAATCCCCACAATCATTATAGATTTCGAGATCAACCCTTCATTAAACCAATCCTTGGGGGACGGTAAAAATTTGTTGACAATTTTTAATCGGAATCATGAAACATTATAAAAGTATCAACTTCGAGTTATTTTAAGACAAAACCCACTGTAAAACTACCCTTTTAAGAAATTTAATTTGTAGACATTCAAATCATATAACGGGAAACAAATTCTTACAGCCACCCTGGTAATAAATTCAATCGAAATACAACAATGGTAATTTTATATTTTATAATATTAGAATTGGTAGTTTATTTGTTTTCAAATTAATTATTTATAACTCACAGAAAAAATAAAGGCAATATTTAACGCAAAAAAATTAATTTTATTTTTAATTGTAAATACATCGTAAGTTTCAAAACCACAATGATTTATTGAAGATTTTCGAATTTTTTTGAATTATGAATATTATATTAACTAGATGTTTGCATCTTCATGTGGAATAAAAAACAAAAACCTTTAGTTCGAAGAAAAGAAAAATAAGTTGGATAAATTGGGGATGTAATATATCATATTTATATGTTGTACTATGTACTATATTATATATATATATATATATATATATATATATATATATATATATTATATATTATATATTAAACATAATATGTTATAAACCTATTTCATCGGAAGCCTGGGTTCCGATTCTTATGAAACACATTTCCTATCACTAATAACAATATAACGGACTGAATTAGATTTCGCTTTATTATAACCAAACTTTTCTAATTTATAGTTCCTTCGGTAGAGGGACGAGATGTAAACCTTCAACAGGTTATATTTTATAGTATGGACTTTAGCGTAATACTCATTATATCATTTGGAAGAGATTTTGAGCACGTATTAACAAAAAAGCATCTGGAATCAATATTGAAAAAATGAAACGATTTTCCCGTAAAAATCAAGCAGAGAAGTTCATGCCAATATCATTTTAAAATCTCTTTATAATTGATTGAATTTTGTATTAAAAAGTATGAAAGTAAAAATATATCATAAATATTTATTTCTTGTTTGTTTAAAATTTCTGACTTTCACTGTTACTGTAAGTGCAAACATTATTTGTGTCAGAAAATATTGTCAGGCTAGTGAAATGTGGGTGACTAGAGTGGAAAAGGAAATTTCATAAACAAAAAAGACAGTAACAACGTTTTATGAAAAACATGAAAACAGGATGTCAAGACACAAATGGAAGGAGCTCACAGGAATAACATTTAGAAACTTGAACTTGAATGAGTTGACATTGGTCAAGGACAAATGAAGATATCGTGAACTCAGCATTCTTGTTTCAAAATAATTAACATTGTTGTATATTTTTAGTTAATTAATTTAGTTGTATTTTTTTATTTGGCTGAATATTGCATTATTGTTTTGGTTGAAAACTAAAGTAAAATACGTTAATTTAAATTATTTTATTTAAATTGAATTAAATTTTCTATCAATTACTGAATTATTTGTTGAGTAGAAAAAACTATCCAATAATGGTTAATAAATATGAAATAATATATTTGTTTAACCAATACTAATATTTGTACAAATATTAATAATTTATAATTTTCTGAAAACCTTCTACAAGGTCAAAAATACCTAAAAACTATTAACATAAAGTATTCGTATCATTTTATTTAAACTCACTTCTACCAACGGAAATAACGAAAGTAAATAAGGATCGAAATTTTTGTGTAACTAAAATATTTATAGTGTAATACAATGAACGCAATTTTTCCATAACTCTGATCGTTTTCATACTTTTGCTTTTAACTAGACTCTTATATCTCGTTAAATCAGCTGTACCTCCCAAAGTTAAAGCGAACTAAAAATTTTCCACTTTTCATTATGTTGCTGTTATTAATTTAGTTTGAAATTAACTAATATAGGTCTTGGTTCCCAAATATTTTTGCATTTAGTACTAAAAGAGCATAAATAGCCTCATTTTAAAGCAGTTAAATCGACCTAATAAAATAAAGAGTTTATTTGTTGATTGAAAAATAAAATCGGCCAGTACTTAAAACCTCTAAAATAAAGTGCAAAATTGACAAAGTTGAAGGATCTATCCCTTCTTCTTTTAATAAAGGTTGAGTTAAAGAAATAAAGGGAAAATCTTTCGTCAATAAACGCCCAAACAACCTCATAAGCTTTATCAGTCGAAAGAAGCGATAATACTTCCTGCTGTACCTGTCTTATCTCCATCCTGACATTCAAAACTCCTTCTTGCATATGGAATACAAATTTACCAATAAACCGTTTAAAGAACATGCAGAATCACTTACAATCATGCAATCAATGCCATCCCTTTAACTCCTAGAACCACTTGAAATTTTCAAGCAAGAGAGACCTTACTTAAATTTTAATCCTTCGAATTTCTCATCTAACAGAGGGACCCCAAGGTAAATAAGTTTTTCGTTTTAAATCATACACACAATAAAGCCATGAATTGTTTAGGGGGTAGTTTAGTTATAGAGTATTATTATTTAAAGCAAGCTGCATATTACCCTAAGAGTACATTGTTACACAATAACTCTGACGATCACAAAATTTCCCTCTAGGTCACGATTCTGTGGTACCGTTTTATATGCAGATTATATTTTTATTAAGACAGTTATATACTTTTTAAAAACTCTGTTTAGACATTAAAAAATTGAGACACTACTTAATTGGTACATTCAGTGATAAATTCTACATCAAAATATAATCATCAGTTTAGAAATATAGAATTAATTAAGAATAAAAACACAAACCGTTTCAGTCACAAAAATAATTTAAATAATTCTTACAACTATAAGGCAATTGAAATTTCTAAACTAACTAATTTAAGCAACTTGCATGTTTTTTTTTAATGTCAAAAGTTATGGAGACAATCTCTTTTTGACTGGATTAATCGTTCATCATCAATGTTCTCCAGAAAGAAGATGAACGCCTAGTTTGGTCGAAAAGGTTTTTTAAAAATGTACGCACTGTTATCATAAGTATACTAAGGTTATGTCACAACGCTATTTCCTAATAGAGTGCAGGAGGGATAAGAACTTACGTCGATAACGTATCCGTTATTGAACCGTTGCCTGTTTAAATAAATAGTTGCAGGCCTACCTGACTCGACAATCAACCGCGTTTATTTAAACTATTAATGTTTTAGTTCAAGTCGATCCACGGGTAAGAAAGATAGTAAAGTATTTAGGATTAGGTTTGGGACTCAAAACCAATTGTAAATTACGATACTGGAATTAGTCTTTCACTAAAATCTGGCCCTTCAAAATGAGGGGGTTAAAGCTATAGTGAGCCGAGCCTTATTTGTTTTTAGAAATTGAGCTAAGGTCAGAAGGAAGTGTGCCAACATGTACTTTTTACTGAAAGTAGTACAATTGCTGTTATGCTATTTTTTGATAGATATGACAGCACTGAAACTAATTGGATCATTAAAAAAATGGCGTTGCATACCATTTCAGTTTCAAGAAAACAACGGAAGAAAAGGTGCATGTCATTCCTACAATAGCCTCACTAGCAAGGTGAGGCCCCCAGGGTTCCTGAATGATCTGGGGTTTTCCTTGCAGGGTATTCTTTCTTGGCAAGTTTTTTCATCCTGCTCCTAGCGCTACACTTAGCTTACTGTTTCACTTTACTATCTCCTGATTTTCTATGGAAAAAGCTTATCAGCTTGGTACATGGGCATCAATCTCGTTTCCTGCCCGCGTGGTAGGGATACTAACCGCATGCCCGTGTTAGACAGAGGCAGCTCATTTGAGGTTGGCTGCCACGAGCACTGGGCGAGCTCTGGGAGCTCAAAACCGGTTAAAAAAAAATAAGTATTATTCTAACGGATTTTGTTAATATTTATAACTTCTTATCTACAATTAAGACATCTTAGGGGTGAACCGCTCTGGCTCAAACCACCTCAAATCGTACCTGTAACTAAAGTTGATTTATTTATATAGCGTAAAAAGAAGTTTACTAAATAATGCTGGAATACTGAGAACACAATTTTATTTTTATGGTATGAAAAGGTTTTTTGACAAAAGTAAAAAACCTCTCATAATATAGGTCTTTCTATGGAAGCTCATGGGCGATTACACCTTTTCCCTACGGCCTTAATGCCTTAGAAATATAACGTCTGATTTCCTTAATCAAGCTGAACGAATTGTCCCGAAGATTTCCGGAAGTAAAACTCGACAGTTATTTCTAACCGACAATTTCGTCATATAAAAAAAATTTAAGCTATTTTCAAATGCAATTTTCGAAATTTTTAGATATTAAAATACATGTTTGTAACAACGTATGATTTTGTATATCTGTTTGTACAAAAATCAGATCTACACAAAGATCTACATTATCTATATTACCTACAGAAACTCATTGCACATTAGGAGTTATTTAAATAAATAGGTAATTTACCTTTATCACCATTATATTGTCTCGTGGGTTAGAGGTGATCATAATTATCTAAATAAATATTTGTTAATGGCCTAATCCATATTTAATAACTAAGAAAATTATTAGATTTTATTGTATTATAATTTAAAAGTAGCTTTTAATTTAAGCATTTATGAGCTTAAATATATTAAACTGTAAAATTTAAATTTAAAATTGCAAATAACATTAAATCAAGGTAGGTTTTGTTCTTATTTTATGAGATTTATACCGTTGTATGAGTAAATGATGGTTTTTATGTAATAAATATTACAGTATAAGAAAAATGTAACTAATGAAGGCTTTCATAAAGTTATGTTAGATTCTTATCTACGCATTGACTTTATTTCTTGCCATAAAACATTTACATTTTGGTTGTACGTGCCCGACACACAACCCATTCTTTATTTTTAGAAATAATATTAGTTAAAAGTAAAAAAGCATTCTTTGGAATCCCAAAGAAGGTTAATCTAGTATAGCCTATTTGCATTACAGTATATGCATTTATAAATTGAAGATTAGAATCTAATAAAATGGTTGAAAACTTAGTTTCTGGAATCGCTATTATTAATATATATATATATATATATATATATATATATATATATATATATATATATATATATATGTGTGTGTGTATGTATATGTATATATATTCATATATTCTATATTCTTTAATATTTATATTATACACACACACACATATATATATATATATATATTATAACTGAACTTGGCAATACGTTGGGCGTCATATTATAACTTAACTTTTGTTATAATTAAAATTATTTTTAAATTATTTATTTACCTTACATATTAAAGTCACACCTTCAGGTTTATAAGAGAATAAACAATCTTATCAAATTTTTTTAACATCACTTGCATTTATTCTCTACAATTTTTTCTACACATTATTTCTAATTTATATTAATATTGTACAGTGACAGGCTTGATGTCTTAACTAAACTACAATAATAAAGGTTGACTTCTGAGGCTTTAGATTCTGATAGAATAACAAAAAAAACAGTATTAAAATTTTATTCGTTCTCTCGTGCTCTACTGACTGAGATGAAATTAATATCTTATTTAGGAATGTTCTGGGTTGCGTATCTGTCTGTAAGTCGAATGCTTGCTAAAGAAGAGAAAGCAGGTCATTCTAAGTCGAAGCACAGGTAGAACTGACCTGCGGTTAATTAAACTAACAAAACACCAACAGGTTAAAAAAGTTTAGATTTTATTTTGCAAACACCGTGCTCTTTTACCCTGCGAAATGTTTACTGTTGGAACTATCGAAGGAGAACCGGATTTGCAAAAGTGGTTTTTTATGCAAATAACTAATTAATTCCAATCATGTGTATTAGGAGATGTTATCGAACTCTGTGACAGCGTATTCGCCTTCATACAGTGAACATCACTGCGTATACGGCATGATTTCTTTGAAGATCTAAATACAATATTTTTTTTAGTGATCGTACGTTACACCGCTCTGAGTACTTTTCTCATATATAATCTAAGGAAGTAAATCATGTATGAATGTCGGTAAAAATATAGTTAGTTTCAAAGAAGAGGAAATATTTATGTCTATGTTATTCAATCAGTATGTAATTTTAAATTATTAATATACTCATCTTCATTTCTATTAAGAATATATATATATAATGTTTGAGTATATTTTTCTGCCATTCCTAACTTTTAAATATTCTCCTCTGTTGACGCGTTTCGGATTAACTCCATTTTCAAAACTTCAATCGTACTTCGAGTACGATTGAAGTTTTGAAAATGGAGTTAATCTGAAACGCGTCAACAGAGGAGAATATTGAAAAGTTAGGAATGGCAGAAACATGTACCCAAACATATAGTACATAATTTTCCCGCAATGCCACCCGATCAGATGATAAAACTATGAACGTGCTTTTTGTCTGACCTAAACGAAAATAATTTTTTCCAAAATAAACAAATTGGGAAGAAATGAACTTACGTAATAAATTAGGGTACTTCGTATTATACGGATGCCACTAATATAGTTACATAGTAATGTTGTATAAAATTATAACCAAACCTAACATGGATATTTTAATGTTATATCCATTTCTAGACGTAGGTGTTGCTACTGCGCTCCCAAAAACGTAGTTTTAACTTAAATGTGAGTGAATCCTAACAAAACCTGACTTATGTGCGTTTTCCGCAGTTAATTTACGTGTTCGTTCAGGTCAGTTTATTTGAATTTATTTACCTATGAATTATCCCGTCAGGAAAGATTTGGTTGTATTTTTATACATTACTACCTACTTAGACTAGTGGCCTCCGTATAATACATAAGTACAAAATTAGTTTGACATTTGAATACATCAAAAATGCTGGATATAAAATATATTATTAATGTGTTTTAAAATTTATTACTATTGATTTTTCCCAAATGATTCTTATTCCCTACTGACAAAATATTTTCATACATTTATATTTATTATAGAATAAATAAATAAATAAATAAATATATATATATATATATATATATATAAATAAATAAATATATATATATATATATATATATATATACATACATACATATATTAGAACTGGCATAACACACCCCTACACTACACTAACTCGAATCGTTTGGTTTTTTTCAGTCTTCTAGCCATGTACTGGTTTTGGAGATGTTGAGGAGCACTGTACTTGGATGAATGTGAAGTCTCTTTTCATTTTTGTTTTGTCATATTCATTATTTCTCTTCTGTTATCGTCGGGGTATTTAGATCTCGGTGAATATCTTTGTTTTTACCATATTTGTATTAACCATACTTTTCAGTACCTTATTTCCGAATAGTGGAATATATAATAAATATAATTCTATTAATATTTGTTGGAGCTAGACCTCAGCACAGAGTCTCCTTATAACATTAACCTTTGACCTAACACGTCAATGAATCTTTGCATGAACACGAATACTTGTTTATTTTTTATTTGAGATATACTTTACAACAAATGAAATGTTTTGCTAGCAATTTCCTTTACTTATTTTCCTGTTAGCTCCTTAAATGATTTTCGTTATAGGAAAGTTTTAAACATAACTACTAAAAACTGTTCCTTAGTTAATAGGAAAAGCTGTCATTTGTTAATGAGTGCTGTCTCGGCTTTTAATCACTTACAGCTGATTGTCTTTACATTTTTGTTTCCTCGCTTACTTCCGCCAAGTATTACTTATTGTTTTAATAATAGTTATATGTAATATATTGTATAGGATTACGTATATAATATAGAGTTATACATGTAAGAGAGAATACAAGTAATCTTCATTGCTAATTTAACAAGAAGTTGCAGTTTAACTTCAAACTACGTAGAATTACAATACACACATCTATTTCTAAAAAATAATCACCTACAAAATGCTATATATATATATATAGACTATTATCTAATTTCCAATTTTAGAAGTTCAATGGACAAGCATATGGTTCAAAATACGTCCTTTTACAATGTTAACATTCCCACTTTGCAACATTTATTTACAAACTTAATAAATGAAATTCTACCGATTGGACCTTGGAAAAATTGTATTATTAATTAATATCATATCATTTAGACACTGAGGATGATTGCACAGTGGATGCGAAAACGTTTTGCCTTACTGAGTTTTTAAAGTATTTACTTTAACTATAAGTTCTTGTAAGTCGTGATGTTACAGTTTTAATTAACAGATTCGCTGAAACTTTTGGGCAACAAAGCTCACGATTTTAATAACATTGTTAATATTATTAATTAGAATTTAGTTCTCATTTGCACGGTATTTAAGTAGGTTCTTAAAGATTAGCACCTTAGACATAGGTTAAGTTCTTTAGAATAGATTAGAATAAAAAGATTATGTAAAATATGTAAAGACTACGTTTTAAGTAACACATTAGTTAGAAATATAAATAATATTCGAGCTGGCTTGTGAGTGAAAGTTATAATTAAAGAATAAAAATATGGTACAACTCACAAATATACAATTTTTTTATTTCAAACGCGTTTCAACGACTAATTTGTCGTCATCCTCAGTGAAGATACACAAATGAAATTAACTAAAAAAATATATATATTAAACATAACCTATAAAGTTTTAGCAAAAGTAAAAATAGTTTTTACTTTTGCTAAAACTTTATAGGTTATGTTTAATATATATATATATATATATATATATATATATATATATATATATATATATATATATATATATATAGTTAATTTCATTTGTGTATCTTCACTGAGGATGACGACAAATTAGTCGTTGAAACGCGTTTGAAATTAAAAAAATTGTATATTTGTGAGTTGTACCATATTTTTATTCTTTAATTATACATTAGTTAGATTTTAAAAAAGGCTGATTGAAGCAGCTTATACAAAATTTAACGGTGAAGTTAAAATTATCTTCAAAACTTAAATTCAACACGGATATTCAAACTTATACTTTCGTTGAAAACAAAATATTTTCAAACTTGCAAACTCCAGTTAATTTTGTATCTTAATTCTCATTCCGGAATCTAAATTAAGTTGAAAACAAACTTTCAATTAACTCTAATTTTAGTTATATAAACACGCACCCACCTTCTGATGTTTCATAGAAACATTTATGCGTAGAAACGTTCTTTTCAGATACTAATTTACTGATTTGCCAAATGCAATCATTCACATCAGATTTTTATAGTAGTCAATTTTGTTTTAAAAGTATCCTCTCAAATAACACACTCTTTAAGTTTTTTGTATTCATTAATCTTTCTTTTTTTATCAAATTTTTCGTTACCTTTTAAATACAGTAATAGTAATGTTAACTATTGTAGAATTTATTACAAATGAGTAATTTTGCTATTGGTGAAATCTTTTCTGTTTGCTAATATTCCTGACCTTGTCTTTTTACGTTTCGCCTGCATCTATTATAATTGCTTAGGAATAGGAAGTTTTTATTTAGCAACATCTTTTAGGTGTCTGCTCCCGTGAAGTTATAATCCTCTGCAGGTGATTGTCTTCCAAGTACAGTGTGGACCACGTAACCGTGCACTAGGCCTTGAGAGATCACACGAGATTTCTTTCTTTATCCAACGCCTGCCCTTGGTAACTCGACCATTTGCCATCGTGCAGACCAGTAGAGCTTGGAGAGTCTGGTTTTTGGGTCGCTATTGTATGCTTCGAGCTGTGGGCAGGCAGGAAGGTGGTTTCCATCCATCTTTCCTGTTTGGCACAAGGGGCACCGAACACGAGATTTATCGTGTGCTATCACTTCTTAAAACATTTTCAGAATGTTCCACACATAAACACATTATGCTTCCTATATGTCTTCACATATTTCAAGATAGTTTGTTATTTCATACCTAAGCTAATTTATTATTGAAATTTTATAATATCGACCGTCTCATGCAAGTCAACGTTTTGACAGTCCTTGTCATGTTTGTAGGGAGTATTCATACTAACCCTCTACCTCTCGTCGTGGTCTGTACTATACACAAGAATGGATTAAATATTGCCTCATTTTAATTTTCTTACATATAGTTTTTTGATCCATATTTTGTTATTTGGAGAGTTCATAAAACTTATTATCGAATTAAAATAGGAAAAAGACACATAATAACATACATATTTTAAATTTAATTTTAGGGATACCTTACGTCATACGAAATAATAGCTGTGGGATCAGTCAACAGATAAAAAAACTATAGTTTAAAAATGTAGTTGAAAAACAAATATAGTAGATGTAAAAAAATATACTGAAAAACCAACTGATTTAAATAATTAGTCTACATTTAACTTTGTTCTTAAGAAATGACAGACTCGGAAATTTAAAGCAATTTTCCCAAAAATTGGAATATAATATAATATTATCATTTCATTGAATTTATTGTAATGACACTTATTGCAATACAAATAACTCTTTTATTAAATGATAATTAATATTAGCCTAAACAAAAACTGTTTAACTTAGCAAGATTAAAAGTACAGTACTGGTATTTATTAAATATAAAAATTAACATTATCTACGAGTATAAAAATGTTGTATGAAATCATACATCTCATACAATATTTCCAAATTTGTAGGAAATAGTATTTGAAAACTACTTAAACATAACCTCAAAGTAACCTCTGAGTCAAAACGAAACAGCTCTTATAGTTAACCGATTCTATTAGGGACGCTGTGTTTGCTTTCGGCAATTTTTAGACAATCCGTTCATCTTCAGAATTCTAACGGAAAGGGTTTTCACAATGGGAACTGTATGCTTTTTCTTCATCCCATAAGTACCAAGCGAGCCTAAAGAAAGTTCCATTTTAAAAATTTGTTAATATCCATTATTTAAATCTAGTAGCTGCACATGTAATTTGTACAATTAATTTCGCTAATGGTTACTTACAAATTTATCTTCAATAAACTACAGCGAACAGTAAATAATTATGCGGAAGCAACTGTAAGTCATGAAACGATAGTTAAAATAGACTTATTATCTTAACCAGACACATTAAATTAGGAAATTATCAGTAATTCATGTTTAAAGTGTTTCAAAGTATGTTTCCTTCAAGCTTTCGAAGAATATAATCATTGCTATCCTATGGCAAGTAGTAGCATATTAATAGTTGTAATATCCATTTGAACAAATGTTTCATTCCATTTGTTGATTATGCAAATGCATAGCTTGTATAGACGAGATAACAACAATTAAGAAACCTCACAGAGTAAATAATCAAATGTAATTATTAAGTAAAAGTAAAGGTTACAATATGGTTTCATAATATAAATATAAAGTTATACTGGAATAGCGCGAAATACACAAACACCAGGATCACGTAACAATGTGCCTGGTTGCAATAGCTTTATACTTACGTAAGCGTATAAAAGCCGACCACACCAAGCTATGTAGAGACTGTCACGGGTCTACCTCTGGTAAATTCCAAAAGTAAAATGATGAGATCTGAACAAGTTGAACTATTATATTTAGGTGGGGTAAGTGGGGGCGTCACCCAGTCCATGGTCCAGGCTAGCTGTACGCGCAGCCTTCACTACTATATTAAGAAATGTAGTTCCTTAAAACAGTATGAAGGTTCTATAAAAACGTGTCATGCTTCTCTTTTTAGTATAAACAAATGACATTGATTTATTCGACACATTCATCGGGGCACATAGTATTTTTTGTGTGCCATTTACTAAAATTCGACACTATACAATTAGTATTGGTCGTTCGAAATTTTAAAATTATACATAATTATCGTTTCTTTGAATAATTAAACAAGAGAAAAAACTATAAGGTGATCATCTATGAAAGAAAAGAGGTCACATATGTTCCTAATAGGAAAGGGTTCTGAACATAGATATGATTAAGGTAGAGGATATAGAAGGGGGGTTATCCCCAAATACCTCATCTTGTATGGCATCAAGTATGCAGGATTGCATACCTTGAGTAGAACTAAAGTTGATAAAGAGGTGTCTACCTGTTACATCCCCTTCTAAGAAGAATAAGGAAAGGTAGTTGGGCTGGAACTATTAGATATGATCCGCTAGTAGTGAAAATATGGAGACATTATGTATGGGACACTTTAAGGCAGGATCGCATACCTTGAGTAGAACTAAAGTTGATAAAGAGGTGTGAACCTGTTACACCCCCTTCTAAGAAGAACAAGGAAAGGTAGTTGGGCTGGAACTATTAGATATGATCCACTAGTAGTGAAAATATGGAAACATTATCTATGGGACACTTTATGGCAGGATCGCATACCTCATTTAGAGCTCCTCTCAAGTAGGGCGAAGAGGGGTTTTACTCCGCTACCCGTTTCGTTACTTTTATCGTAATACTACCTAATCTAATTAACGTATCTTCAGAAGGAAAAGATTTTAATATGTTGATAGATGGTTAATAAATCCTTTCCTTAGAGGCTCAAGAATCGAAATAGCGCAGAAAAATAATGTTTTTGAGGACTATAAAGAAAACAAGTTTAATAAATATTACATATCTTACGTATAAGAAATAAATTTAACTGTTTTTTTAGTACTGTTTTTATATACTTTTTATGTATATTAGAATACAACAACAGCCTATAAACGCGATAATAACGAATAGAGTCATAAAACATAAATGCGAAAAACTCTAAAATCTTTTTTCAGTCAAGTAGCAGAATAAGTGGGTGTTGTTAGTCAAATGTTAAGAATTATTGTGGCTATTATCAGTTGATTTCAGTTATCGTGATGTATAATTTAAGGTCATATTGAAATATCTACCCGCATTACATATTTTGTAACTTCAGGTTGCATATTTTTAATTAATTTTAAGGAACAAATCGACAGAGTGAATTTTAAAACAATTTTCGTTATTGACGACTTTAAACAATAAATTTGTTATTTAAAATCCATAAACCTACCTTTTATATGGCTTTATGCATGTTTTCTGGGAATTGTTTAGTTTTTAAAACATTGTTTATTTTGTAGACTTAATAATAGTATTTGATCAGATTTATATCAATTATACAAACCAACATAACAATTTTATAGATAAAAATCAAGTTTGGGCAGTGTTCCTCTTCCATAGATGGCGCGGTTGATGGTACACAGCTGACAGTTAAATAAGTTGTTTTTTCTTGCAGTCGCGAGTATGTTACTGACGCGAAAAATTGATAAAAACAAGCATTGATGCTTCAAAATATGTAGAGTCAAATTTTGAGCTCAACTGCTGCAGAACGTTTTGAGTTTTTGAAGGGTACACAAACCAACATAGCATTTATATATATATATATATATATATATATATATATATATATCACTTTCACTTATGTACTTAAACAAGAATCTTACTTGGTATTTATGCAAGCGCTTTCAGAAGCTAGCGAGTGCTTCCATCATCAGATGATGGAAGCACTCGCTAGCTTCTGAAAGCGCTTGCATAAATACCAAGTAAGATTCTTGTTTAAGTACATAAGTGAAAGTGATAAGTGTATACAAGAAAACAGTGTTGCATAATCTACAAATATATATATATATATATATATAGATTTATTCAAAACCATAACAGAAATTCTAAAACAAAATTAAACTCTAGATCAAAGTTTTAAATTTGTTGTTATCATATTTTTAAATTTCGTAAATATAATATATGAGTTAAACTCTTTTACGTTTAACTATCACTGACTGGGTAGCTAGTTGTAGAGTGTTCAGAATGACCTATCCGCATCTATACTTTCATGTCGTTGGATTTTTGTTATTTTCCTACACTTTCCTACTTTTGTGTCGATTTCTCTTTCTCGAGCTATTATCTGATGTCGTCGCAACTAGAGATTTTGAGCATTAAGGATAGTCCTGGGATGGGCTTAACAAACTGAAAGGGCTAAAGAATCAAGTATTAAGTAGGCCTATATTCGTTATCCCTATTGAATAACCTGAAAATTCGTTGTAATACACAGAACTTAATTCAACTGCAACTGTAACTCTGAAACTGTATACTAGTATTTCAAATAAAATAGATTTTTGCACAGTTTTAATGACACCAAACGGATCTAAATGTTGGGAATAATTGACCCACTTGTTGATCGTATGTAGGCATTGAGAGTTCTCAAAAGTCGTGCGCTTTTGTAATTCTCAATGGCACTTCATGTGACTTATCAGTTGTGCCGATATAGCACGAACAGTTACCGCTTCAAGTACGTTACTCGTGACTATCCACAAAACACGGGCTCAATTATGTCACATACTGATAAAACTGGGTCAGGAATAAACCTTAACCCATATTATAACGATACTAGTTTGTGTCTGCTATGCAACTCTAGTGAATGCGCCATAAAAAGGAACGGGTTACGTGACATGTGATAAGTATTTCATGTGATTTTAGTAAGAACATAACACCTCGGCTTTGGTTAAGATATTTGCACGATCGGACATGATAAAAAAATGTATTCTTTGTGTAAATGTATTAGGATTGTTTAGTCACAATAGAAAACACAATAAATAGAAACAAAATTGTTTATTTGCAGGTTTTATAAGAAATCGTTTTATAGAGGTTTTTTACAACGCAATTATAAACTCTGTGCTTATGTAATTCTTATCATTAAACGTTTCACTTATTATCATAAAAACACCTGCGGCTTAAGCAATGCATGTAATCTAATCTGAATCCCCCCTTATAATATTAGAATAATATTTAGTTTTTAACTAGGTCAAATAAACACCACAGGCTTGTGTATTGTAGATAAATAGTACTTTTATTGAAATACTTGACATTTCCAAGAATTAACATCGTTCAAAGTCTAGGAAACACCCAATCAATGTGTAAAGATTCGTTGCAGGGCAGTACAAAAAGATATCCACACTCCTCCTTCTATTCGTGAACAAAAACCTTCATGTAGAAGTTTTCCAAAACCTTTTTATTCAGGCACGTTTCTGAAGCCTTTCTAAGACACCTCGTAAACAATCGTCAACATAAAATTAGAAGGAATACACTTCATCCAAACACAGTATCGGTTGAACCAAACGTTTGCACCAAACATGTTATATATAAAGCTCCAAGTTCTACCCAGACTGGTCGTCACCTTGCTCTATCTTTCTCGTATTAGCCAACAGTTATTTAGATCAAACGCTCCTTTGAAATTGTTGTCAGACTATTTCTATTAACGTGAATTGTTTCTCAGCGTTAAAATGCTTTTCAAACCTAAACCAAGTTACTATTGGAGACACAGTTAATTCGATCAAGCAGAGCATGTGAGTTATATGTTCCTTGCTCCTGATTCATTTTGACCAGTTTGAACTCCCCATTTGAAGGTTCCGATATCGAGGATCAGAAATTCATGCTGTCAATGCATTGAGAAGCTCTCAATGTCGGTTGTAAAACATTATAGAGATGAAGACTATATTTAAATCATCCAAGAAAGCCTTAAAACATCAATCAATTTCTCCTATTGCAATAACTACCCTTACCTAAGATATTAATGGCTTTTACTACCAAAAGATGAGAATAATATATGGCAATGCACCATCCTGAAAATATCTTTTTTTAGAGTGGTTTCCCAGGTATTTGATTTCCTTTAAAAGGAAAACTGATCACTTTGTAAAAGTTCAATCAGAGATGTTATTCATATATAATCATAGGCGTCTTTAACGCTCCCTTCAATGCTTCAACTCTTGTCTCAGTCTTTTAGTGAATAATAGGCAACTGGATACATTTAAGAAAGCCCCTTATTTTTTATTTTGGAACAGATTACATCCAAATTACCATATATCAGGGGCATATAAGGTTGCATTTTACTGATATTATGTAGCAAAGTGTTGGCCATGAGAAATATTAATGATGTTACTGATAGTAATAATAATAATAATAACAGTATATACAACCTCAGCAATAATAACAACAATAATAACTCTGTAGGCCCCAGATCGAAAACTAATTAAAAATAATGCTTCCAATCAAACAATACAATCGCTAACACTGTACACTACTTACGGGATATTGAAAGTCACACACGATTTGATCACAAAATTGAAACCTGAAAGAAGATAAAATGGGTGCAATGAGAAAACTGGGTGAAAATAACGTTAGAGTACCCCTAAAAATGCATTATTAAACACCACCGCATTTTTTGATTCTAACGCATTATTAAAAACAGTTAGAATCATTGGACACAGAACGGTGAGTCTAGAGGCAAGGGATCTAAAACGTTTGCAATTTTTTCTCTATTATAAGCTACGTTCCAGTGCAATGTATGGCAATCAATATTTGGTCGGTTTGTTTGACCTTGAACCTTCCCGAGCCTCGGACAGATCCTGCTTTTACATGGAATGATGTAGTTGCATTGGGTATTGTATTAATCATTTGCCTCAGTGATTCTCAGAATGCAAACTCTACGTTTGTTTTCCAATAGTTAGCCTGCCATACTTTATTGTCGCGATGCAGAATTCGATCATAACTGTTATAAGTCAGAAAAACACACGCGAAGAGCTGAGTCTAGGAAGTGTTGACAGCTCAAACGATATTTTAGTTTTGCGGATAACTTTTGTTTAACGTTTTGTTTGCAAACATCGCTATATTTGATACATCTCTAGTTGCCGATTAACACTGAGCATTGAGCCTGGATTAGGTCTACCATTTACAAATACAAGCCAGTCGGTTTTACTTGGCCACTTTTAATAATAGGAGTGGGAAGTTTTATTAAAAGTTGTATTTAAAGTTTCTCGTCTAATCTGTTAGCTGCAAACTAGTAACAATAAGAGCGAAGATTTTATGACAGTATACAAATCTACTAATTAAAAATTATCATTACGTTCTTATTTCATAAAATCTCTTTTCCATTGTTGACATGACGTTTATCCATCCCATAGTCGCACAAGCCGTACTGATGTAACTACAAGGAAATGATTTTCATACTTGGGAACTATTTTCATAGTAGAAAAATGATCGCATTGTACTAGAAATAGGTGGCACTTTGTATATGCCGTAGGCGTGGCCTATTATGTGAAGTAAAATTGTATCAACCTGGGTGAAGAACATGTTTACTCGGCGAATATGAATTAAGTTCATATTCTAAATGTTAATTGAGTCTACACTATAGATATTAGTAAGAGCGGTGAAGTATTAACAGAATTCGAGTACATTTTTCTACCTTTTCTAAGATTACAATATTTTTGTTTGTTGATGCGTTTCGGAATCACTCTATTTTCAAAACTTAAAATAATGCTCATCTCTTTGTTAACGCGTTTCGGAATGACTCCATTTTCAAAACCTAAATAATATTCTTCCATTGTTGGTGCGTTTCGGAATGACTCCAGTTTCAAAACTTATATAATACTCATTTCTTTGTTAACGCGTTTCGCAATGACTCCATTTTCAAAGCCTAAATAGTACTCTCCCTTTGTTGGTGCGTTTCGAAATAACTACATTTTCAAAATTCAAATAGTACTCTATATTGTAATGATAGGAAAGACAGAAAAGTGTACTCGAATATATACAAATATTCCTAACAAAAGTGAAGATGAGTGTACTATATTAAAAATTTCAAAATAGACAATATTAATTATGTTAAGTATAACAAATTAGCTATTTGACGAATTTGTAATTTAGGTAAATATATGAATTTCTTGAGACAAAACGTTTTCGATATGGCTAAACTACATTCGCTGATGAGATTTTAGTAAATTTATTTAATTAAAAGCTCAAAAAAAATTTGTTTTTCGTTAAATTCAAACGTAAAGTTTCCGCTGATTGCCGTTGACAATAAAATTTACGAAAACTAATTACTTAAAATAGACTTACGATTTCCATTCCATGTTCACTCTTCCAAGAGTCACAAGCTCCCATTAACCTGCCGCTAGTTTTATTACTACAAAACAAACATAATCTAACAGTTAGTATTTAGGAACTGCATATTTTATTGTCTCAGCCTCAGATAGTCCAACACTGAAATAAACGCAGCCATTACATTCTTTCAGTGATAGTTATATTTTATCTTATTTTTAATTCACAAACAATTAATAGTTTTAATAACGCGGAACGTTAAACTAGATTGAAATCACACCGATTAGTGCGATAACTATGATTTCAAAACTATTATGGTTGTATTTTTTAGGTATTCCAAACTGTATTTCAAGGTCACATTCTATACATTCTATTCCCTTCTTTTGATAGCAGATTAGATAACGCTGAGGCTATGAACCAACCCACACCAAATACCAATGTACATACTACAAGGCTAGTATATTTTTTATATTGTTTTTCTTATTAATATTGTAGAATTTCGTTAATATTAACTGTTTTCTCGCGTAAACTGTTACCATTAATTAATACCTAATTTTTATTACTTACGCGTTTTTACTTTTGTTTAATGACAGTAGTTTGGTCAATTTGTCCTGGATTATTTTAACAGTTTCTTTGTTCAAATAATGAATTAACTAAAAGAATACGATACGAATACAGCAATGAAGCCATTCACATTTAATAAGAACATTCATATTAGGATAATGATTGCATTGACAGGGAAGGTATAGGCTCACCTCTTTACGCTATCAGTTCAGTATATTAGCAGAAATATTTTTCCAAAATAGAAAAAATACCTTACACATTATGAAACACGTGATTCTATTGGACATTGCAAAGTGAATACGTTGATATCGTGTGTACTTATAACAAAATAAATTTAAATATAATTCTTAATGACAACAACTACATATACAAACATAAAATTTACGATAGAAGAAAGAAATCAAATAACGTATTTAGTTGGACCTAACAATCCCTAGAAACAAAATTGGTAACAATTGCATTGCCTACTCAATATATATAGAAACCAATTCAAACTATAACACCTGGTCACTCTAAACTACTGAGCAAAACATAAAGCTATAGTTCACAATTAAATGCATAAAATATCACTAACAAATGAAGAGAAAGAAAATGAAAAACTACAAACCAAACGTTTCAAAAGTTCGGATCTATTACCAAAACTATACAAACACTGAAAGTTCGGATTCATTACCAAAACTATACAAACACTGAAAGTTCTGATTCATTACCAAAACTATACAAACACTGAAAGTTCGGATTCATTACCAAAACTATACAAACACTGAAAGTTCGGATTCATTACCAAAACTATACAAACACTGAAAGTTCGGATTCATTACCAAAACTATACAAACACTGAAAGTTCGGATTCATTACCAAAACTATACAAACACTGAAAAATAAAGTAATAACGAAACTGTAAACGGAAAAAATTTGAATAACACACAGCAAACCAAAAGTGTGTTGTATTTATTCTGGAAGGAAAAATTAGTTATCACAAATATTCTAAAGCAACACTATTAATATAAATATAATTTTACATAGTTTATGGTTCATGGTAAATTTGGTAGATCACGAACAATTTTAGACAAAAAACAACTTTTAATTTCAAACAACTCCTAATTACTTCTGAAACAATAACCTTAGTTTTTATTACAATCCTATTCATTATATTAACTTTGATATAATGTTTTTACAATGAATTTGTGACATTTTGTTTTATTTTGATCCTTGTCCATTTAAATCATTTTCTTCAGAACTCATTTCCCCGAATGAATTTACATCTTATCTTTCTTGTAGCCATCCAGGTTTTCCCTTTATGTATCATTACTCTTCTTAAAAAATTATTTTTTAAGTATTTTTTTATTCGTACTTATATCTATATACTGTTGTTTAGTTTTCTTGCCCAAGTTTTTATATGATCAAATATTTGTTTTATTTCCTCTTCTGAATTTTCTCTAAAGGTATTTAAATTTTTCTGAACACTTGATCCCAGTGTTTTATTGACTATTAGATGCTGTAATGATTCCCTTTTAATAAAAAGATACTTATATAAAATTTGTTTCCAGGTCAGCTTTATTGCAGTAATCCTTTACATTTCTTAACGTCATGCTTCGACAAGTTATTACCTGGACATCGGCTAACAAATGGTGTATACGCCTACTTTATATGATACTCTCAAATCGGCAGTTCCATTGCTTTACATATTCTTTCTCACACATTTTTAGATTGAAGGCTATTCTAAAGACATTCAGCATCCTTTAGTTGTTTCAAAAGGGTACGTCTGAATTTTATATGCCTTTGTCGAAATTTTGTAATGTTGGTAAAACTCTTTAGTAGCAGTTTTAAAGCTAGTGAGAACTATTTAGTTTTCTTGTGTATATCACATAGTCCTTTTGTTACAGTCCACTTTATTTTTACGTGGACGAATCGGTGTTTTGCTCTTTTTTTACCGATTCCTTCCTAGTAGTAGAACATTGTTTTATCTGTCTTGAAGCGAGGACATCACACATTTTTTTAATTGACAACGTTTATAGCGACGCCTACAAAAGCCTATTGGACGGGCGTAAACATTCAATTTCGCGACAGTATAATTTCTGCCAGGTTCCACTATGAGTGAATTAGATTATAACATATGATTTCATGTAACAGCTGATTTTGTATTATAGGTTATGTTGCAGAACAGATGTTTTATATGTAGGATATGATACATTATTTATGGAAGATTGTTAAAGAAAAAGGTTATTATTAAATAGTTTTGATAAACTAAAAATTATATTAATTTATTTAAAATTTTGATAAGTCTCAACACAAATAATTCAATATGACTCTCTCTCTCTCTCTCTCTCTCTCTCTCTCTCTCTATATATATATATATATATATATATATATATATATATATATATATATATATATAGGCCTATATATATATATATATATATATATATATATATATATATATATATATATATATATATATATTTAACCCAATTTTTTTAATGAAAACATTCTTAGGAGCGTCTAACTGAAGACGTTTAAATCATTACTTTTTAAGAACTAACTCTAAGAATAGATTTGTTGAAAAAGTATGTATTCAGTAAACATCTAACAAATTTTTTTGTTACCTATATTATTTTAATATTAACTACAGTAAATATTAGTCTTTATTAAACACATTCCTCAATTAAATATATAATTATTAAATGAAAATTTGGCAATTTTTCATCAAACATTTTGCAAAAACTATTAGCTCTAATTTGTTATTTGTAGTTCAAATTTTGGTGTTAAATTTAAAAAATCTGTATTATTGTTTATTACAAAATTAATGTTTCTTATCTTTTATTTTCATTTTATAAGTTGAAGTTTTGCAAAACTATTAGTATTAATTTGTTGTTTGTAGTTCAAATTTTGGTGTTAAATGTAAAAATTCGGTATTATTATTATTATTTCTTATATTATTACAAATGTTTAGGTAATTTCTCAATACGCAAGATTAGATGTTTTTCTCAATTCAGAAATTCTGTAGACGTAGCTATAAAAGTTTTCACTTCTGTTGGTACACCTCCGAGCGCCAGAACCAATTTTTCTTTATTGTCCTCTTCGACCCCAGCTTTTAGGGCCTCCCCATAAGAAATAGTCTATTCTACGACCTTTCTCATTAAGATCTGCCATTTTCTTAAATATTGATCACATGTGTCTTATTTTCTAGTCTATTGGTTCTTCCTTTGTACTTAAAGCCTTAATGCATAATAATTCGAAATGATTTTGATACTTTATATTTGATCAACTATACTTTAATATTTCACGGCTCTGCTAATATGTTTTTTTTTTATAATAGCCCTATTTCAAATTTGAATATGTTACTTCAAATACAATTTAAGGTAGAAAAGCCCTAGTATAAATATCACAATATATAAATTATCGCTAAGACGTTTAAAAAAATAAAAAAAACACAAAGCTAAATGTACGAGACACTTCGTTATGCGAAAGTTAAATTCTGTTGTTTTTTTTAATATGTCTATAGCTATACAATATTACAAACACCTACAAAGGTGTTACAAAGGTTTATACAATATTACAAACACCTACAAAGGTGTTACAAAGGTTCATATAGTATTACAAACACCTACAAAATATTTTGTTAATTTGAAAAAAATACTGTTTCTAGCCTAGAATATTGTAAAATAGATATTTTGCAATTTAATGATGTATGAAATATTACTCAGCTGTACAAAGAAATAACAAATTATTATACTATAATTATCGAAAACTTGTTGCCGTGCATGACGAGCTGGTTGTTAATTACTTATTACGCTTTGATATTACTTGCGACCTGACTTTTTGTTAACTGAAGGCTGGCAAGTTGTCAACTTATACTTGGAGGAAACGTTTTTGTCATGCGTCTTCTTCAGCCTCTAGGAGGCAAGTAATATCAAAGTGTAATAAGACACTATAATTAAAAAATACCTAAGTGAATACATAGGGCTTACTTGCTGACGTGTTTCGAAGCAATCGTTCCTTTTACGAAGCAAAGCCTCTACTGGCGGCATACGCATACATCAAGCAAATTCTTATAATTTTATGTGTATTTGTAAATTTGTCATCTTTCTATTTTTCCATATTTCTGGTGTGCGACATTTATAATAATTATTTTCATGTGTATTTTAAGTAGCATTTGTAAATATGAAAACAATTGGGTGTTGGTATGATTTGTATACAATTACCCATTTCTAGTTATTTTTTGTGGCGTTGCTCTATGTTTAAAATTTATTTCCCTGATTCAATCAAAATATTTCCTAATCTGTGTGCTAGTCTTCCCAACCTGTGTCTTTATTTGAGACAATGCTATCTATTATCTGACTCGGTTTTTTTTTTTAATTTTCAGCATTCAGAAATTCTCGCTTCTCCAAATCATTGATGTATTAGTCTAATATAGCTAACTTTTAACCTCACGCTGTCTAATAAACTATTGCGATAATTACAATCTTATAAACATATAATATTTAATTTCACTTGTATCATGTAAATCAAGCCTAATAATTTACAAGTGTTCTTAGTTAAAGGGTAATAGAGGGTAGTTTAAATCGTATATTCCTGAAGATGCTATTCCTGTTACTACGAGGAAAAATCACTTTTCAAATTTACGGTAATAATATAGACTTCAAGGATATAATATATTCATTGAAGGTTTTATTAACCTTATATTATAACCTTCAGTGGTTATGAAGTGAGATGTTTTCAAACAATTATCTAGTTCAAAACATTTGAGATAAACGTTACTGTGGCGTATGAAGCATAACTCCTGTTTCATATTTAAAACTACAATAATAAGATAAGAAACACTCCCATAAGCGCTTTACAAAGCAATGCATCGGGTTTTTGACGACAATAAACAAACTGTAAGTAACTTGCATATTGCCATTAGTACAAGGTTGTTGCAAGGTGTAGCCTACAACTTCATTTTGTGTCAATGAGGTAATATGTTATGTAAAATGTATATATATATTAAATATAATGATATGTTTTCTTGTAGTGTAGTTAATAAATTAAAAATCATTCAAAAACAAGAATAGTTTTAATACATATATTATTCAAAGCTTTTCGTCGATAAAACAAATACCAGAATCTTCAGGAAAAACAATTATATAACAAAATAATATATAATACTTTTTAGTACACATTATTTAATTTATGAAATAATATTTTGTTATATAATTGTTTTTCCTGAAGAAGCTGCTACTTCTTTTAACGGCGAAAAGCTTTGAACAATATATGTATTAAAACTATTCTTGTTTGTGAAATATTTCTATTTATTAATTTTATATATGTGTGACTGTGTGTTGTGTGTGTGTTTGTGTTTGTTTGTGTGTATGTGTGTGTGTGTGTGTGGGTGGGTGTGTGTGTGTGTGGGTGTGTGTGTGTGTGTATGTATGTGTGTGTGTGTGTGTGTGTGTGTGTGTGTGTGTGTGTGTGTGTGTGTGTGTGTGTGTGTGTGTGTGTGTGTGTGTGTGTGTGTGTGTGTGTGTGTGTCTGTGTGGGTGGGTGTGTATGTGTGCGTGTGTGTGTGTGTGCGTGTGTGTGTGTGTGTGTGAGTGTGTGTTACACAGCTTTTCCTAGACCTCAACGAGGCCACTCTTCTCCATATAAAAACTGTTTGGGGTTGAGTTTTTTTCTCAGCATAAAATTATGCAGTAAAAACCAGTACGATCGAGTAGCCAGGAATACATTGTTAAATGGAATTCAGATCAATAAAGTACTTCAATAAATCCAGGTCAGTTTATTACTAAATGGAAACCGGATTTAGTAAGTTAGGCAAAAGTGGTTAATCCAATTCTAATTAGGATTTTATAACCCATTTAACGACCAATCAGAACACTGACTTTTATCATGAGTATTTGTTCACTTACCTGTTCACCTGAAGATAGATATAATATTATAATGCTTGATTTTATTTATATGTTTAATTATTAACAATAAAGTTATCAAATAATGCCGGAATTTGAGTTTTTAAATAAAGTGAAATTTTAATTTATTAAAGTGCAAAATAGCCTTAATAAGTTTTAGAATTTTTACCCTTGTGACAATTTAAAAATAAAGTAACACGAAATGAAATTAATTATAACAGTGATCAAAGAACTAAATTTAAAAAATGTTTTTTTAAAGATTTACCTTTTTTGAAGATGAGATAAGTTAAACGGGGTGTGATGATAAAAGTGAAAGAACAAAGTTCAGGGAGTTATTTCCCCTTTTATTCATCTTTTCACTCGGTTCCACTTCTCTTACGAACTCCTACTCATAGATTACAATTGACCTACCTTCCCAGTACCAGGGGATTATTATCTCCTTTCCTTAGTCTAACCTATTCTATTTACCCTTCATTGCCATTCTTCTTACAAGGGGATGCAACGGGTACACCTCTTTATTACTACAGTACGATATTCGTCCACTTCAGGTGTAAGCCCCTGCACACGTATTGCACTGATTTCCTGTATATCCTTCGCCACATCTTTTATCTCCCTACCTTAAACATACATATAGTCTCAACCGTTTCCTATCCGTCGTAGATATTAATGGTCATAATGACTAAAAGTCGTAAAAAGAAGGGTTAAAACCTTTCCTTATTCGTATAGCAACAAGGTGTTTTTAATTATTCACTGAAAAACCAACTATAAAGAGTTATGCTTTTTAATATTAAAATGTATTTTCATTCATGTTTAATTATGCACCCGTAAGAAGAAGTATGATATGAATGAAAACCCAGTTGATAACAAAGTTTCCGACATTTATTTTAAATTAGTATTTTAAATAATAACGTTTTGACAACTAGTTCGTTGCTCTAATCAAGCCGGTTGTATTATACAAAGCAAAGTCCTTACAAAGTTTTTAAAGTTAAAATTGTGTGAGTTTTTATATTTTTCCTACTCACATTATACATTTAACTAAAATGCTTTTTTATATAGAACAACAGGCAACAAACGCACAACGAACTAGTTGTCCAAACTTTGCTGCTTTAAAATAAATATTGTTCACTCTGTTATAAACAGCAATTTCATTCATACCAAAGATCATTTTATTCAATTACAAACACCATGAAAGTTTAGGTTTCAATCCTGTTGAACCTTTAGTTTGAAATTTTATACGACTACAATATAAAACTAAAAAATCTTGAGAAACGAAATAGAGTATAGTGTACGTGTTATACATCTGATTATATAAAACAAGAATTTTGTGCTACCATATAAAAGGTTACAGACTCTTTTTATTCAGTGAATTTATAACTAATATATAGTGGATTTATTTTCTGTGACCATCTTCTGTTCCTCTTCACACAGTATGCTTACATAACAAAATTCTGAATTTATCTGCATTATAAATACTTCGGTCCTCGTAACAGTTTTGTTATTTCCGTCAAACATATTCTATCCAAATTGATGTTATCTCACAGTCAAACTGCCTTGGCCTTGCTACTTATTTTCCCCCAAAGGAAATGTTGAGGCGAGCTTTGAATGGCTACCAGACTGTTGGGTACAACAGATTTTCATGATTAATGAGTTGTAAGATCTGTAGTTTTGAGATTAAGGCCGCGGGCATACAGAAGGCAACTGGTGTGAGTTGCTATTAAAAAAGTTGCTAGTCGGTTCATAAGATTGTTCATATAAAGTTGCTAGTTTAGTTGTCAGATATATCATTAGAGGAGGATGACGTCCTTATCTATATTTTAAAAAACAAACTACAAAAACGTTGCAAAAACATTCAGTGTATAAAGTTTAATAAAATTATAACCAAATCTATCCTGAATCAATACTTTGTAGGTATATTTTAATATAAGTATATAGTAATGTATACAATTATAGCTACTGCGCGTCCGACTATATTTTTACTCCGATTTTATATATTTTGAAGAAATTGTTCTTAATCATTCGTATTGTCTTCAAGTTGTTGGGTACACAAATCATGACCAGAACCAGCAATATTTTCTTTTTCTCACATACTATTGCAGTATAATAAAAGACTATTCAAAGAAACAGAGAGACAAAAATACAAATAAAAATAACTATTATTTAAATGCAATAGCGCTCTTGAGAAACGCATACACAACATAACAAATACTGCTGGCAACTGAGAAACTGAGCAACGAGTTTACAGCATGTCGTGACAGGAGCAACTCTAATTTCTGTGTCACTCGCTAGTCGCGTTGCTATCGCTTCACTATAAATATGTGCCTTTAACTCTTTTATTTAAACTGCTTTAAATGAGATTATTCAGAAACGACACATCAAAGGAGCGAAAATTAGAGAGCTCCGTCCAACAAGCCAAGGTATATGCTGTGAAAAAGCTACTCAAGTTTTCGTTGCGTTGCTATCACCAGTTGCTTTCTATATGTCCGCAGCCTTACGGGTAGTAAAGGTTCACTTAACGGGATATTTTAATTTCTGTTGCACTGATAAAGCGCCTTCTTTGTCGCCGAGTTCTTTGGTTTTCTTAGTCACCTAATTTTCGGTCCTATTGTTTCAATTTCACTATCTGTTTCTCCAAATAGTTTGGCTTTTTGAGTTACCCAAATCAAATTCACGACACACACACTGTTGTTTTGCCACTATCAAATTTTTCACTTTATCCGTCACAGTAAAAACTTTCGATATCTGTGTAGATTGATCTATTGTTTCTAACAGGTGTTTTCAGACTGAAGTTTGCGCATTTAAAATGTAAACAATTATTACCAATGGGAAGCTCAGAGGTTTTATTGACAAGTACAAGGTTGGCACATGCATTTCACAACAGTAGACCTCAATTCATTCACATTACTAGAAGAGATACACGTGAGCCTGACTACAGTATGTAAAGATTTTATTTACTCCGTTGCCAAATATTATCGCAATAACTTTATATCTTTTTGCAAAATATGCCCTAATAAAGTCACAAAACAATTTTTTATGACGAGTAATACGTGCATTCTGCAATAATTGTCGCTGTATAAAAGTACGTGACGCCTAATCTGGGCTCGCTGTAGCCGAGCTCTACTGTAATATATTTACCGACGGGCCCGTCTGTGTAATACGACTGTTACCTTAATAGCCTATGCACACTATAACTTGCATCCACGATAAGATTATTTCTATGTTTAACATTGTTTATTAGTGATGAATCATTTATTATTTCGGACCTTTATATCAGTGTACATATTCAACTTTTATACTCACAAATGATGCAAATGTCTTTGAAAAATACTTTAAAAAATAATTTTATCAATAGAAGATATGATGGAAAATTCGAATATTTTTATTTGTATGTAATGGTGTGGCAATGTGGTGAACTGAAAAGATTAACAAGAGAAAAATTAATTTAAAAATCATAGCATACTATTAACTGTATAGTTAACCACTAATTATTTCTAATCGTTTATTATTAGCTAACCACCTATTACCTAACTTTAATTACCGAATCTCGTTGAATTATTAACTATGTGACTTTACATTTATAAACAGCATTACTTTGACTATCTCACACATTTGTGGAACATTTACTCATTTTGAGATGAGTGTTGCAGTAAATATTTGCTCAGCTGGATCTAAATACGCAACAGTTTAATCTGTAGCAGTAGTTTCCAAAACAGCTGCAAACTAATTGTTTGATTCTTATCACAATGTATAGACGAATATTTGTTTAGTTTAAATAAATCATTCCTACAGTTTTTAAAAGGTTTTTAAGAAATTGTTAAAGGTGTTTAATTTGGGGAAAACTCCAGAAGAATATAGACCATTTTATATTCCTCCCATACAAAAGAGAGGTTCGAAAACTAATCCGGAAAATTACAAAAGAATGGCTGCCATACCAATAATAGGCAAATTGTACTCCAGAGTATTGCAAAATTTGATAGAAATGTACGTAAAAGACAAACAACCAAAAGAAGAAGCAGGTTTTAATGCTGAACTATCAACTATAGACAACATTTTCACCTTGAAAATCACCCTAGAAAAAAAGGAAGAAATAAATAGAGAAACCCATGTAGCCGTACTAGATTTGGAAAAAGCCAATGGCAAAGTACCGATATTGCAGCTATAGAAGGCTATGCAAAACTTGAGTATAAACCCAAGAGAATTATATTATATTATTATTATTTTTTGGCCTACTTTAAAATAAGCACGGACCTGGACAAACTTTTTTTTTCTTCCATGGATTTTTTTATTTTGAGGGGCTTTTGGCTAGGGAGTCGGTTGGCACCAGTCGTAACCTTAGGAAAATTTGGGATTCCGCCCCAGTGGCTCCTAGAGTTCCCACCTCAGACAAACCTTTTTTTCGTTCAAGGATTTTAGATTTTTTGGGGTTTTTTGCCACAATAAATCGATTAGTTCCGATCTCAATAAAAACGTCAAAATTTCAACTATAGTCAAGGACAATAAAACCCACAAACTTAAAATTACTGTTTTTCTTCTTGTTTGGAATGTACTTTCAGGTAAAGCCTGCAAGAACGGAAACAAAGTTCAGACAAATCTTGGTCAAGTATTGCCAATAAAACAACTGTTTTCTACAGTTGCAGATAGAATTAAATGCCTTATACTGACAGTTGATAGTAGGAGGTTTTAAACATGTATATAGCGGATTAAAACAAGTTGTATTGTGGATGTAAACTCGAGAGGTTTTTTTCTGTCGCTTATAAAATCCTTGATCAATAGTTTCAATGCAAAATAAGCACTTACTTTTAAATTCAAACTAAATTTGAAACTATATTAAACGTGGGGGGACCACTGATGTAGACGGATCTTGTAGAGACTGAGCTTTTTTCAAATCTCTGGATACTGTTACAGGCCTTAATGTTTTCTACAACTACTATGAGCTACAATGTTTTTATTACCTCTAAAACAGCCGCCTTTACCGTCTGTTCTTGGCCTACTAGCAATAAGTAACACCTGTATCCCTGACAAGACACTTATCACTAACTACATCTTTTTCACTAATGCAACCCTTATCAAGGGTTTCATAAACTGCTTATAATTAAACTACAGAGTAGAAGTAGAACTCAACTATTTGATAAATAGATTTTATTTTGAAGGAAGATAGAATAGGACGAAAGGTGAAGGAGGAATGGAAACCTGTATAAGTTGGTACCGCTTTTATCTTATGAACCATTGATTTTATAGAAAAACCTATAGAACAATTTTGTAGCATATGTTGAGTATTTTGATATAGTATATAACATATGTTTTGCTACAACTAATATATTTTGAAATATTTGACATAATCTCAAACAATAGCCATGAAACTACCCCCTCCCCAACACGCTTACCTTCGACCGCCTGGGACTTTTGGTATTTTGTTTAGGGCAGCTTCCTACATAACTGTTCCAACTTTCAGAACTAGAACATTTTTTTAGCAATTTTTTTTTTTGTTGCCAGGGCTATTAGACTAAGTGTTAAAAGACTCTCCGTGATGAGAAATTACACAATCATTATCGATTTTCTTTCAATTTCATTTTTTGTTTCTTGTTTGGTTATATTAAAACACTATACGAGTGCGTCTATTTCTGAGAAATAATATCACAACAGCTAATATTAGTTTCCAAGAAAAGGGTCTTTAGAGCTTGGAAAAAACTGTCCAAAGAAAACAATAAATATTGAGAATATATGAGCAATTTTAGTATTTTCATCACTAACGAAAATTGTTTTTAGTGCTCATATTTTATACATTGAAAAAACACTTCTAAGAAAATAGAAAGCCGGTTCATTAAATCTATTGAAAATATTTATCAAATTCATTTAATCTTTAAAATATCATCCTTAAATAAAAAGGTTTCTGAAAATTTAACCAACAATCTTGAAAACTATTTATTGCAAAAGGAGAGTCAAATTTTAATAACGCAACAGTGGATTCTGGCTGCGACGCTGCAGAGCCCATGGTAGAAGGTGAACCACTCCTGCAGGTATATTTGAAACCAGTTTCGCGAAATTAACTAGTTACGTATATTGATTTCATGTCTTAAAGTTAAGCAAAATTCCTGTTGAGAATCTCTCCAGGGATAACCTTGAAAATCTTTTTGTACTCCGTAAACACAACCAGGCTTCCTTTCGTAGTACATTTTGTTTATCTACATAAATGGTAAGGGTGAATACGGATTCATTTTATGTGTTTGTTTATTGTATATATATATATATATATATATATATATATATATATATATATATATATATATATATATCGCAATGTGTATTCTTGTGTATTAATAAAGAACTAAGTCAAAATACAAATACAAGAATTATAATTGAATTTACAATATTGAATATTGTTTAATATTCCTGATGATGTTGGTACTGTTAGCCAACGAAAAGCTTTGAAATGTAAATTCAATTATAATTCTTGTATTTGTATTTTGACTTAGTTCTCTATATATATATATATATATATATATATATATATATATATATATATATATATATATATATATATATATATACGAGCATATATGTGATTTGTAGATTTTTTCGATGTTTAATGTTTCAATGTTCAATGTTTATTTATTAAAGCACAAACATTTAATTTATAAAATATCGCGATAGAGGCTTCATATCAATATTGATTATAAAACTTCTGCTAAAGAGTTTATTTTGACTAGACAGTATGCGAAGCTCCTGATGTAAAAAAATAATAAAATGATGAAAATCTTCAAGTGTCTTATTTTATAAATTTTCTTGTTGTTGAAATGTCTGTACTTTATTATTAAATATTATTAAGAAAATGTCATCTACAATTTATATATTTAGTATAGGAATAAGTTACTATAACGTCAAAAAGCGTTTGCATTACGTTTAAAGTGAATTCAATTTTTGGAAGTTAGATCTTATTCTTAAGAAGAAGAAGAATATTTATCAGTACTTGTAGCTTTTAAGAATTACTTTTAAAGAGTCATAGACTAAAGGCCACGTAAAACTTGTCATGTTTATAAAGAAATATATCTGAATTTATCTAATCGTACCTTCAAAGAGTACCAATCATTCTGAAAAACAAGTAAAAAAATAGTGATATAATTATAAACTATACAATTTGAAACTCTTACAGAGTTTCTTGCACACGCACACGCGCGCGCGCACGCACACACACACACACACACACACACACAAACACACACACACACACACACACACACACACATATATATATATATATATATATATATATATATATATATATATATATATATATATTATGTTTATGAAATATTTTTAATTTATTAATTATATATATATATATATATATATATATATATATATATATATATATACACACACACACTGTTATTATGTTATTATGTTTGAATAATTTCTGTTAAATCTCCATTTGTAAATAGCTTGCCATGTTTAGTTATTTCATACCTGTAAATGTTCTTCATGCATAATGTAGTGCTTACTCATTGTTTATATTCTAAATGTACATACAGATGGCCATATAGTAAAACAAATGATAAGGCAGGTTCAAGTGTTTCTTCTCTTTGCTTCAATGGCATTGAAATATATTCCAACAAGTAACTGTTATTTCGCTCAAGAATTTTAAAATTATATTTTTTGTAAATACAACATAACATGACCGTTATGTCATGGAGCACGGTTTGAACTTATTTAGTTTATGAAGTTGTTTTCTTTCCAAACAAATCTCTTTATCCTGCTAGAAGTTTTTGTCTCTGCTAGTATTTAATGGCTCTACATTTGAGATTTTTAATTCCTTTAACTACTGAAGGTTTCTTTAAATATCGAGTAATTATTTTTACTTTTTAATAGATGATAAAATTACGACTCATTCAGATAAATTTTGGTTTTACTCAACTTTATACAGTAATACTTTACTTAGGAAAGAACAAATCACATTTTTCATAGATAATATTATTCTTCAACATTTCTACAAAAATTATGAGTTCTACGATACATAAAATTGTTTTTACAGTTTTCACATCAATGTTCAAGAACATTTTTATAGTTGACAAAGGGTGAAATTCTGAACTATTTCGCTACATCACACATTGAAACACTTCTGTAGATTATGTACAGTTTCATACAGACATTTCTTTGTTTGTTTCTAAGTTACATCAAAAGAGTTTCATATTAAGCAAAATGTTGTAATAGAATTTTGTATCTAAGTAAGTGAGATGCACTAACAATTTTTTTTAGTATAGAAAACAGTTGGCGCTAGTACTATGCGTCTAAGCCCTCTGGACAGCACGCTAGCAGGCAGTGCATGGGTTTACTGGCCCACTCATGACGTTTGGTGACAGACCAATTACGAAGAATGGCTTTTGTTGTTACCAAATATATCTTTAATCAATGGTTATAGTTTTTAGTTCGAGGTAAGGTAGCCTAATAGTAATGCATTTATATATGTTTTTCCATTCATATATATATATATATATATATATATATATATATATATATAGTTGGTTCGTAAAAATACCCTCGAAATTATGACGTTTTGAATGTAAAGTTAGGTTATACTTAAGCCCAACATTATCAAACATTCTAATACATGAGGGGCCAACTTTAAGTTTATTCGTTTGTCTGTGTTCCTTGCTATCTGTATTTTATTTACGTAATAATAGTCTACATTCAGTTTATATATTTTAGATACAAGAAGTTTTGTTTATTCTCGAAATGTATTTCAAGTAAAGACTTTGGTATTACTTGTCTTACCGGAATCACATCTAATACATTAATATTTATTAATATCGCTAGATTTGAATGCGAACACAGATAATTTTGAGGAAAGAGATGTTGCTAATAGCATATTTAGTATTAGTAACCCCCCAATAGAAGCATTTCATTTACACATTCGTCACTTCCCCCATCCACGTGCCCTAGGTCTATTTCAACTGGTTTAGAGTCCAGATCATATGACTATTGTTTCATTCAATTCATGACATGGCTTCAGTTCAAAGTGTGGAATGATCTTTAGACTACCAAAACCCAACTAGATCTACCCTTAAAAATCCGATGTCAAACTCTTGACTCCCACACTCAGGTGAACATCAGCTCAAGCACGTGAGGGTTTGTTGTCACTCAGAGAAGGATGATGTTTGGTGGCCTCCGAGGTTATGCAGCGTCTGTCACGCGACACTGACTGAGAGTAGGAAATTGGGACCAGGGCTTTTGGTTAAGGGCTGGATTTGGTTTGTTGTGACGATCCCTGAGCCATTATATAGGTACTAGGACGAGACAAGTTCTGGAGCCAGAGCTTATGATTTCGAAGATTTTACAGATCTACTCAGGTTTAGTAGAACCTTGTTTTCCTTACAGGGGTTCTGATTAGTTCAGTACAGGTTCGTTCTAAACAGACCTCTGGGATAACCTTTCCTAAAGGCAGAATCCCCAAACTAGGAACAAGAGTTTAGTTACTCGACCCATTCACTATATAGGACAGCCCCCCTGACCACTAAGGGAGAGTGGGGCAGGACCGACCGGAAAGATGAAAGTATGCAATAAAGGAAAAGAACTTCAAAAGCCTAAGACAACAAAGAGGAGACAATCTTTCCTATCAGAAGACACAGTTCCAGATGTTGCAAAGAACAAAAATAAGAAGATGATGAAGAAATATGAAGCAGACGATTAGACAGATGAGGAAGAGGAGGAAGAGGATGAAGAGGCGTGCATTTTTTGTAATGACTTGTTTTCAAATTCGAAGGACAAAGAAGGTTGAATCTAGTGCGTGAGTTGTAAGGGATGGGCTCACGAAAATTGCTCAAAATGTGAGGATGATGATAACACCTTTATTTGTGATTTTTGTGTGGTTATTTTTAGTATTTTCATTTTAACCTATTATTTGGGGTTTAATGTTTTAGGTCTAATTTCCAATGTAATTTATCAACATAGCTAATAATTTAGCTGTGTTTATTGAAGATGTTTTCTCAAACAAATGTCGCCTAATAGAAATGTTACAATGTCAGTCTTAACTATATTTTATATGATTTTATATATTTTAAGTGTTTATACCAGTATACTTAGGTACATTTTATTGTTACGGAAGAATGTAGAAATAAATGTTTTTCCATATGATTTACAAGGTAGTCGGTTTTATCTCACAAATGTGGCAAAACCGTCATTTTGATAGTTTTGATTGACAAATTTATAACAGAGAAACTATTTGTAATACAGTTATATAATGTTGTATAGTTACTCTTAAATGCATTTAGATTTATACTAATATGGCGTATTACAGAAACCTCCAATAGTTCTATAAAATCTTCAAAGCTCAGCAGGTCGGTTTTGCCCCAATCTCCCCTATCTCTTCGAACGTAGTAGGTGTACTAATAAAGAAATAGAATAGTGAGTTATTTCAGTTCAAAGTTTAGATTAACAAACAAAAACTTTTTAAAATAAAATTTTTACGAATACCAATATTATAATTAGAGGCTATTAAAATTGATAAAAGTAGGAAGAGTATGGTTTTAAAAATTGTTAAAGAATCAAACACTTATAATTTTGAAGTATATACTGTTTTTACCTATATGACTTATATAAGAACAGTAATAAATAAAGACATTTTGGGACCTAGAATACTTACAGCAAGCTTTTTTTAAGCTTGTGAAAATTGCAATTGGGTTTTTTTAAATTCTGGCAAAAAAATGAACATTTTTAAATATTTTTTAAAAATCTTTTTTCTTGGAAAAACTTATATTTTCTCGAACAAGCGATTTTTTTGTATTACCAACCACGTGACTAATACTTTGATCAGAGCTGCTTTCCGAACCACTCATTCATTTTAAATGCAGGGATTTTTAGCGTACGTCACATCCAATCATGAACCATTGCAGAGTTTTCTGATATCCTGAGTCTGACTAAGGCTCTTGGGAAAATACCGTTATAATAAAGTCGATTTACAAAGCATGGTGGTACTTCGTTAAAAAAAAGTCTATTTTACTATTTCGAAAAATGTACATTTTTCAGAACTATTCCAAGAAGTAGAAAATAGCCTTGCACATTTACGCGTAACTATAATTTTAAAATATTTCAAGATTCGTGTTTTATAAGTTTTCCTAAAATAAAAGGTCTCATGAAATTTTTGAGAGAAAATATTTTTTATAAGAAAGGAAAAATTTAATTTAGTTTCTCTATGTAAAATACAATGTCCTAATTGATTGAGTGATAAACGCACAGTCGAGGGACCACTTGCAGAGAACTTCAAAGGAGCCCATAATAGATATAATAGAAAGCCGCTTTCATAATCTATCATAACGTTTCATCATAACCACATGTTTAGCAAAAAAAAGTGCGAATATATATTTCTAAAAATCTAGTAATGATTATTTTTCACTTTACTTATCTTATCCAACGATAACAAAGATAACGTACAAAAGGTTTAAAATGTTTGTATTATGGCAATTTGAAATATAGAGAATAATTTAGGTAGCAACTCGCACACGTCAATGCAAAAAACTTTAATATCTCAAAAATTAGGCATTTAACTTCGACGTTGTATTCGTCATAAATGTAATTTACAAATCGATCTTTTTTCAATTCCTTCTATTAGCTCACACTCTCCTGATATATATCTTGTACAAATTTTCAATCGTCAATAAAATACGATTTTATTCATTCAGTCAAGTTCAGGAGATGTCAACTGAGTTTTATTAAGTTTTTTCCAAATATTTATTCAATAATTAAATTATAAGAATTTGGAGGTCTAGGTCGCATTTGAACTGATTATCTTCATGTTCGAAGTCTAGCTCTTTGGCGCTAAGCCAACTTTCCCTTTGCTAAAAATCTACTTCTCAATGATGTATATGATTTTTTTTGCCTCCATCTGGTTGTCGTTGAAACCTCCATTGTACAACCTTAAATTGTTGCCATGGCTATCACACAATATCATAAATAATGCTCAAGGCTTAAAAATGAATGTTGAAAATAAAATAAACAAATAATCTGGCTTACCTGTAATCTAACCTTGCTTTACAAAGGAAAGGAAAGAGAAAAGAAACAATACAATGTAAGCAACGAAAAAAAGAATAGGTATAAACAAAAACCAACAAAAATAGTCCAACACCATACATAGAAAGAAAAATGGAAAATTGCTTTCTATTTTGTCACTTAATATTGTTATTCTGACATATGTATGTAAGTTACATATTTATATTGATTATAATTATAAAATAAAAAGAAACTAAACTAAAATTTTTCTTTGTTGATTTAAGTGGGAAATGATTTTTTTTAATTTATATTACTTTTTATGCTTTGAATTGACATATTGCTTAGCAATGAATGGTCATTTAATTACTAAAATAGTTTTTTAGTGATTTGTTTCTTTTATTACCTATTTTGTACAATGTCAGGCTCTCTTATTTCAATCAGAGGATACTAATTAATTATTTTGTAGTAATAAAAGTTGCACTAACTCTGCGACTTTGGCTTACAATTAATTTTTTTATTGCTCTATTGCTCTATGTATAGTGCTAATGATACAATAGTCAGAAAATAACTGCTTCTTTTTGCAGCTATCCAAAGAAAGGAATTTGAAGTACGGATGTTTACTGTTGTATCAAATTTTAATTTGTTTATAATGTGATACATTGTTTATATATTCCATTGTTTACACTAAAATGATATTAATTTATCTTATAAAACACTGATCCGATAAGTCATGTATAAAAATGCCTCTTCAAAACTTCGGCTCTCTTTAGGCATCTCCCGGTGTTTCCGCAATTTTTCTCTGACTTTCCTAAACAGAAAAGGTCACTGGATAGTAATAATGAATGCAACGCATTATCGCGGATTTGTTTCGTGTCAAGTGTTTCCCCGTTTAGTTTCATGAATCACTCAACGTTTGTTTGCAATGAGGTTTTTCTTGTGATAATAAATGCCGTATTCATTTGTCGTCTTTATCACCTATTGCGGAAGATAGTGAAATGTGAAGCAATGTCTGTCAATGATAGATTGTTTGGCCTTGCAGTCATTGATATCTTTCGTGAGATGTTGTGGACTTACGAGAGGTGGTTTTTAAAACCTTCAGCAGTTTTACTACTACATTTATTAAATAGTTTTAAAGAAAATATGATACTATAATGAATTAGTGAATCTTATTATATCATAAGATCTTTAAAACTAACACAGATGAACACTTCTTCGGTAAATGTCTCTAAAGATAAATCTTGTAGACAAATTAACTGTACTGTGCAAAAGCAACAAAAATTGTTTTGAACAAACTAAAATAGCTAACAAAAATGTTTTTTCTATAACAAATTTAAACTAAATGAATAAAACCACACTAACTACTATACAAAAATCTTTTCTTTTACTACAATTACTTTATGTACATTTCGATTACATGGTAATCATTTTCAGAAGTACTGTACTTCTGAAGACAGTACTTCTGTGGATGATTTTCCATGGAATCGAAATGTACATAAAGTAATTTATAGTAAAATAAAAGACTTTTATATTGTGTTTAATTGCTTTACCCCGGCCAAAGACAAGAAATAGAAACCACTGTGGTTATGTTAATAAAGAGCTTTCTGGCCAGGAAGAATGCTACCACAGCGATGCCCTGATCAGATCTTCAAAGGGTCGAAAAAAAAGGTTTTAGTGAGTGTTCGTCAGGAGTTTCACAGGTCTGGCAAGGCGGACATGATGGTGCGTAAATGCATTCCAAACTCAACAGCAAGAAAAAAACAAAATATTGTGGGATACAGGTTTTTATTCAGTTAGTTAAAATTAGTCTACAGTGCTCAAGAAATTCATTGATCATAACAAATCTCTTTTTTCAATTGTTATAAAATTTTAAGACATTTATATGTGGCTAATATATTTTAAGTCTTCTGTATTTTTGCAGGTTCTATAAATTAGTGATCATACTTCTTACAGAATCAATGGAGTTATCGCAAATAATAAACAATGACAACTATCCATCATTGTTTTAATATCAAACCCGTCCATCGCATAAAGAATCTGAGATTTAGATTCGATTTGCATCATCCCAATACAAATTCATCTTGTTATAGACAAGTGAGGAATTAAAGTCCATTAATGTATTTATCAAGGCGTATGGTTTTAGAGCCAAACGCCACTTATCTTTGTGGCTTGTGGCAATTCTCTCTTGTTAACTGAGAGTGAGTTGTGTGCAGGTTATTGTCTAAAAAAGGAAAGCTAATCAATAGTTAACAATAGTGCGAGCAGCAATATAAATGAAGCTACGATTATAGAAAAATTAAAATGTATATATATATATATATATATATATATATATATATATATATATATATATATATATATATATATATGAATCATCGATTCAACGTTAGTTTTAGTATTTCTAATTTCAACTCAACTTAAAAAATAATAATTAAAAGAGAAATAAACCGTATCATTTCCATTTCTTGTTTTTTAACGAAGCAAAAAAACAATAAATATTATATATTAATTAAACACATTAATTTCAATAACCACAAGAATAAACATTTTTTAATTATAAAACAGTGTTTTTATAATTTTTGCTATAGTTATATATATTTTATTTCATTATATTTTATTAACAAGAATATTCATTTTCTATTCATATTTAATATTTTTTACTGCATAAAGGTTTTTGCTGATGATAGTATCACCATTTTCAAAAACGTAATTCCATGTCACTAAATTATTATCACTGCATAACATACCCCTACAAAATAAATATTTTTGGAATAATTACATCTGAAGATGATTGCTTTGCCAAATGAAATGTACATAAGGGTTTAATAAAATGTTTTATTTGTGGTTAAAATATTTATTTATTTAGAATATAAAATAAATGTGTGTGTGTGTGTGTGTATGTATGTTAAAATATACAATGTTGTTTACGAAGTTTGATAAAATATTAGGGTTTTCTATGTTAAACTATATTTTTTATTTACAAAGTAACAAAAAAATAGGGCAAATCGTTGTCGGTAAAAAAATGTACAGTAGGCTATATAAATATTAATGTATTGAGGGGCTAGTGAGTCAGAAATAGTTTTGTAATAATTTAAACTTTTAAAAAAATCTAAAAGAAGTTCCTTGAAAACGAAAATTTATTTTAATATTTTTTTACTTTATATTATTATTTAAAATTAAAATGTTTCGGATAACAGAGGATTTTTAGAACATTATATGGTTAAATGGTTGAAGATACAAAAAAATATGATGAAGTTTTATATTAAAAAAAAGCATTTAAACAGCTGGGTCTCAACGGTTTCAAGATTTTTTTCTGAGAAGACTAACAGTCAAAAGACACAAGTATCTAAAACTGGGATTTGAGGAACTCCTGTGGTTTTCGTTATCACTAAGTGGTTTTAGGGAGTCTGTGGGGGGGGAGGTCTTGTTATGCGGATACTAATTAACTGACCTTTATTTTCACCCAAACTATTCATGACGTTATAATGTAATTATTAAGCCTTCTTATGTTACATCAAGTAATATACATAAATGCTATAATATTGCTTTACACATCAGCTCATTATGAGTATCAAACAATATTTAAAATAATTTAAAGTCGATTTCTACTGTGGTCAAAAAAATTTATTCTAGTTACTTTTCACTTTATAATTACAATTATTACAAATATGTATATGCATATGTCAGAATTACAATATTAGGCCTAAGTGTCAAAATAGAAAGCGAATTTCCTTGCAATTTTCCATTTCCCTCTCTATACAGTATATGATGTTAGATTATTATTTTTTTTTTTGTTACTATTTATTCGTTTCTTTTTTTCGTTTTTAATTTATGAACCTGATGGTCTTCTTTAATATTTCTCTTCTTTCCATCTCTTGTAATGCTTCACTATACCAAGGAACCTTTGACTTATAATTTCATATACATCCTTAAGTCACTGATTTTTAGCAATGGGAAGTTGACTCAGTGCCTACTTATGAGTCAGTATATTTAAATGTTACCAATGCTTACTGATCGTGCCAATTACACGGTCATGTAAACTTACTGGGCATGTCTACCACCTGGTCAAGTGTACTTACTGGGCAAGTATACTTTCTAGTCATACCTGTTTACGGGGCATGTTTACTTGTAATGGCTACTTACTGGTAAGCCTACTTACGTGTCATGAATACTTATTGAATTTCTTACTTACTGATCACTAAGTGGCACCTCTACTTACTAATCATGCCTAATTACATGGTCATGTAAACTTACTGGCCATGTCTACCACCTGGTCAAGTGTACTTACTGCGCAAGTATACTTTCTAGTCATACCTGTTTACGGGGCATGTTTACTTGTAATGGCTACTTACTGGTAGGCCTACTTACGTGTCATGAATACTTTTTGAATTTCTTACTTACTGATCACTAAGTGGCACCTCTACTTACTAATCATGCCTAATTACATGGTCATGTAAACTTACTGGCCATGTCTACCACCTGGTCAAGTGTACTTACTGCGCAAGTATACTTTCTAGTCATACCTGTTTACGGGGCATGTTTACTAGTAATGGCTACTTACTGGTAGGCCTACTTACGTGTCATGAATACTTTTTGAATTTCTTACTTACTGATCACTAAGTGGCACCTCTACTTACTAATCATGCCTAATTACATGGTCATGTAAACTTACTGGACATGTCTACCACCTGGTCAAGTGTACTTACTTGGCAAGTATACTTTCTAGTCATACCTGTTTACGGGGCATGTTTACTTGTAATGGCTACTTACTGGTAGGCCTACTTACGTGTCATGAATACTTATTGAATGTCTTACTTACTGATCACTAAGTGGCACCTCTACTTACTGATCATATCTACTAGACAATCCTGTGATTCAAAATCTGCAAATAGTAATCATAAAGCTAGGCTAGGATGGCGTTTCGAAGGATCAATAGATATGGTTCATGAAGTTGAACTATTGGCCTTTATGTCAGCTGAATCTCTTAACTTTGTCGCTTGCTTCGACGGGTGTCTTCAGTAGCAGCTGCTAGTAATACGTATTCTGGTTTTCATAATTCGTTAACTTATTGGACTCAATGAGTCGACCGTAAATTTTTTTGTAGTTTTTAAGGCCCTTTGAAAAAGTGTTCTTTCTATTAGCATAAGCAGCATTAATAAACAAGGCAATGAACAAGAACCCACATCCCCAAATACAAACACCCAATGGTTGTTAACCATTACTAACTATTATATTTTAGTATATTTTTCAGATAGAAATAAGATAAACATAAATTTAACAATTTCACTTCGATGAAAAGTAAATTAAAAGCGATTAATTCCTTTTAAAATTAATTTTTTCAGCTGCATTGAAAAAGGTTTCCACGTTTCTGGACAGGTTTATTATTATTTTATAAGATTCACTTTCTATGTACAACAACGATATATTTAAAAAATCCGTTCTACGTCGTGGAGGTTTGCAACTAAAGTTTTCTTCTTCTTGTTGAAAAATCTCTTTCACAAGACACCGGAAAGTATTGGGGTAGAAACTGCTAGATGCAACGTTTTTAATGAATTCTGGAATATGTCTTGATCAGCTCTTCCTTAAACACATTTATATATTCTTAAACTTTGACTTTGTTGATTTTGTGTATTTACATTAGTTTATACTTTTGCATTTAAATTATTTTAAACTGTTTTTGTTTTTGCCATTCATTTTGACATTAAAGAAGCACCATTCTTTATCAATTGCTTGCTTAATGTTAAAGAAATTTTTGTGGATCCTCAAAATTTAAACTGTCATCGAGTGATTTTTTGGTTTGGGCAAGATTTCATCAGGCGCCCTTCAAGGGCGCTAGTTAAAATCCGGTGCAGCTCACACATGTTTAATTTGACGTAATAATTATTTACTTTTTTTAAATTACCGCATACTTTATATTTACAGTTTATTTAAAGTTAATCTGAATGTGCCTTTTTGAGTCTTGACGTATATTAATGATCGTTAATAATTAAAAAAAAAGAACCTATATCATTAACAACAATATATTTAATTTTCTTATCAAACCTCTAATTCACAATATAGTTATCCTTCTCACAATCCGTTCTTTTCACCATGTACACACAACTAAAACTGTTTTCCCACCAAAAATCACACTTACAGTCCAATCTTAATTAACAGCTGATCTCCACAGAAATTAAAAATAGTTCATTGAGAGTTGATTTGGGAGGATATTCACTACAATACTACATCAGTCTTCATTTAAAAGCGGAAGATTGAAGTAATATGATTTCTACTAAGTTTGCATTTGTAAAGCTATAAACAAAAATCCCGACTAACATTCGCACAGCGAATTATGCTGATAATGATAGCAGAGCAAATATATTGAATATTTTTGCATCTGAATAGTTCAAAAAACTTTTCTTTCTTTTATAGTACAGTAAGTTTTACTTATTATACTATAGTTTATTCCTTTTAGTTACATAAATTGATGTAATTTAAAGAAAACCACTCATTAATTTACTAACTCTTGGAGTAAAACAAATAATAAGTTTATTAAAATTTTCAAAAACATGTTCTAAGTAAGTGAAGTCTACTCATGCCAAAAGATGTATTAAGTGCGTTTTATGTAGCCTACTGTACTATGTGTACACTCTCGAGGGATGCTGTACTCTTAATTTTATTTTGCTAAAGCTCTTGTTGACCAAAGGATTTATATATTAACTTTTTTCTTAAACTATTTTATTTAGTTCCAGGACCTAATTACTTTGACAAAGAAAATATATGAAAATTTCGAAAAAATAGGAGTAATTTGATTTAATTTAACTAAATTCGATTCAAAAAGCTTTTCCTTTTTTTCTCGAAATTAAAAACTATTATGCTTATTACTAAAATAAAATATTATTTATTATATGTACATATTATTTTACTAATTCCTATAACGAAAGATAAATTCACACTTCCTTTAAAATTATATTCACACATTTCTAAGAATTGTTTACATTCTTTCATAACAAGACTAAGTAATTTAAAACCATAAATTTCAGGAGCACATGTTAATAAATAGATTATGTAGTAATTATCAATAGTACTTAACTCTATCAATACCTAGTTTAATGTTTTCAAAATGGTGTAATGATATCAAAACAATCTCATTTACTTTATTTAAAAATACATTTAAATATCAAAACGTTATTTTAAATGTCGTAAACTATAAATTGAGATTAAAATTTACATTCATTACACTGTAACATTGTTTTTCTGTGCTTACTTAGGAATCCCTAAGATATTTCTTGTGCTGATTCCAGAACTGCAATCGTTTTTTTCCTTTCACATAGGCCTATATATTTTTTTAATATAAATAAACTAGTTTTTTTTTTAATTTACCCGTAAAGTTCACAGAGGAAACGTTTACTGCAGAGGAGGCCAGTGACCAGCATTAAAAGAAGAGAAACAATTCCGAAAGAAAAACTCTCCAACCTAGTTCACAGAACATGAAAATAAATCTATTATTCAAAAAAGGAAAATAGATTACCTTCATACGAAATAACACACGAAACACGGATTAGTGAAAACATTCACTAAAACCGTTCTGAAGGAAAACGACTGCTTCTAGTACGCTGTTTGGTAACAAAATTTCCAAAAGTTGGTTATAAAATGAATTTTGTTCAACAGCAGACTAGAAATTTATTGACAGACAATTTGAGAGTATAATTAATCCAGTGGACAAAAAGAGCAGGGAAAAGAAGTTATTGCTAATCTCTTGGGCAAGAGCAAACATTCAGAAGTCAAAACTCTGAGTTTAAATTTCAACTTCTGAGTTAAACAAATGTTGCAAAAATTCAGGAAATTACCTCGTAACATGAGTATTCGCTTCACTTGGTACACTCACTTATCGACTTACAGAGCCTCGGCAATGTCAGTGACGGACAAGGAGATTGTATCCCCCAGGATGGAAAGAGTCACTTAACACGTAAATATGACGGCAATTTACTGTTTCGTGCTAAGATTTAAGTTTCAACCAACGTCCAAATAAAATATCTTGAAGCAATGAAATCAGGGAAGAAGGATTAAATTTTTATAAATAACAATTGTGTTTTTTTATTTAAATATAGTATTTTAGGTGGTTATATAACATTATCTATTCCACTGTGTTGTGTTCCTTAGCTTTATATACGGTTAAAAAATAAAACCATTTATAATTATATTCAAATAACATAATCTTCCATGTTCAAAATTCTATTATTTTTAAAAATTCTATTTTTAATTGCTTACAAATCTTAAGTGGTCCAGAAAGCCTGAATCATATTTGAAATTAGCACGGAAAATATTTTTAAAATTGCTTATATTCTTAAAACATTACAACAAAATCTATCCAATGTAGCACTGTATAAACTTCATTTATTATGCTTGTATTATCGCCATACAATAATCTCTCGCTTTACAAGCATACCCTTTACCCTTTATCACGTAATTCTATTCCACATTGTTAAACAGCTGTTTTATAACACAGCTACTCAGTGTCAGGTTAGGATGGATTTGGCTAAATTAGTAATGAGTTTCCTAACGTAAACTGAACGGTTGATGAAGTGAAGACCTCCTTTAACGCGTAAACTTAACGGTTTTCGGCTAAGTGATCACAATTTTTTTTTTCGTGTTCTGTGATTCTTCTGTTTTTTTATTAAAGCTAAGTTTAATGCAAAGACTTTAAATTAGGTTTAAAAGTACTTACAAAGTATCTAGTAAGGATTGGTTTGGTAATGAGAAAAATAATTTTTCCGTCATAAGCATATTTTCCTATTGGTTAATGCAATGAATGCTAAAGCCAGAATAATAATATTTTTTTTTTAAATAACTTATCCTAAGCGTTACTTTTATTATTCCATAGAAATTTAAAGTAATAGTCTATTTTATAAAGGTACCTTGAATTTATATACTTGTAGGTTATGTTACCATTTATTCAAGTTTTGAGCTATATTTGAGGTTTGTGACATTTAAGTTGACTTCTTTATTGTATAAAATGTGTTTTGAATTAATACATCTAAAACAACAACAAAAATGGATCTGATGCAGTGTTTCCCAAGTACTCCCCAAGTAAGTTACGTATATTCTATTACCCAATTAAGTTATACGCTGTACGTTTATTGTTTTACAAATGTTTCTTTTGAATGCATATTTGTTCAAAATTCACAATAAACTTAATACACTATATTACATGTATTCTAGCAAAATCCAAAGGATGATTCACAAAAACGTATTAGAGTTTATTCTTCTACTACATTCAGTTAAGTAGCCTATATAGTTCTATGTAATAATAAACAGGTAAAATAAATATATGTAACCTATAAGTAATTGGTTTCCTCTGGAAATTGTTTTTTGTACTTTTATGTAAAAATATAGTAATTTTTTTCTATCAGATGTTTAAAATACGATTTAAAAAAGTAAGTCAGTATATTTTTAGAGCTGTCATTCAATAAATATTTAGGTTATGTTTAGCTTACAGATACCTCTCTATGAAATCGTCAGAAAGGACTACTTCTAGATGATAATGACACTTCACACGCAAACCATGACTCTACTACCAGTATCAGTACTACTTCGTGAGTATTATTCATTATAATAACCAACTAACCTTCGTATCCCTACACTTTGTAGCTGGGAAACACGAATAACCCAAATAAAGAGTAGGTACATCTAACTCACTGAGGCGCAACTTCGCTTGTTAGCTTTGATCTACCCCCCTCCCCCCCAATATCCCTTGGCAAGAGATTTTGTCTTTATCTTAATCCTGCCTATGATTTACCCTTTTAAGCAAATACATTTTTTCACGACCGTGCGCGCACACACACACGCGCACACACACACACGCGCACACACACACACACACACACACACACACACACACACACACACCCTCAAGAGGCTATATAATTGTTTAAGTACAGACTCTACTATTTTCTTGGTTATTAAGTTAATTAGAGTTTAGCTAATCACAATTCACAACGGTAAAAATTAAAAAGCTTACTCTAAAACTCACTACACACTAGTTTATTAAAACTAACAGACTAGTTTCGTCGACGGTGTCGCCTTCATCAGGGTTTGGCTACTACTGATGAAGCCAAGCAGTACAGTAGTAGACAAGCACTGATGAAGGCAACATCATCGTCGAAACTAGTCTGTTTGTTTTAATAAACTAGTGTGTTTGTTTTAATAAACTAATGTGTAGTGAGATTTAGAGTGAACTGTTTTTAATTTGTAGCGTGTGTCTACTTAACTGCATAGACCTCCTTATTAAACCTTTGTTCATCCAGTACAACTTACGTATACTAAACAACAATTATCGCTTAGAATTTAGCTATTTAAATTTGGGTACTAGTATTACAAACAGAATTTAGGGTAATATTCCACGCTAAATTTCAACAAGCCTACACAAATAGATTTATAGGCCTGAACGTAAAACCTATCTCAACATTTCCAACCTTCATTTTGTTAACACAGGCAATACTCAACAGTGTCTAAAAATAACTGCTATCTTCAACACCTCAAACTAGTTTTTAGGCAAAGTTCTAGTCGGTTACACCATAGTACGCGATGGTGACGAAATAACAGTGGATATTGTCATAAATACAGCCTACATCGTAACAATCGGTAATTAAAACCAGTTCTGTCGTTTAAAGTTTTTGTGTTCCTCTTTCGGCGAAGCCAATCGTAAAATCATAAACATCACAGAAGTGCATTCCGTGCAAAGTCTTTAGAAAGCTGTACTCATATAGGTTTTTACTTAAAATTAGAATCGGTTTTTATAATTTTAGAATAAAATAAAAATAGAATAAAAAGAATAAAATAAACAAACAACTGGTTTAACGGTATAGAACCTTGCTGTACAAACAGATATTGCCTAGTGAAAGCGAAAAGGAACTACAAAATGCCAGCGACGAAAAAAAAGTATAAATAGGAACAAACAAAAATGATAGTTCTACATCATACATAGAAAGGAAAATGGAAAATTACAAGGATATTCGCCTTCTATTTTGCCCCTTAATATTGTTATTCTGATATATTTGTATACGTATTTATAATAATTGTAATTATAAAATAAAAGTAAACTAAAATAAAATGTTTTTGTTGATTAATGTTAGAATTTATTTAAATTTTGTTTTATATCACTTGTTATAATTGATTTTTACAGCTGAGTACACTTAGTGGTAATTTCTTACATCTAAAATATAAGGGGTACTAAAATTAATTTTTAGTAAATTACTGTTTTCAGTTTTAAGACGATATTTTACTCGTACAACGATTAGAAAAGGATTGTAAACATAGGTAGGGTTGAGGTTGTGGGAGAGCACCCCCCAATGCATGGGACTGAAATATATTTGTTCGCTACCGAGGCAGTAAACAGAGGTAACTTTGCACCACAGCGTTGTTATGTGATGTAAAGATTCCATAGAGAAGTCATAAATGGACTCAAATTTCATGACATTTTTTTTCTCCTGCTTGTAATGAATTTTAGTAGAACTCTGTTAGGTGATTCGGAATCAGGAAAACAGGCTGGATTTATTTTACGAATTACATATATTACAGGACGATTGGCAAGACTTATGTGGGAGCATTTGAAATCAAGTTCTGCACGAGAAATATTTCAGGCAAAACTGATGTATAGGCCTACCTTCATCTTAGCATAGAGAACACAATAACAAAGTTATTACAAACATTAGACTAAACGTTTGTCTAATATTATTAAATATTAATCATACATTATTAGATTGTGTATGTCTAAAAGTATATATTTTTAAAAATTTTCGAACACTTGACCTTTTTAAAAAAAGAATTGTTTCGTTTCCTTATGTATATATTTTACTTAGAGGAGCAATAAGTTTAATATTATGAACATCAATATGAGCCTCGTCAATAATATAAATTTGTTTCATTAGACAGCAATCTTGTAAGTCCTATTAGTTTCAAAACGCGCGCGTTAAAATATGGCGTTTATAAGATAAAGTGTTAGATAAATAATTAATTCTTTTTCTTAATCCATATATATATATATATATATATATATATATATATATATGAATGTTTGTATGTATGTTATAGATACCTAAACCGCTAAATAAAAAATTGATGAAATTTGGAGGGTTTATTTAACATGTTCCCAGGATGGTTCGTGTGGGTTTGGTGTAAATCCAACCACAGGGCTCCGTCCCAGATTCTTAGGATGGTTCAAAAACCGATGTATATATGTATGTGTCTGATGACGTCCAACCCGGTAAAGAGAAGTTAATATAATTTGGAGGGATTGTTTAACATATTCCCAAGATGATTCGTGTGAGGTTTGGTGTTTAATCCATCCACAGGGCTCCGTCCCAGAGGCTTAGGATGGTTCAGTGTATAACCTTCCATAAGTCTAATGTTAAAATGTATATCCACACTAGTGTTATTTAGATTAATTTTTCAAAAATTATAATCATTATGTAAAAATAAAAATACGTTTTTAATTATTTTAAACTGTAATTGCTAAATTCTATGTAAAACTATTGCTATCATACTTATTGATATTAAAAGTAGATCATGGATAATAAATATTCTTGCGAAATTTGAATAAACCAAAGCTATGGAATGGAACCAGACTAACCTCAAAAAAACTGACACCCAACTCAATCCAGACAGAATTCAGAGGTGGCAAGTTCAAAGGAAATATGGTCTTGATTCCATGAAAGCCGATGATTTCATCATCTAAATATTGATTGCAAACGACTTTAACTTCCTTTGCATCTTGCATTCGCAATAACTATAAACAAGG